>VSDK01012924.1:29229-53798 GCA_009767595.1 Symbiodinium kawagutii | reverse complement strand
GCACCTGCCGACAGCACCTGCCAACAGCACCTGCCAACAGCACCTGCCGACGGCACCAGCTGACACCACCTGCCACACAGCACCTGCCCACAGCACCTGCCACCAGCCCCTGCCAACAGCACCTGCCGACAGCACCTGCCCACCAGCACCTGCCGACAGCACCTGCCATCAGCACCTGCCAACAGCACCTGCCGACACTGTCGACAATACCCGCCACCAGCACCTGCCAGCAGCACCTGCCGACAGGACCTGCCGACAGCACCTGCCAACAGCACCTGCCGACAGCACCTGCCGACAGCACCTGCCGACAGCACCTTCCACCAGCACCTGCCGACAGCACCCGCCCACAGCACCTACGGACAGCACCTGCCGACAGCACCCTCCACCAAAAAGTTCGCCGACAAGCACCCTTTCTTTTGGAAGTAAGAACCCCTATAGCTTCCAGCTGTCTGGGGACAAAAAGAAAGAAAGGGAATACTAACGAAAGGCAAAATAAATAATTTCTGAATACATGCCAAGAAGATACCAACAAAAAGAATGACAGCAGGGTCAGACACGCTGATCAAAGTCTGGTCTGAACTTCAGTCGGGCATGAAATCTGACACGTTCTTTGACACCTTACTTTTCCTTGTCCTACGTGTCTCTGACCGTCTCTGTCTCTCATTTCCATGCTTTTCTCATCTAAATTGCCTCGCGTTCTCAGAAGTGACTTCAATCTGCTTTCCTCATCTTTCCTCTACCTTGCGGACCTTGCTTTGCTTTTCTTCCTTCAGCTCTTCCTTTTTTGTTTCAATCTTCTACTTCTTGTTTCGTCAATCCTACTAGAACCCATCAGTGGGGTCTCTTGTAGTGCTGGGCACGATTTTTCCCCTACACACCAAGTCACACAAACTGCGAGCAAGCCGATATCTCCGCCATAGTCGCGGAGCAAGACAATACATGCCAGGTGGCAAGCAAGAAAAGACCACACAAAATAGTAGGCCTCGGTGATGCCAAGAGGCCAACACAAACTGACAAATTTGGGTCCTTAACTGTCCATCATCAAATGACTCACAGATGCTTTCTAAGCTGAAATGATGATATTCAGATGAAAGCTGTGCAAGGTGCAAGGCCACGCATTGCAAAAGATACAAGAGAAATGGTGTGTTTTCTTGGTGGAAGATGTGAAAGGGGAACCAGGTTCAGTAAGAGCAAAGCAGATCGAGCATGCAACATAACACAAGAAAAACTCCAAAGGCGCTTTAGACACTGATAGAAATGCACACCTGCGACATGTCTGCACAAAAGCAGCAACTTGCTTTGAGCCCGAATATGAACCGTTCACAATCCCACTGCTCATGCAAAAGCATCATGCAAATGCATGAAAACTACGCTCGCCCCTCGGCAAAGCGACACAGTGGCACCACACAGAATCGCCAAGTGGCTGGGCACGATGCCCAAAGCCATGCAATCATGCCTCAGGAGATCGATGGATGCTGATGTTCACTGATAAACTTGACGCCCACCCGCATGCTTGTGTGTGTGCTGGCGCACTCCGGTGTGCGTGTGTGTGTGTGTACATATAAGCCTATTCACCTTGTTTTTTTCATTTGTTCAATGTCGAATACTGTCTCGGTGTGGTGTGTCTGTGCCGTATCTGTTCTTTAGGGGCGATTGGGGGCGTGCATGAGGTGAGAGAAAATGAAGCCGCTCATGCAATGCAGTGACACCCCTATGTGCATGTGCCTGGTTGTGGGTGATTCGGGCGACGTTGAATCCCAATGTCAGTTGCAAAAGTTTCTACCTTGCGCTCCTTTAGAGTGGCCAGTCGAACCTGATTCGAGTAAGGGTCACTTAGAGCACCTGTGTCTCGTGTGTGTCTCGTGTGTGTGTGTGTGTGTGTGTGCGTCTCATCTATTGAGGCCCTCTGCTCCTGTGCTTTGGAGAGTTCACTTGTTAGCTACTGACATGATCAGTCTAGGTCTCACGTTTGTTTTAGCAACAGCGCATGAGCACCGCAAGCGTGGCGAGTGCCAATGCTTGGGGCAAACACGACAGTGGAGTGGCTACACAATGACGGAAACATGACAAGCACATGCAATTGCGCAAGAAAATTGACGGCAACTAGTTTGTAGTGTAGACATGTGGCTCAAGACAGGCGGATGGCGGGTCGTATCGAGGTGGGGTGACACATTGAGGGTGATTTGAGGTGGCTAACAGGCTTCTGACATACTGTAGGCATCTGCAAATTGATAATACGCTTGACACAGGGTGTGGGGGGTACGTGTTGCATCGCTAGTTTGATGTTGTGCACTGAATTCATATAAGGCTCATTATGGGGCCCGACACTTGGGATGGTACACGCTTGTATGTAGTTCTGGATGGATGCAATCAAACAGAAGCGCAAAACCAGGACAATAAACCTTGCCAAAGAATGGGTACCGGAGTGGTCAACCCCCAAAGCGAAGCGTCGTTCCTGTTGCGTGATGCTTCCTTTCTGCGTGGTCGCTTTGCTTGCTGAAGGTTTACTTCTAGCTCCAAATTGCTTGTTGAAGTTTTTGCATGTTTCTTTTTTTACTTTCGTTTACCCTCCGGCTGTCGGTCAGTTGGTTGATTTGTGCCATCAAATCGTCGATCCGTTCGGAAATTCCAGCTGCCCTTCACGTCCTCCTGCTGGCCCGTGTGGCTGTCCATAGGTCAGTCTGTGACCAGTCTGTGTTGTTTGCTGTGTTGCTTGGTCTATCTTAAGTCTACGGTGACCTTTCTATCAATGGCTGGTTTGTGGATTCCTGTGTTTGTTTGTCGGTTCCTTTGTTTGCTTTGTTTACTTCATGTGGGTTCCCTTGATTTGCCTTTGATCGTTTGTTGGTTTGCTGTCAGTGCTTTCCATGTCTTGCCGAACTCATACTGCAGCTGCGTCACCACCAAATCCACCGAGTGCTATTGCCTTGATTCCTCGGGATGCCTGGCTCACATCAAGCGTCTGGACTTACATCAAGCACTACTCCTTTTACCACAGGACAAAGGTGAATGCAGAATTAGATAGAATTAGAAGTTGAATTAGCTTGGAAGTTAGAAAGGTTTCAATTATCAGAGCAGGTCTGACGCTCTGACTCTTCCTTGTGTGGAAACATATTAATGTGCAAACTATTGGAGCGCCTTGGTCTTGTCCGGATACTCCATTTCATCAAAGAACTTTAGTGCTACCGGCCTGGACGAAAGCAAGTGAATACTACCAATGAAAAAACATGGCGAAGCAATGCAAAGTAAGTCAAAGTACAAAATTTTGTCAACGCTTCCAAACGCAGATTTCACAACATCGACGTATCCTTTAAAACTGCTGGGTGACAATGCCGCCCGACTGACTACAACAACTTCTTCCGAGAAAAACTCCCTTCTGTATCGTGTGGCTATTGGTGACTGTTGCGTTCAGGCCTTGCCGGTGGTTTGTGCACTCGTGGTTCAGGCAGCTGTGGGGGTGGAGTGTACCGTGGCTGCTGCAAGCAAGCCTGCCAGTGCTGGATCCTGAGACCAACAGGTGACACAGGGTGAGCCAAACAAATCCGGCACTTAGGCCGGGACGCAATGGAAGTAATGAAGTTGAATGAAGTTGAATGAAGTTGAATGAAGTTTGGGCATAGTGATAGATACAACAGATCATGCTGGTTTGTGCATCTCAATTGTACCAAGCTGGAATAAGCTGGCAAGCCGGCAAGCTGGCAACAAGCTGATAAACCTGAGAAGTTCAAGAGCCTATGCAGCGCCTATGCATCTTGGCTTAGCGACTCTGCGTCATGTCCGGAACAACGCGAAGGAGACTCACTTCAAACCTCCCAACCTTCGCTTTGTGCACTAATTTACTCCGAATCTCTGCTGCATTCTCTGGCGCTGCTGTGCCATGTGCATCCTTAACTGCGAGCTGGTGATTTCCCGAATGTTTTGCGTGTTCAAGTCTTTCAGCAGCCCTTCAAGTGTGATTCCAATTATATATCGGGATCCTCAACTGAGATGCGGATCAGTATAGCAACTGCTGCGGCCTTGAGACTGTTGCATGAGCAGCTCTCTTCTTCGAAGTTGCTGCATCAATTGGGTGCCATTGCTCTCATCCTAAGTGATGCGAGTGACATTCTCGATGTGTCAATGTCAGTCATTTCGGTCCTGTGTCTCTCAGCTCCGGACTTCAGGGCTCTCTTGTTGGACGCCCTCACTTTTAATCAAAGCATTCAAAACAGGGCTGCCAGGACAGAATTGAAGGCCTTGCCTCACAAAACAAATTGATTTGTCTGAAACTTCACGCCCGACATTGCTAAGAATCGAGAAGGAAACAAAAACCACGTTAAGCTTATATAATAGACTAGGCCTTACTAGGCCTTACCAGGCTTTACTAGGCTTTACTAGGCTTCACCTCAGAAGGTTCATTTCTCTATCTTTCACTCTTCAACTCTACGCTTCAAACTTTGGAGAAGGCTAGGGAGGCCTCAGCACCTCGTGGGCCGCTTCTTTGCAACCCATGTCCTCCAACAAATCACATCTCCAAAGAAATTCCATAACAACTCTGAACAAGAAACAACTCCCATGAGCCTTTAGGACAAGCAACTCACAACAACTCTAGAACCAGGACAGAAGAACTGTTTGGCCAAGGTGCTTTGCTGGACGTTATCAATGTGTTCAATGATGGCAAGCCGCACAACAGGAAATCAGTCAATGCATAAGAGGAGTAAATCAAGAGCTGCCCTCGACCAACTCAAGTAAAGCGTTCAAACACATCGGTCGTCAAAGAGAAAGAAACTACATACTTCAATGAACAAATTTGGCAAAGCGATATGTCGACGGCCTGCAGTATCTATATATTGTGTGACTGCTTCCCTCTGGTCTCCTTGAATTCCTGAAAGCTGCGCGCAAATGGTGCTCCACGATCAATTTCAGAGGAATTTTGAGGCATGCCCTCCTCAGACTGCAGATGACTGCATCGCCAAGGTCAACTCATTTGCGTGACGCCATGTTTTGCCTTCACTCCAGAATCTTCCTAATCTCTGCATCGGCAAGCTTACAAATCTTTACAAATCTACCATTTACAGCTTTAAAGTTTACTTCTACCGCCTACATATACAACCCCGTCAAAGTGGTACCTTGACTTCTTTTCAACCCAGATACGTCCGAAGTGTCTTCACTCGATTCTCTTTCGTCTTCTCTTTCCTTTGAATCTTCAAATATCTTTCTTCTTTGTCTTTCTTCTTCCTCTTTATCTTTTTCTTTTTCCTCTTCTTCTTCTCTTTCATCTTCTTGCCCTCCTTCTCCTCCTCCTCCTTCTCCTCCTTCTCCTTTCTTTGACCCCTCTGCAGCCTCTGCATTGCATTTTCCAAGCTCTGCTTCCGCATCGTCTTTCACCTCAGGCTGTGCTTCACAGCCTGAAGCGCCAACTGCATCGGCAGGGTCATCAACAGGGCCATCAACTGCTCCCTCACAATCTGGCTCTTCGTTGCAAGGATCTGGCTCGTTGTACCCATTGGGCTCACTGCCACATGATCCATCCATCAGCTGGAGGTTCTAGTCTCCACTTCTAATCTCTCTGGATTTTTACAGCTGCGGCGAAAACAAAACAGTGACAGTGACAGCCCACTTTGTCCACTCCAAAACTAAACCAAACCTTGCCCATAAATCAATTGCCCTTCGCCAACCGTGTCACACTCTGAATTCTCCCCACCTGCAAGCGCCCAAGGGCTTGTCGATTAAGACGCTTCATGACCAGATCCTCGCGATCTTAAGCACTTCACTTCAGCATTTTGTTTTCTTCAAGCATTTGGCTACTTTGATAGTATAGCGGTTGTGGTGTAATGTTGACATATGGATACATATGGTGTGAATCACAATCTATCCCAGCTCTGCTCAGGACCGCACGTCGCGATAGTTCAATGTGGCAAAGCTCCTACTTCAGTGCTTGGTGCTGAAGGACACCATGAGGAAGGAGAAACAAAGACACAAAAAGATCGAAGCCGGCAAACTCCGGCAACCTTGTCATGTCCTCTCCTTGCCTTGTGGTCCTATGGGATCTGGCATTACAAGGGTAGCTTTCCAATTTTACGGCATTTCCGAGTATGCTACATACAATTGGTTGACTACTTTTGTTTCAATGGTCAAAAACACCATGATTCTGGCTTGCAGCGGATTTTGGCGCGCTTTGAGGTGTGGGTTAAGCTTCGGGCTTTTTGTGGTTCCTCGGGTTCTTCCTGTGGCTTCTTCCAGTCGGTTCTTCCAGTGTCGGTGTCAAAAAGAAAACCTTGAATTTGAGGTCGTAAAGATTGCTGCGTGTTTATGGGTCATTCTGCTTTTCATCATCGATGCGCAGACTTGCATTCCCCGACCATGATTCCGCAGCAAAGAAAAATTGGTATCACAACTCCATTATTACATTCTGTTGCACCCTTGCGCGCCGCTTCTTGTTGCTGGGCCCCACTCACACGCACACCATGAGACAAAATTCAGCAAGCACAAGGCAAAGACTGCTACGCAAACAAAGGGATTGTGAGGGAGCATTCATGCAACATGCTGGCGTTGTGTGCATGCTCTGATTGCTTTCATTGGAACTCAGAAACCATGCCAAAGGCTTAAACACCAAGAAATGTGGCCCAAATCGGCACTGAAACTTGCAGTTGTTTGGGCTTCAACAATTTGTTGCGTCGTGTCATCACGTGTCCAACTCAGTTTCATCGTAGCTGCTCTCTAAATAAAACAACCGCTGCTGTGCTACTCTGTTTCCAATTTCCTGAAAGAAAACACAAGAGAAACAGACGCTACAAGAGAAACAAAGACAGGCCAGACAGGCCAGACAGGTTGTTGCTTCGTTGTTTTTTTCTGTGAGCAAACTGCGAGTTTTTCTTCGACCCACTGCTGCAAAGCGACAGCAAAAGCGACAGCAGGAAGCGCTCCAGGCACTGATGGCCAGGTTGGCCGGACTGAAATCTTCCACCCGTGCGAAGAGTTGACGGCAAAGCCCAGCCTCGAAGCAGAAATGCAAAAATGAGAAGCAAAAGAACATCTTAAAGATTAGAAAAATGACATCTAGATGACTTTATCTGACTTATTCATTGATCAATTTGAGAAACAAAAAAAAGTCATGCCAGCGTAGACCCCAGCAGACTGAACACCATTTAAAGCTTTAATGAAGCCTCAGTGAAGATCACATTGGTTGCATAAGAACCCAATCGCTTTTTCCCAAACGAATCCGAATTGACTTTTCCCTTTCCCTTTCTACATCGACAGAATTGAGAAAATTTTGCAAAGCCCTGCAAACAAGTTTGTATGGAGCTATCTGCATGGGGAGGCTCATGTACGTAAGTGAGACCCGGTTCCCAAATGGCTTGCAAAATAAGAAAAACTAAGTTCGTGACCAGGATCTTGTTGTCTCTGTGGTTCAACCTCACCACAGTCAAACAATGTCAAACAATGTCGAACAATGTCAAGCATCGAAATCTAGTTCAACGATAAATGGAATTGAGGAGGGGCGGAAGTTCCACTTACGGCGGATAGCTGAAGGAATGAAGAGAGCATGTGGGAATGGAGTTGCAAGAGCTTTCAAAAAGATCCCTCTCTCCCTCTCCGGGGCCATCAGTGCAAGACAACAATTGATTTATCTGTGAATTTGCTGGTCTGATTACCTGCCAGCCAAGCAGTTGTACATTAATTGATTCGTTTTCATTTCTCTTTGGGTCCATCTTTGTTTCACCAGTCTCTCTATCACACTATCTATCTGACCTAGCTACCTATCCACTGCCTATCTCCGAACCAATGCTACTGAGTGGTCATCTACCCATCTCTCCTTTCAATAGGTTATAGGTCCATCTGCCCCATCTCTGCCTATCTGTCGATCAATGGACCGACGAGAGGTTGATACATCAACATATGGAATCTAGACAGCTAGATGCAGAAACAATATGGATAGATGGTTTGTAGACGACAATATAGGGAGATAATCCGTAGATACATAGACAAAGAGATAGCAAGCTAGATAGATAAACAAGATTAAACAAGTACCCTCCAGCCTTAACGTTCGCCCCACCACATAAAGCGCCACTGCAATGGAGCATGTTGTACAATGTCGAGATGGCTTGGACAAGATGCGAAAACACTGGCTATACGCAGTGATTTATGGTTTAGGGTTTTAGGGTTTTAGGGTTTTAGGGTTTTAGGGTTTTAGGGTTTTGGTTTTAGGGTTTTAGGGTTTTGGTTTTAGGGTTTTAGGGTTTGAGGTTTAGGGTTTGATAACTCAGAAGTCAAAAACACATGACCCTGTGCTGGAATTTGAGCGTTGGGAAATGTTCTCAGACCCATGCGGGGCAAACCCTAAGGCTCGGGCGAACAAGTAATAATGCCACTCTCCCAACAAAAAACAGGGGGTACTAAGGAACCTGCGGAATCTCCACATTTTTTCTATCCCTAGGCCCCTAGGCTTCATTCGGACGCGCGCATCACTGTGAGAGACAGAGAGAGGGGCACTCCAATGGACGGACATGATAACGGTTTTGAATAGATGATTTGTAAATTGATAGACCTTTGGCCTGTGGCAAGCAAATCTTTGCAAGGCAAAAAATTACATCCGATACTGCAAGAAATCAGACGAGCACGGAGGTTTTCGATAAGCATTCCGGCAGAATTTGCGTATATATCATGCCTCTCTCTCTCATGTGTAGTCATTTCTGGGTACATGCACGCATACTCTGACATTACCAGACAAATATATACAACTTGAAGTAAGCGGGGTAGTACGAAGACTTGTATCAAATCAGCGGTTTGAGGGCTGGCAAGATCGCTGGCAAACAGCTTGCCCAAAGTAGCCAAAAGTAGGGCGAAGTGCCCGGCGCAACAGCCGGCAAACATGCCGGCAAAAACATCCAAAATCACGCGCAAAAACATATCAAAATGGCGATCGCGCCCATCCCGGGAAGAAGTTGCAGCGCGTTTTGTTCTAGAAGACCAGCCTCGCCCCAAAGCTCCAATGCTATTTAAAGTTGATTACCTCAAGGCCAGTCACCCTCTTCATGGTTTTCAGGACTCTGTGCGAGAGTGTGGGCTGGGGCTCAAGTGCCTGTCAGCAGATTGCTAGGCGGCTGGCCGGGAGTTCCCAAACAATGACGTGGTGGGAACCTGCGGGGAACTTGGCGGAAACCTGGCGGAAACTTGGCGGAAACTTGGCGGAAACCTGGCGGAAACCTGGCGGAGGAAACTATGTTTCCAGGGTATATGACCAGGAGTATTAGCTTAATACTCCTTACCTAGCACCCTTCAAGTTTACTTTCATCCGACAGGTTTCCGCCGGGTTTCCGCCAGCTTCCCGGCAGGTTTCCGCCAGGTCTCGTCCAAGTTCCCAACGGGTTCCCGGAAGTATACGCCCAGGTTTCTCATGAGAATGGGCGCTACAATTGCAAAATCACACTTTAAAGATTTTGAGAACCAACATTTGTTTTCATTGAGCTGCAACTCATAAGGTTTACCTGGCAGGTTGGTACAGTAGCTGCAGCAACATGGCAGGAAGAGGTGGCACTAAGCAAAGGCGCAAAACGTTTCAGCCACCATAAACGTTGTGTATGCCATGAACCTGCCAGCCCTTTTGCCAGCCCAAACGCAGCTACTTTTGTTCACCCTAAAGCTTGCCAAACACTTTGCCGGAGCATTTGCCAACAAGTTTGCCTTGATTTTCGACCTTGAAAAACCATGCCACATGCTTTGCCGCAACACTTGCCGCGCTATAAGCCACAGAAATTGCACTCCAAAAAACCACGCCGGCCACTCTGCCAAGAGCTTCGCCGCCCCATTTGCCACCGTTTTGCGGGTGTTTGGCCGCAAAAATAAAAATGTATCTTTATACTACTCTGCCTACATCAATATACAACTATACATGCCTTCATGGATGCCCACAATAATGAGAGATCAATCGGAATGGTATGGATGCAAAGAGAAATCAAGAAATGGATGTAGCATACGCACTTGAACTCGACAATTACTGAATGATAAGTGCAATGAGTATATCTTCTGATCCAAAAATGCCGACTGCTCTTCAGTCGAAGCGGTCTTTGGCGGATTTGTTTGGTTTGACCCTCTGCACCAGCGCCTTGACCGACCCTGTGGTCACACAACCAGCCATAGAGCTGCCCTGATCTGCTTTCAGGAAGCGACCTATCTGTAGTGTATCGGTATATCTGTGCCGTCCACGGTGTATCTGTGGAGCCTACAGAGTTGATTGCCGTATCTCGGAAGTCTTATGAAGTCTAGACATCTAAACTTGGCAGTGTGAAAATATGCAAGTGGCCAGGCACATCCAGGCACTACAGTCAAGTGATGTCGAGTGTATTTGACCTCTATTTTTTACCAAGCTGAGAAGAACAAGTGTGGGATGATCCTCAGTGCCTTTCAACAGATTGTCTTGAATACCTTTAATCTTTTGCCTTCGTTTAGAGCACATGGCATCAAAGGACACGCGAGAACAGCAAGCACAACAACCACGGGGTTAAGAAAGAATTTCACGATGCTCTGAAACTGCAGACATCTCACTCTCCAGGGTCTTCACACAGCGAGAGACCAGCTCAAGTCTGTTAGGGCCTTCCCAATGGTGCCAGTCACAGTCAGTCAAAGTCACATCAATAGCAGCTGCAATAGTCTGGCAGAACCACAATCGAGACCATATGGAGACCATATGGAGACCATATGGAGACCATATGGAGGCCATATGGAGGCCGTGTGAATCAATCAAGTCTGCTGCAAAGCGACTATTCACTTTTTGTCGCGAGCTTCAACTGCGACGCAATCGAGCTATGTACATCGGTCCAAACGGGGTTCGATCGGGAAGGATCAACACCTTAGCAATATGATCTTGAGGCACTTGCATTGCGCTTGCCTACGCTCAACCTTGCAACAGTATCGAAGTGCTCCGTCTTTGGCACGCCTGGAGTGTCCTGGTAAACTTTATTGAGAAAAACAAGTCCCACATTGCATCTGAGGTTTGCACACCAAAAGCTGTGCTGTCAGCACCTTCCAAGAGTGACATGGCATCGTCCGGGGGCTCTGCCACAAAGCCCTGTCCAAACTTCTTCAAGAACTTTTGTATCACGCCTCAGCCATCGATTGAACAAAGCACTGCACGACGAGGAATCAAAATTCCGACCGAAGCGTTTACAAATGCCCAAAGCTAATGCGTACGAGTATATAGTTTCATTAGCATGCTGGGTGGACCACCACTGTAGGTTGTCAACCTGAACACCATTCATTCCAGAAAACCAGCAAAGTATGCCATGTATAGTATCTACCTTGAAAAAAAAGACCTTGAAGAAGACCATGAAAATTGAAATTGCAGGGCAGCAGTAGCAAAAATGAAAAGCAAATTTTAGGAAACTGAAAATGGAAGGAAGGACCGGGCAAAGGCAAAAACCCAGCAGGCTCCTAGTCATGTACACTGTGCACTTGGCCCGTTTTAATAGCCACGTACATATCATTTCTTAATGACGTACTCCTGGATACCAACCTATGTAAATTATTTCTTATTCACGTACGGTTTACCAAAAACTTGTATACGCCATGTACGAATACATATGTTTATATCTATGATGTCTCAGATTTGTCTATGAAGCACAGCTGAGGGTGTTATGGTAGTGGCTTTCTTAACTGCGCAAAGAAAGCTCTTGCCATCCATTGATGCCATCCAACCTGAAAGGGACTCACCAATGAGGTTGGCCAATCTGGTAAGGGATTTTGAGAGGAATTCAAGATAAAGGAATTAGAAAATGAGGGAAAGGAATTGCCAAATAAGGGTGTGTAAAAGAATCGGAAAATGAGGGAAAGGAATTCCCCAGAGAAAAGGGATTTTGCAATGAGGAAAAAAATGAGGAAAAGGATTTGGAAAGGAATTCGCCAATGAGTAAAGGGAGGGAATTCTCTCGCTAGCCAATTCCCTTTACTCATTGGCGATTTCTTTTTACTCATTGGCGGATCTACTCATTGCCGCAATTCGCTTCCCTCAAATTCCCTTCCCTCATTGGCCAATTCCCTTCCCTCAATGGCCAATTCCCTTCCCTTGTTGGCGCAGTTCCTCTACCCATTGATAAATTCCTTTCCGAATCCCTGTGCTCATTGGCTAGAAACACTTCCGAGGCAAAAACCATCTTCGAAGAAATTGCAAGTTTTGCCAGCCGCAGGCTCCTTGTCTGCCAGAAGAAAACAAGGGCAGAAAGCAAGGGAGGCCGAGAGGGGAGGAAAGGGAAGGACAGGGGAGGAAAGGGAAGGACGAAATGAAGGCAAACTGCGAGGTAGAAAGGCGGACAGGTTGACCCTGGAAACGAAACGTTGCAGATTCACAAAGCACGGGTTTCCAGAAGGTTCCCGAGTAAAGGTTCCCACACGTTCCCAAGGCACTGGCCTCCAGGTTGGCAAACTAAAGAATTTGAAGCAAGGTTTTGGAAGTTCTCAGCCAAGGTGTTCAACAGAAGTTTGCCGAAGTAGTATGCGTTTGGAGAAAACGTTACGATGTAAGAATTCCAAAGGTTTTTGCATGAGCGGAGCAGACTATTTCTTGGAGATACATGAGCGATGATTTTTCAATCTTTGTTGGCTCGACTTTTAATACCATGCTGGAACAAATGTGAGCTCTTCTCAGACTACAAATCGAACATGTTCCGCCCCCAAAGCCATGACACCCGCCTATAAATGCTTCTGTTTGACTACCCCCAAGCATTTGTAGCAATGCCAAACTCTATTGAATTGTATAATTAACGGGACCGTAGCCAAACGAGTGCTCGCCATAAATGTTGCGTCTTAGCTGCCCAAAGGTGCCCAGACAAGTTTACTAACTAACTGTCCAAGCGGGGTCTGAAACAAATTCCAGGAGCATATGCCAATGTTGTCAAGATGGCGGATGCAACTATGACTACAAGGTGCAGTGCACAGTGAGGCCAGGGGTTGTTTGGAAGGCAGGGCGGCAATAGAACGTCTACTAAATGATTCAAGTGAGCACCGACAACTATTCTTACTGCCGGCTGAAATATGGCATTTGTGGACGATATAAATGAATCGTTTTGCTGCAGGATGATTTAAAAAAAGACACTTCAGAGAAGCACAGCAGAAATGATTTCATACTTTGAGGTGCTGACAATCGTTCTCCACTTCTGATAGGGCGCAAGTCACGTACAACACAAGGCCTCCTGATTTCACCAAAGCCGCTGCGCATCGCAAAAGCTCCTGCGAAGTGTTAGTGAAAATCTGCCTTCTTTGAGGGAAAATTATGATGGCGTGGTGTCGTGCTGGTGGGCCCAGCAGTGGGCATCCTCTGCTGTTGTCAACCAATTGCAAGCTAATGTGCGACCAGCATCCCTGCTGAAAAGGAGACCACAGGAAGGCTCAGGAGGCTTATTTTTGTTGGGTGTGGGATTCTCAACATCCTTGAGTCTAAGTTCTTGCATTCTCATAGGCATTGTGGGCTGTAAACGAAGCCCAAGCTCAGAATTCTGAATCTTTTCTGATGCTTCCCCAAGGACTTCAGAGCCATGTCAGCGCAGTCTCTCCAGCTGTCTCTCAGCATTGGCTTTCACTGCTCCAGCTGCCCAATGCGCAAGTGCAGATCCCTGACGAAGTAAGTGCCGATCCTTGGCCAACACACCGACTAAGCCATAACATTCGAGCACCCAAACTATCGACAATCTTGCTGTGGTCAGCGTCGAAAAGGAAAAGGAGCAGATTGCAATGAAGACGATGAAAATGAAGCGGGACAAAATGCATCATGTTCCAGACTTTCCGGGCTGTAAGGCTCATGTTGGGCTCACCTTCGGCCCCTAGTGCATGTTGAACTAGTCGAAATTGTGAAACCGTTCTGCAGCGCTTGTTTTCCACGACCCTTCAATCACTTTCAAAATCTCAGGCCAAAAACCATGCTTTGCTTCGAGTAATCCCCCCATGAAGTCTGACATATTGATTGACATCTTCTTCTCCATCATGTTTTCGGACAATGTACCTGACAGATTCCCTGAAGTGAAACAACTGTTTCATCCACATCTAACCTGAAGCCTGACTACTGGCTGGCTGGCTGCCTGCCTGCCTGACTGACTAACTGAATGACTGACTGACTGCAACTTTCCATAGGTCGGACGTTTGAGTTCCAACTTTCCTTCGATCAGTACTTGACCTCGAGGTATTTGCATGCCGTGCATACATGCGTAGCATACATGTCATTATATATGTACAAAAATCAATCTGCTGTGCATTGCATATGGGTCACGCTTCAATTACATTACAGTGCATTACACTGCATACGGCATCATGCATGCATACATGCATTGAAACAAACAAACAGCCAAACTCGCCAACATACGAACAAATACAGTACATGGGGCTGATGGGGAGTGTAGACAGAGTGTAGACAGATGTGGTGATAGCCAGACAGCCCAGTTCAACTCAGTTGGCAAAATAGATGGACAACATTGGACATCGAAGACCAGGGCGTTGAAACTCCCAAAAATATCCAAAAATGTGGCAGTCTGCCCCGTGTTCGTGCCAGCCATGGAATATCCAAACATGCCTTGTAGCAATTTCCAATGATTTCCTATGCTCTCGGTGCGTTCTGCACGAAATGGATGTCCTTCGGAAGCTTCCTTCCTCATGATGTGATGTGTTAGTACTGCGAAGTTCGTGAGCAAGTCTTTCTGGATGGTGTGCGCTGTGGTCGATTTGCATTATCTTGGACATCGGTCTGTGGATGCGGGTGTCGAAAACTGCAACGATGTAAAACAGAACAAACAACCAATCCGCAGGTTTGTGGGAGCCGAATCCAGGCCATGGTCCCGTTTCCCAATGTCTTGGAGAGTCACTGAAGTGCACGGGGCATCTACAAGCACATAGTCGAACGGAGCAAGTGGTTGAAGTGGAACAGGTACAGAGCCGGAAGCCGCATCCACATTTGTGACAGTTACTCGGCCAGAAGCACCTGGAATGTTCAATTCAACCTGTTCGCCTAACCTTTCAATGTGTTTGATATGTTGATTGTCAATCTCAACAAATCCCATTGCCCGAACCATTCTGACAAGATGCCTGCATTAAGCATTTCCGCTGGCAGGAAGGATGACAAGACTCTCTGCAGTCTCTGCAGGCGTGGGCGAGACATCTCATTGCTCACCAAGCGGCCTGCATGCGAGTCGCCTGAGAGCTTTGACCAAGGAGCTGGAGCTCAGCACAAGCACAGGCAACAAATGGTGCAAAGAAAAGGGAAGCACCGAAGTCCAAAGAGGCAATGCTAATCAATGTTTATATTGTTTATGTGCTATCATATGCTGCAAATTTGGAGCAAGTGGCCACCAGCAAAAAGAATTGAAGCCAACATAACAGATTTGCCACCAGGCGCGGCACAGAGATCCAAAACAGATGCCCCTGCTTCCACTTTCATCGCGGTAGCCGCAATTGCAGAAGCACCATCCAAAAAATAGCCTTGCATCATGTCCATCTACAAGCGGATCCAGAAAAATGAGAAACGTCGTTCTTTGTCTACACACCCACGGTTTGGCATTGTTGATCACAGTTTCCAGACTCTAATCACTGGACGACTGTCTTTTGCGAAGGCACCTGGGCGACAAAAGGATCCTACTCCCGCTGGGAGATTTCGCTACAAACATAGCCACTTTCAATAACAAGGCCAGCATAGCCAGAAGAAACATGCCAAAGACCCTTGCACATCTCACAGGAACAAAAAGCTCTGCCATTGAGCGCAATCTCATCTACAATTTGTTGCGCTGTTTGTTCAGAAGCGCTCTGCACCAGTGCATAGGTCCCACGAAACGATGTAAAGTGCATGAATGCTAATGAAGTGCACGTAATGGCTAGAACTAAAAGACAACCCCGGAATGATTCAGATAGCCTTCCTTCAGGATATCCTCTCGCATATCTGGGTTGGAGCTTCCGAATCCAGGAGCGCGTTGCCTCATCACAACATCACATAATCTCACTCTTAAGCGCGCGGTGCCTTTTCTTCTGTTGCTGTTCAGGCCGGGCAGGAACATACATATACGATATATGACAATGGTTCCCATCCGATTCAAGGGCAGGTGCCCTTGCATTCAATGCACTCCAAGGATTACCATGCATGTGTCATTCCTCCGCTTACTTTCTTCGAAAAAATCTCTGTAAATGTTGCATCCGTTCATTCTGGCGTGGAGCCAGGGTCAATTCTCCTGATCTCATAAGTGAAACCAATCTTGGATCTGCTCCTATTTTTGACTTTTGACTGTTCCATGCTGTCCCCATGCAACTTGAAACCTGTTTCCATCATCGTCAGGATAAGTCTGCCAGTGTACCAAGCCCGTGCTGCCAATTTATGCTGACTTTACGCTCCAATATGGTTTCAGTGTTGGTAGTATTTCGTCACTCGACTTCAAACAGTCCAAGTGTGAAGTGCGGCAACTAAAAGTAGCTGTACTTTGTTGACCTGATGCTGCTTTTTCGCACCTCCTACAGCCCAGAAGCCAAGACTTTGGAACCTCCCACAGCCCAGAAGCAAAAAAAAGTAGCGGCATGATCTTTGGGAATCATTGACATCTTTTGCCCAGGAAACAAGGGAGCATCTCAGAGACGTTTGCCGCATCACGATCCACCTTCTCGCCCGGATCTATCCTCTCTGAGAACAGACCTTCCTCGTCCTGTTGGCTGTCACTGGATGGAAAACACTTCCACAAAGCTGTCAGAGCTTGATGACTTCGATTACATTCGCTTTATTCTGTGTATCTTTCATTATCTTTTCATTTTATCCAGATTGACTGTCCTCATCAGCACCTGACGGCAGCTCACCCATTGTGAATACGAAGGGAATATGCTCGTGGCGTTGAAGGCCACGAACTTGGCAGATTTCCTGGCTAGCGCACACATTTTGAGCGTGGCAAGGGCTGCACTTGGCTTCTCGAGCGCCCCTCGCCTCTCGCTGCGATGCTGGCAAGAATGGGTTCACCAGAACAACATGATTCACGGGCTGTCGTAAAGCAGCACGCAGTTGTGACCAGCGCTCCTTGCAGAAAGATTGGGGAAAAAAAACATTTTGCAACCTCTTCAATTCTCTATATACTGTTTGCACACAAAAGCATTCACAGGGAAAGTAAAAATAAGTTGACCTATTTATGCACCTCATTTGTTCAAAGACCTCTCTATGCAAGGCAAGCAAGCTGGATTTCCCTCAGTCCTTCCCAAAAGCCTTGGCATGCATGGCCTGCCATCCGGATTCGCCCCGAAGCGCCATGGCACCAAAGTCTTCACAGAAACATCTTTCTACATGGAGAAGTTGTTGGGGAGTCCCCAGGGAGCCCCTTTGTGAGGGAGCAGCCTGATGACTTCAATTGCAATGGTCTCCAGTCATGAAATTAGCTGAAACTTGAGACTTGATCCCAAAGGGCTTCTTCTTCGGGCGTGACATTCATCTTTCTTCCCACTGCAACAGAAGTTCTTCAGGCCACACTGCAAAAAGAATTTGGAAAACGTGTTCAATACGCATTGACTGGTCACTGAACCTGCGCGTCTAAACTGGCAAGATTGCGCTGCAAGCTCTCCAACAGCAACAGGAAACGAGCTGCCCGACCTTACACTTCAGATTTCTTCGCCCCCCTTCTGATTGAAATCCTTCACAATCCAAGGCCAGGCAAAGTGATAAGTTCCGGGCGCGTGGGCCCAATGTCTTGTCTGCGAAGGCGGCAGTATCGCGCGATCCTGTGCCTGGGTCCATGTAGAACATGAAAGGAAGAAAAAAAGGACAAGTTGTCAAAACACCCAACTAAGCAACTGTTTCCCTACTCTAGAAAGCCAATCTAAGTACACAACACTGCGTAGACCAATGTCTTGGGGCACGTCTTCCCGGCATGAATGGCAACCTGAAGCTTCAGAACAAGTCTGCCAACGCTGTACTTGCCACAAGTCATCACAAGTCTCGCCGGAACTCGACCTTATTGAAGACATCAGACACATCAACCGCATCCTGCAAGAAGTGCTGGCAATTTTTCAGCACTATTTTGTGACCTTTGTGACCTTTGCTTACGCTTTTCAGCAACTTCGTCGTCCTGAATCTTTTGGCAAATCGCCTTTTGCATTTCCACATCATTCTGGGCATCCAAGTCCTGCAGCCATCAACAAAGTGAGCTTGCACCCAACTGTGGCCTTTCCGTCCTCAATGACTTCACGAGTGCCTACAGGTGGAAATCAAGTGGGTAGAAATAGGCAGAATTTGGCAGAAATGAGGAAACGGGCAGAATCACACAGAAGTGCAGCAAGAACCAAGTGGTGCAGTAGCGTTGTACCCGGTACTCCCTGCCTGTTTGGCCACTTTGTTGTGCAGGTGCCCAATCGTAGAACGAGATCATTCGCAGATCCCACCATGTGCCCAGCTCCGGGATTCCGGGTTGCCGAAGCAACGAAGAAATTCCAAGTTTGGATCTATGCTTCTTCATGTTGGTGTTTCTACGCGGAAAATGGGCGCAGAAAAACGTGGGGCCCGGCAAAGAGTTGCAAATGAGTTCGAACCGTTCCCATTGAACTGGGTTTCTCAACCTGCGTATGCAAGATCGACAAGATAGTTAACACCGAGCAAATAGTAAAGATGGATGGATGGATGGATGGATGGATGGATGGATGGATGGATGGATGGATGGATGGATGGATGGATGGATGGATGGATGGATGGATAGACGGATGGGTCAATAGATAGATAGATCGATAGATAGATAGACATGGATAGACATGGATAGACATGGATAGACATGGATACACATGGATAGACATGGATAGACATGGATACACATGGATACACATGGATAGACATGGATACACATGGATAGACATGGATAGACATGGATAGATTAGATCAGATCAGATCAGATCAGATTAGATTAAATTAGATTGGATTAGATTAGATTAGATGATATAGATAGCAAGGGTAAGGTAGGATAGGACAGGATAGGATAGGATTGGATAAGATAAGGTAACATAAGATAAGCCATCTAAGATAGAGAAGATTTTTTATCAGACAAGATTAGATCAGATCAGATAAAACAAAATAGGATAAGATAAGGTAAGAAAAAATGATAAGAGAAGAAAGCTAACATCAGATAAGGTAAGATTAGATAGATGAGATTGATTGATTGATTGATTGATTGATTGATTGATTGACTGATTGATTGATTGATCGATTGATTGACTGATTGATTGATTGATTTATTTATTGATAGATGGCCCGGTAGGCAGACAGATAAATAGATAGACAGGCAGGCAGAAGATGGATAAATGGAAAGATGGAAGGAGAGAAAAGCAGACCAACGAATAGATAGACGGGTGTCAGATTGGCAAATGGATAGATACACACATAGAAAAAAAAGATAGAGATATACAATTAGACAGATTGATGAATAGAAGATATGCGGGTGATCGGTAGATTTAGAGATGAATAGATAGATGGATAAAGACACAGACCAGTGAGTAGATAGATACGTCGGAAAAAACTGATGAACAGAATGCATGAATTAGATTAATTGGTGAAAGATGCAGAACTGAATGGGAATGGATAGATGCATAAGATTAAATAAAATTTGATTGGATGACAAAAACTTAGATGAGGTAGAGGTATTCAACTGATTGAGTCAGAGTACAACTGGTCAGAGTGATAGATTGAATCGATTAAATTGATTGAATTGATTGAATTGATCGAATCGATCGAATTGTTGAATTGATTGAACTGATTAAAAAAACTCCATGGAATAGATAGATATGTTGATCAAATAGCCTCGATGGAGTAAATAGATTACGTTGGATACACTAGATTTGCCAAGTTGGTCAGATCAAATCAATAGATTGCTAGCTGCCTGCGAATGATGAATCTAATAGGAATGCCATGGAATGCATTGACAGAATCCTGCATCGTTTGATTTTAAGCCAGCTGGACAGGGGATAGATTTGCAACACACACAGATGGCTCGATGGACAAGTGAATACGCACCGGACGACGGTCGTGTGTTTGAGGACAAAACGACCCTGGGATTCCCGGATCCAAAAAGACACCCAGACTTCCAAGCGTGCACACCAATAGACATGTCAATTTCAAGTCAAGATCTCATGATTGCTTTGGGATGGAAACTTTGACCAACAGGATCAGCATAAACAAACAAAGAAAACACTGATCAAACTAAAATGCATGCAAGAAAAGCATGGAAATATTGGAAATTCAAAAATCAAAAATCTAAACCTCGAAAATTACTCATTGAAAACAAATTGTGTCTTCGGTCCGATTTCCAATGACTGCCACCACCGGGCCACCAGGAAGCAGGCTCTATCCAAGCAGCGACGCAAAGCTTGGGACTCTAATTTCAAGACCTCACAGCTCACAGATCTCACAGTGTACTAGGACGTACAAGGACTGCAAGGAACCCCTCCACAGCATTGGGAACTTGTGGTCCGTTCTCAAATGGTTGGGGCTGCTGGGGCTGCTGATCAGCCTTTGTGATATGTTTTCGGTTTCCACGGGCACTTCTCCCAAAACATACCCCCCCCCCCTGCCACTTGTGCATTACTGTGCCCGTACATGAATACAAAACATTGCATTGAATCATTGCATCACATGACATCACATGGCATGATGTTTAGTACATCCCGTACATCTAAAGACATACATTCAGTGCCAATTGTAATTACGAACATGTGTACACTAAATGATACGTCTTGCATTGCATTGCTTCACAACAAATGTCATTACACTGCTTTACCTGATATCACATCATTACATTGCATACCTGCATGAAATGGATTAGATCTCACTCGTGTGCAAATTTCAATTAGTTCCTTACATTGCAAAAGAGCAGTATAGCAATATAGGCATACAAACAGACAGCCGTGCATAGGCATGTACACATGCAAACGCATAAGTACGCAAGGAAATATATGCATATACATACTTTCCTGCATGCATATATGCATGCCTGTATTGCATGCAATGAACACATGTTCACCTCTATCTTTACACTTCCTTGAAAAGACAGAGGAGCAAAAACACACTGCATGAATGACATGGAAGTACTTTGAGCCCCGCTATGCTACAATGCAGCGGGAGTTTACGTTACCTTAAAGGACCTTGCGCTAGGTCACATTACGATGCTCATCACAGATCACCAACGGCAACGGTGGGGGACAAGAGGGGAGACAAGGCCCAGGCACCCGGTACCGTGGGAGACAGCTCGGGCGATTTCTGGAGGCTTTCAAGAAAGCATTTTCCAAGATATTTTCCAGGCTCCGATGGCCGATTACCAAGGCAGAGAAGGGAGAGACTGGGGACAAAATGGCAGGCAACAGGACACCCCCACAGATCAACAACACAAAAAAAGTGGAAAACAAGAGTCTGGGAGAAAAGGCGGAAATGACAAATTTGGCACGGAGTCAATTTCGCTGATCAGCATCCTGCTTGTTGAGATGTCAGAACCCCAGGTGGCTTCCTGAGGAAAACAGAAAGACGTTTTATGCTTGACAAAAATTTGCCACGCCGATTGCCACCACCACATGCATCCAGGCCTCATGTTCTGCACGAAGCGCTTTTAATTGCCTGCCACGCCATCCGAAAAGAGCCAACAACCCTAGCCACTGGGAAGTCCAGGCAAAGGACTCAAAGGACCTCAAGCTTTTAGCAATGCATCCATCGATAGGACAAGCCCCTAAACTTACCAAACATCCTCATCTTTGAAGAACCTCAATCTAAGAAGTTCTAACAAACCACTAGTTGAGCAACTTTCCAGCCCCCGCACTTTTCAGCCTCCGCCCGTTTTGATAGTTCTTGGGATCCACGAAGCACATCTTTTACCAAATCTCAACTCTTCATTGGAAGAAAACGTTGGAAGCGGCAACAATTGTGCCAGGAAGTCCCCTCCAACGCACTGGAGCTCGTCACCAGCTGGGCCTTTCGATGCTCGGAATGACAAGATATGCCATATTGGAAAATGATATAAAATCACCTGTCAAGTCTTAAGGGGGACAAACTTGGAAAATAAGCGAAGGACAAGTTGAAGACAAGTGGGACGGAGGCTGCTGCAATGTCCGAACAAGGCCCCGCTAGAAAACAAGTGGAAAAACCCTTTAGGAGACAAATATCAAATTGGAGACAAGTGGGGGGGCTGTGTGCAAAACATGTTGAAACAAAGAAAGCGACCGTATGCGATAGCTAGGCACAAGACCGCCTAGAGATGAGGCAAATGGGATACAGGCGGCAGGCAAAGCATCAAAGATGTTGCAACGATTGCAAGATTGAGAACCCCACCAGCTGGTCACAGTTTGGGGAAAAGCTATGGTTGAACAGAACTGGACGCCTTCACTAACGGCATTGATTTCTCGGCAATTGAGAACCGATTCCTTAAACTGCAATGTTGTCACGTTTGGACCCAAAAAAAGTGCGCGTGCTGAGTCGAAGACCCACATACTTTCCTGCTCTTTTGCATGCGATAGCCTCATCAGTGATGCAATTTATTGCGCGGAAGTTGACGAATCATTCATGAATTCATTCATGTCTCCTTAACTCCTTTTGATTCATTTGATTCATTTCATTCATTTCATTCATTTCATTCATTTCATTCATTTCATTCATTTCATTCATATCTTCTTATTTCAGTTTTGGTCCAACTTTCGGCAGTTCCAGGGCAGCTGCAATCGCGTCGCAGGCTTATGCCCTTGCATGATGTTTGGACTCACAGATCCTGAGCGTGAACAAATGGCTTCCAGCCACCCAACGACAATAGCGACAGCGCCCACTGAAAAACATTTGTTCAAGGTAAGCCAGTCTCCGTTTCACCACGAAAAAGTTGCCATCACAAATGGACCTGCAGAAACACCTTTACAAGGGGACTCCTTCAATATTTGTCACCATGGTCAAAACTCCGAGTTCTTGCCAACAGCATTTGCTCAACAAATGGTTTCGTCGAGCTTAGCCATGTTTGATGAACGCATGGAAAAACATTAGAAATTGACAATCCGGCGCACTCCAAAATTGAGGCTAAAGTATCATGACTGTCATGACTGCACAAATTCAACTCATCACTGCAAGGGCCAAAGCGTAAACAATGATGGTCACTTCACGTCATGAATCATGACTCGGTAAGCTAAACAACTTGGGCTTGGGCGAACCCGGCTTTCCGCGCCGTTGTTGCGACCCCATGGCTCCCGCCAAGAATCGACACCTCAGCAATCAGACTTTCATTTTTTGATGTTTGACATGTCCGACTGCCACAGCTCGGATCGAAACGAGCTCCCACCATGGCACTACCTTCTTGGAAGGACAGTGAAAGGAGAACAATTTGGGTTTCAACGACTTGTCCCAAAAGAATGCCATGTTTGTTCTTGACTGCCTGCTGTGTGCAACGGGCCATTTTTTGACAACATAGCTGCATACCAGGGTGGGTTTTTTGGGTATTTTGCCATGTGTTGTTTAATTGAATGATGTGCCTTGCCATAATTGACTCGTGGGGTGCAAAGAACCCGTGCCCACGTGCGTTCAACAAATTCTAAGCCCTGAAATGCCACAGGCCACCCCCAGAACAAAGCAAGGATTGTCAAAACCAATCAAAGCCGCATTTCACCTTCACGTCGTGTACCATAGTTGTACTTAGTACATTTAAGACGCATGGATTCGAGACGCCAAACGCCAGCTGCCTTGCTTCGCGCATGGTAGCGGAGTTCTGCTCGGGAAGTTCCACCGGGCTGGGGCCTCACTACCGGTCCTCACAAGCAGCGGCCTCGCTCCGAACCCAGGCCACACGAAGCCACCGCGTCTCGTATTGCAAAATGCATAGCCAAAAAACAAGATGGGGCCGGAGAACCCAAAAGCAAACGGACATCATAATATCGATCGTCTTTTTCTCCTTCGCCAAATGAACACGAGCTGCGCAACTGTCTGGCTACCTCCCAACTAAGACAGCAAGAAAACCGAAACCAAGGTGGTACAGTCCAGGAAAATCTGACAAGGGGAAAGTATCGTAACGCAATACAATGTTTTGAAAAAGGTATTTCAAAGGATTGCAATGATGTTAATTTTCTCGGCAGACGCCATTGAGATGGCAATGATGACGACAATCATTGTCATGCATTGTAACAAAGGATGGCAACATCATTTGTGTTGCTACAACTACCACCGGTATCATAACCATCAAGGATATCAGCTTCAGCCTGATGAACAGAATTTACAAGAGGAATCTAGTGAGGAGTTAGTCGCTGCACATTGGCGGATAGACCTGGATCTATCCAATTAACGCCCCGAAGACATGAATGAGTCTCGAGACCACAGGGAGACGGGACTGCCCAAGAACTTGAAACACGATCCTCCTGTGGCCCTAAAATTAAAAAACATTTGATCCTTCATATCACTCATTGCATTGAACCCGTCGTCTTTTTGGGGCCTCACATCCATGATTTGGACCCCCTTGAAAAAGGTACCTTTTTGCGGGGGTTCAAAATTTCTATGGTTATATTGCGTCACCCAAAATTATTCCCAAACTACTTCGTTTCAAGCGGTTGTCTGATTGACCTGAGCCGCCACTCCCGCACCCGAACCAGCACCTGCCGCACCT
>VSDK01012921.1:160313-196723 GCA_009767595.1 Symbiodinium kawagutii | reverse complement strand
GTTGATGCTGGTTAATGATGGCTAATGATGGTTAATGATGGTTAATGATGGTTAATGACGCTTAATGGTGGTTAATGATGGTTAATGATGGTTAATGGTGGTTTATGACGCTTAATGATGCTTAATGCTGGTTAATGACGGTTAATGATGGTTAATGATGCTTAATGATGCTTAGTGGTGGTTAATGATGGTTAATGATGGTTAATGGTGGTTAATGATGGCTAATGATGGTTAATGATGCTTAATGATGGTTAATGATGGTTAATGATGCTTAATGGTGGTTAATGATGGTTAATGATGGTTAATGATGGTTAATGATGGTTAATGATGGCTCATGATGCTTCATGGTGGTTAATGATGGTTAATGATGCTTAATGATGGTTAATGATGGTTAATGATGGTTAATGATGGATAATGATGGTTAATGACGGTTAATGATGCTTAATGGTGGTTAATGATAATGAATGATGGTCAATGAGGGTTAATGGTGGTTAATGATGGTTAATGATGGTTAATGATGCTTAATGATGG
This sequence comes from Symbiodinium kawagutii, assembly GCA_009767595.1. Classification (NCBI taxonomy): domain Eukaryota; class Dinophyceae; order Suessiales; family Symbiodiniaceae; genus Symbiodinium; species Symbiodinium kawagutii. Next base: position 196,192 of record VSDK01012921.1, on the reverse strand, counting down.
TTAATGATGGTTAATGATGCTTAATGATGGTTAACGATGCTTCATGATGCTTGATGGTGGTTAATGATGGTTAATGATGGTTAATGATGCTTAAAGGTGGTGAATGATGGTTAATGATGGTTAATGATGGTTAATGATGGTTAATGACGCTTAATGACGGTAAATGATGGTTAATGATGGTTAATGATGCTTAATGGTGGTTAATGATGGTTAATGATGGTTAATGATGCTTAATGGTGGTTAATGATGGCTAACGATGGTTAATGATGGTTCATGATGGTTAATGATGCTTAATGACGGTTAATGATGCTTAATGGTGGTTAATGATGGTTAATGATGGTTAATGATGGTTAATGATGGTTAATGACCGGTAATGATGTCATAAGTGATGGTTAATGATGCTGAATGATGGTTAATGATGGTTAATTGTGCTTAATGGTGGTTAGTGATGGTTAATGATGGTTAATGATGGTTAATGACGCTTAATGATGGTTAATGATGGTTAATGACGCTGAATGATGGTTGGTGATTCTTAATGATGGTTAATGATGGTTAATGGTGGTTAATTATGGTTAATGATGGTTAATGACCGTTAATGATGTCATAAGTGATGGTTAATGATGCTGAATGATGGTTAATGATGGCTAATTGTGCTTAATGGTGGTTAGTGATGGTTAATGATGGTTAATGATGGGTAATGACGCTTAATGATGGTTAATGATGGTTAATGATGGTTCATGATGGTTAATGATGGTTCATGATGGTTAATGGTGGTTAATGATGGTTAATGATGGCTAATGCTGGTTAATGATGGTTAATGACGCTGAATGATGGTTGATGATGCTTAATGATGGTTAATGATGGTTAATGACGCTGAATGATGGTTGATGATGCTAATGATGGTTGATGATGGTTGATGATGGTTAATGACGCTTAATGATGGTAAATGATGGTTAATGATGGTTAATGATGCTTAATGGTGGTTAATGATGGTTAATGATGGTTAATGATAGTTAATGACGCTTAATGATGGCTAATGATGGTTAATGATGGTTCATGATGGTTAATGATGGTTAATGATGCTTAATGATGCTGAATGATGGTTAATGATGGTTAATGATGGTTAATGATGGTTAATGATGGTTAATGATGCTTAATGATGGTTAATGACGGTTAATGATGGTTAATGATGCTTAATGATGCTTAATGATGCTGAATGATGGTGAATGATAGTGAATGATGGTCAATGATGGTTAATGGTGGTTAATGATGGTTAATGATGGCTAATGATGGCTAATGATGGTTAATGATGCTTCATGATGCTTGATGGTGGTTAATGATGGTTAATGATGGTTAATGATGGTTAATGATGGTTAATGGTGCTTAATGGTGGTTAATGGTGGTTAATGACGGTTTATGATGCTTCATGATGGTTAATGATGGTTAATGATGCTTAATGGTGGTTAGTGATGGTTAATGATGGTTAATGATGGTTAATGACGCTTAATGATGGTTAATGATGGTTAATGACGCTGAATGATGGTTGATGATGCTTAATGATGGTTAATGATGGTTAATGGTGGTTAATGATGGTTAATGATGGTTGATGATGGTTGATGACGCTTAATGATGGTAAATGATGGTTAATGATGGTTAATGACGCTTAATGGTGGTTAATGATGGTTAATGATGGTTAATGATAGTTAATGACGCTTAATGATGGCTAATGATGGTTAATGATGGTTCATGATGGTTAATGATGGTTAATGATGGTTCATGACGCTTAATGATGGTTAATGATGGTTAATGATGGTTAATGATGCTGAATGATGGTGAATGATAGTTCATGATGGTTAATGATGGCGTATTGTGGTTACTGATGGTTAATGATGGTTAATGATGCTTAATGGTGGCTAATGATGCTTAATGATGGTTCATGATGGTTAATGACGGTTAATGATGGTTAATGATGGCTACTGATGGTTAATGATGCTTCATGTTGCTTGATCATGGTTAATGATGGTTAATGGTGGTTAATGATGGTTCATGATGGTTAATGACGCTTAATGATGGTTAATGATGGTTCATGACGGTTGATGATGGTTGATGATGGTTAATGATGGTTAATGATGGTTAATGATGGTTAATGATGGTTGATGATGGTTGATGATGGTTAATGATGGTTAATGATGGCTAATGATGGCTAATGACGCTTGATGATGGTTAATGATGGTTAATGATGGTTAATGATGCTTAATGGTGGTTAATGATGGTTAATGATGGTTAATGATGGTTATTGGTGCTTAATGGTGGTTAATGGTGGTTAATGACGGTTAATGATGGTTCATGATGGTTAATGATGGTTAATTGTGCTTAATGGTGGTTAATGACGGTTAATGATGGTTAATGATGGTTAATGATGGTTAATGACGCTTAATGATGGTTAATGATGGTTAATGACGCTGAATGATGGTTGATGATGGTTAATGATGGTTCATGATGGTTAATGATGATTAATGATGGTTAATGATAGTTAATGATGGTTAATGATGGTTAATGATGGTTCATGATGGTTAATGACGCTTAATGATGGTTAATGATGGTTAATGATGGTTAATGATGGTTAATGATGGTTAATGATGGTTAATGACGCTTAATGATGGTTAATGATGGTTAATGATGGTTAATGATGGTTAATGATGCTTAATGGTGGTTAATGATGGTTAATGATGGTTAATGATGCTTAATGGTGGTTAATGATGGTTAATGATGCTTAATGGTGGTTAATGATGGCTAATGATGGTTAATGATGCTTAATGGTGGTCAATGATGGTTAATGATGCTTAATGGTGGTTAATGATGGGTAATGATGGTTAATGATGCTTAATGATGCTTAATGGTGGTTAATGGTGGTTGATGATGGTTAATGATGGTTAATGATGGTTAATGATGGTTAATGATGCTTAATGGTGGTTGATGATGGTTCATGATGGTTAATGATGGTTAATGACGCCTAATGATGGTTAATGATGGTTAATGATGGTTAATGACGGTTAATGACGCTTAATGATGGTTAATGATGGTTAATGACGGTTAATGATGCTTAATGGTGGTTAATGGTGGTTAATGATGCTTAATGATGCTGAATGATGGTGAATGATAGTTAATGATGGTCAATGATGGTTAATGATGGTTAATGATGGTTAATGATGCTGAATGATGGTGAATGATTTAATGATGGTTAATGATGCTTCATGATGCTTGATGATGGTTAATGACGCTTAATGGTGGTTAATGATGGTTAATGATGGTTAATGATGGTTCATGATGGTTCATGATGGTTAATGATGGTTAATAATGGTTAATGATGCTTAATGATGGTTAATGATGGTTAATGATGGTTAATGATGGTTAATGGTGGTTAATGATGGTTAATGACCGTTAATGATGTCATAAGTGATGGTTAATGATGCTGAATGATGGTGAATGATAGTTAATGATGGTTAATGATGGTTAATGATGCTTAATGGTGGTTAATGATGGTTCATGATGGTTAATGATGGTTAATGACGCCTAATGATGGTTAATGATGGTTAATGATGGTTAATGATGGTTAATGGTGGTTAATGATGGTTAATGATGGTTCATGATGGTTAATGATGGTTAATGATGGTTCATGATGGTTCATGATGGTTAATGATGGTTAATGATGGTTCATGATGGTTCATGATGGTTAATGATGGTTAATGATGGTTCATGATGGTTCATGATGGTTAATGATGGTTAATGATGGTTCATGATGGTTCATGATGGTTAATGATGGTTAATGATGGTTCATGATGGTTCATGATGGTTAATGATGGTTAATGATGGTTCATGATGGTGAATGATGGTTAATGATGGTTAATGATGCTTCATGATGCTTGATGATGGTTAATGACGCTTAATGTTGGTTAATGATGGTTAATGATGGTTAATGATGGTTCATGATGGTTCATGATGGTTAATGATGGTTAATGATGGTTAATGATGGTTAATGATGGTTAACGATGGTTAATGATGGTTCATGATGCTTAATGGTGGCTAATGATGGTTAATGATGGTTAATGATGGCTAATGATGGCTAATGATGGCTAATGATGGCTAATGATGGTTAATGATGGTTAATGATGGTTAATGATGGTTAATGATGGTTAATGATGCTTAATGATGGTTGATGATGGTTAATGATGGTTAATGATGGTTAATGATGGTTAATGATGGTTAATGATGGTTATAGTTATATAATGGTTGATGATGATGGTTTAGATTGGAAAATCATTGGGAAGAATAACCTGACAATCCGTTGATGATAGTTCATCATTGTCGATGTTTGTTGATTATGAATGACAACCATCAAATGCCTCATGGTGATCCATGATGATTAATGATGATTAACTATGGTTGATAGGAAAAAATGGTTTGTTTGCAGTGATGGATATTAGCCAACCATCGCATTTACCAACTTCCGGGCACACCCCTCAACCCACTTCTTGAGGAATACCACTGTGGACATGGCTTGCCAGGGATGATTGGTGCAGGTCATTTGACTGCTGGTAACATCTGGTAACCATCTGCATGCCCAAATCTGTATCTTCAAGTACAAACTTGATCATTCCGGCTGAAACATTATAGTGCTACACTATGGGATTTGTCTATCAATACTGGTACTTACTGCCTATCCAATAATACCCATCACTAAAAGGGAAACCACCAATTTTGCGGTTCCGCTATGGCCATGATGTTTGTTTGACAATTGCTCACCCAACCACTCCTCAAGCATTTAATCATCATGCGGTGGTTTCTCAAAATAGAGCTACCCCCGAATCATCCAATTTATTTTCCATAATTTAGTAGTACTAAACCCACCATTTTGGGGGTACCCAATGGCTTGAGAAGCCCATAACCAACCATCTAGTTGATATATATTCCTATCATTGATGGCCATTATGCCCTGTCCATCCCTATCATTAACTGCTATAACCATCATTTCTGGACCTGCCCCATCTCATCACTCCACCGTGGCCGTGTTGGGCGTCAGCGTGAAGGGTGGCGGCCCCCGGTCGCCACGGATCACCGTCCTCGGTTGGCTTTGCGCAATCTGTAGCATATAATCGATTCATATATGTTACTTGCTTATAACTGGTTACATATTTGGCGACACACTTGGTTAGAATGGGGTTAGCTTGGTTACAACTGACTCACATATATAAGGTAGTTGGTAACATAGTTGGTAAGGTTGTACCAATTACACCTGTTGCTAGGGACAGAGAATTTTCCGACCATCTGACATGGATATGTAATACTCCCAAGGATAAATAGGACCAACAATAAATGGGACCAACAAGACAGTACCAACAGAAATTTGTATCAACCTCGAGTACTATTCTGGTTGGTGGTTTCAACCCTTATGAAAAATATTCGTCAACCAACGATTTGTAAATGACTACTAGGAGAAAAGAAAAATGTGTAAGACCACCAGCCAGTATTCTTGCGATGTTTCTTACACCAACAAGTTGGTAACAGTTTCTTCACATGTTTGTTCCCTACCTGGCATGGGTGAAGAGAACGGTGATCCACGCCACATACTGACACTGCGATGTGGCGCTCCGAGCTTGGTATTGGCTGAGACTTGCAATCCAAGTATCTCCAATTTGTAGACCAGCTCGAATGGACTCTCATTCTTGATGACCAACTGATTTGTGGTGTAGTCCTCCAGTTGCAAGGTGTGCGGGAGCTTCTTTCAACATCTTCCACCATTTTGGAGGGTGAACGTGCAGCTGAGCTGAACAGATAGCTTATGGCCTCTGGAACCAAATGGCCACTGATGAATTGGGGATGCACATCCACCGCCTCCGACCGTTTACCAACACCAAAGCCTGAGTGTTCCTTGGTGTGGGGCAATCTAACACCTTATAGCTGATTTCCCTGGGTTTCCTATGAAAATGGTGGATGTTCTATCGCCAGGTTAGATTACCGAAGTGTGATACAGCCAAATTTGGCAAAGCACTTGCAACAGCCTGGCAGAGGACTTTCTGCTTTCAACTCTGGCACGTTTAAGCGAAAAAGGCTCTCAAGGTCTGATAATATTCAAGGAATGGTATGATGTACAAATACATATAAACATATGTGTATACATGTTTATACATACAGAACTTTGTTCACATAAACGCAAATGCATACATATGTGTATAATATAAATAAATATATAGCGTATATATATATATACATATATGTATATACATATTTACATAGAGATATATGATATGTGTATACTCGATGTATGGTGCAAAGCGTGTATGTATATATATATATACCTATATATATATAATTACCCATCAACATAAAAACGCATAAAAACGCACAACGTGTTATAGATTGTCCATGCTTATGCACATTTAAGGTATTTCTTTTCCTCGCCGGGTCTGCTAGCCCTCCGGCTTTGACTTGTCGTTTCCCTATGCTTCCCGCTGTGCGTCCCGGAACGTGTCCTTGGCTTCCTTGCTGTACACCACGGAGCCCATGTGGATCACACCGTCCTGGCCGCTGGTGATTCACCATCAATGACTGGGATCGAGGGGTGGATCTGCTTGTGAGGTGGCTATGATCAGTGCTATGATTCGTGGAGATGCACATCCAAGTACAGCGTATACCGGGTGTACACAATATTTGTGCAGGAATAAAACGTGCATATCCGCATTTCAAACATTGAGCTACAGGAGCTTGACCTTCAATCTGAGATTGTTGGATTGTACCAGGATTCGGCCTGTCTATCAGTTGGGGTCTGCAAGTTCACACGGATGCCATAGACTGCCACACATGGAATATTGTAGAAGTCAGAGTTGTCTGAAAATCAACCCTCATTACTCATTTCTTGAAAGCGTGGATCAAAGGTGTCAATTGTCCACAGCTATCCACTGTGCACATGTCTCTTGATCACATTTGTGTACTGGCCACAAGAAAACAACCTAATTGTTCCTGCTCTAATTTCGTTGGAACTACCACATAATCCGTGGGATCATGCCCACACTGGACTCCCAGTTTCTAGTTTGCTGCCAAAGAGCTGCCAGGGTTACTGCCAGTTGGTTTCCGGCCTACAGGATAACCCTATAGTCATCTATAGCCTATATGCTTGATACCATGAAGGTTTGGATGATTGCAGTTCAGCTCTCAACATCCTGGTGATGTGTTTCCAAGTTGGTTTTTCCATTGCTCGACATTTGGCACCTACGTTCCCGGTTCAAATTTCGTGTGTACGCTGCCGAATGGTGATATAGCTAGTCAAAATTGAACTTGGAATGTTTGCGAATTGTTGCAATAGAGAGACTATGCTGAAGGTCCATAAGATAAGGACCGTAAACAATGGCGAAGTCAATGATCCCTTTGAACTTCATAATGCTTCAAGCTTTGCTGTGATGTTGACTGATGGCAACAGGTGGTTTGTGATAGTCAGTCACGAGCAATGCAGGGAAACGTACTCCGGACTTGATGATGATGATGATGATGATGATGATGATGATGATGATGATGATGATGATGATGATGATGATGATGATGATGATGATGATAGCTGAATGTTGCTAGAGAATGCGTACCAATGCTTGTAGATGGCTACTGCGGCACAACGATGCCTGACTACACTTGCTGATGGTCGCAGTCTTCCTTGCCTCGGGCTCGATCTTCAGAATGGGACACACGCCTTTCCCTCTCAGTGGCACCTGTCCAACCGCGATGTTCCAACAGCTTGAGGAATGATATGATCAAATGGATATGATCTATATGGTGGTTTCCCAAAATAAGGGTACCCCCAAATCATCCACTAGTGATCATTAGTAGTAATAAACCAACTGTTTTGGGGGGTCCCCTATTTTGAGAAACACTCATATGGTTGATATTACTGCTCAATGCATTACTTACCCCAAGAGATTCAGCAAGCAATTTCTGTTTGGTAAATCAATCCCTGGAAGCTAAAGTAAAGCCAATCACCATTTCCGATAGCTAACCATCTATTTGTGTGGTGGATGTTCTGGGTTTCCCGAGCAACCAGGCGAGTACACTGGAGGGCAACGCTTCTTGTCATTCACCTAAGCACTTGGAATGCCTCTTGATGTGTCCAACTGTGAATCTTAACATCATCTAACCAGCCAGACTTCTTACCATTCATCTTGCAATTCCCAAGTCTGATGCTTTTGCTGGCACTGCAAATCTTGCCCTTGCTCGAATGAAGCCCTTTATAGATGCAGCCAAAGGGGCCCCGGTATACCAATGGGGTATATAGTCGTATCACTATCCATGAATTCGGTATATGATACATTACTAGGTGTCAATGTTGGTAAATAATACACTCTGAAGGGTGATGGACCCTTGTAATCGCTTGTGATACACCTTGAAGGCGTACTGTATGCTATCTTGTAACGCCTTGTATTTACCAACCTTGCGAAGGCTCATGATGTCAAATCAGGGCAACACGTGGCAGGTTCAGGAACGTCCAAGTCGCTGAGGGTTCGCCATCACACATGAAACAAGTGTTCGATCCTCTGCCTTTGGCATCAGCACGCTTGGTTTAATAGATCTACAGTAATTGGCATTATCTTGCAAAGTAACATGTGAACGAAAACATGTTCAGAAATGTTCAGACTGGGTCACATGTGAGGAAATGTTGAAAAGGATGCAAAGGATATACCAAAACCATTGAAGGCCTTTTCAGTCGCACAGCAAGCGATGAATGAAGGCTGTCTTGAAATGAGGGCAAATGCGAAGCCCGAGTCATCTCTCTGTCGCTTGGTTTAGAGCCACCGTGGAGGTACCCCAAGCAGCGGCTGGAGAATCTCCCCATCATTCTGGCGTTGCTGGGGCCTTTTGACAAACTTGGGCTCAATAGTTGCCATGAAATCCATGGGGACTTCATAGCTTTCGAGCTATAGTGATAAGATGTGACAAGCCTTGATCATCGACCTCATCTTACCAATACACAGCTCGCAACAAGCCACCGCCCGCCCTGGGCCTGAACCCGTGTCTTGTCGGTCCGAAGACTCAGACTGCACTGGTAGATCTGCACCAGCTGCGGTTTGAATTCGATCATAAACCTCACAGCTGGGCGGTTGATGGTCCTGACACCACTTCTGATTGACCCTAGGATTCCTGGGGTAGATCTTCCCAATCAACTGTTGCCATGTCTGCTTCAAGGGGTAGCACCACGGTGCAAAGCGATTCAGAATCGCTGCCATGACACTGGAAGGATCGATCGCCCACAGTGCGAGGTGCATTCAGAACAGCAAAGCATTGATTTTCAGGAAGTGCTTCTACATGAAGCTCCTGCACTGGGAAGCTCTGGAAGCTGGAAGCTGAGTCCCAGTCAAAACTGCTTGGAAAACACCAGATAAGATGGAGTGTAACAATATGTCATGACAACAACATGTACAGTATCTATATCACAAAAAGATGTCATCAAAAATATCATGTAATTAATTTGTATATAAGATGTATTGGGGAAGCATCTGTATGTGTATATATAGAGAGAGAGAGATTCAGAAACCTGAAAAAACGTAGGGTCTGCATGAAAACCGGAGTTTGTCGGGGAAGACAGGATAAATACTGGGTTTGTACGGGTAAACTGCGGGCAGTAGTGAAAGAAACCCGAGGTTTGCATCCCAAAACCTGGGGTTTTCATTGCATAGGCATGGAAACCGGAGGTTCTCATTTTAACCCTACAAATTCGTAGGGTTTTGACGCGTAGGGTAGTGACATCACATCATGGAACATATTTTGGAGTGAATGATCATCATCCAAATATTAGCATAACCCCATTTGTTCCAATAGTCATCTCCATCCGACAAAATCCTACGAATAGCATGACGACCACAATATACCAAGTCAGGTATCGCAAAATACAGAAAAATCACCCGCAAACGGCTGATCTTTTCACCCAAGCGTGTTGGTCATCAGAGAATCTGAGAAGGAAAGTCAAATCGACAGCCACCTTGGTTCCAAGCGCCAACCTGAGGATCGTCAGGAGTGAGATTCGCAATCACCAATGGCCTCAGTCGAACACAGTGAACTAGGAATCCCCTAGGAATCTCCATTGGGATAGTGGCAGGTGTATCACGCAGTTCATGACAGATCCAACCTGAAGGAACGACTGTCCATAAAACTTTCGTGATACATCCTGCAACTATTTTGTTCAAAATGCTGGCCAGGGGCTGCCTATGAGGTTGCATTGAGGTTGCATCAAATCTCATCAACCCATCCGCTGGTAAGGCCACGGCAAGACATGGCGCTGCCCAGCAGTGATGTCGCCAAAGTCCAGCTTGGCCGGAGTTAGCGACAGAATGCTGGGAAGAACACCTCAGATTGAGCGTTGGATTGGCGGTAGCGTTCTGGCTGCTGCTTCACGATCTTCCCGTCTCACAAGGAAGCCTGGCTGCTTGTAGCCCCAACTTTTCCAAAGTGCCACGAAACAGCTAAAGAATACCCTCTGGTGAACCTACTTGGCAATGGAAAATCCAGCCTAAATGGATGATTTCCCGGGATTTTCCGAACAAAATGGTGGATTTTCCAGCCAGCCATGTTAGTTTACCAGGGGGTGATCGATTTTTTTGGGGAAGGGATTCTGATCTGGACTGGCCTCAGCTGGATGGACTATATGAAGGTGTTTCTCAAGCCATAGGGAACCCCCCATAAAAGGTGATTTTTATGGTTGATAAGTTAATAACGGGAAATATAACAACCAACAATAAGGGATAAACAACTGCTATATGAGTGTCTCTCAAGTCATAGGGGCCCCTCCACTTATCATCCATTCATAACCATTTATATATAGGTAATAAACCATCCGTTTTTTAGGGGTCCCCTATTTTGAGAATCGACCATATGAAGATGTTCCGATACTTCTTAGATTCACCTTTGCTGCATAGTTGGGTACCATGAATTCCCCATCAATTATAACCATTTTATTGTTGGCTACTAGCCATTCAATAAACTATACAAGACAAATTGTGTGTAATTTCAAGCGAACACGTTGGTTGCACACCTGATCTTCGTCGAGGCACATGTGCTGACACCCAGGTAGCACATCTGTTCCCGGCTGTTCTCCCGCGCAGTCCTGGGCCGCTATGCATCGATGGCAGCAACTGAGCTCTGGCTTTGTTTCTTTGTACCTCCCCGTTGGTTAATATCACTGTGTGGCCATCCAACATTAAGATATATCCAGCACGAAGCCACGGGGGATCTCATCATGAAAATTGCTAACCCCAGAAAGCGCAGCCACAATGCTGCGCAGTCTTTCCACAGGCTGCGTGGGTGAAGCCTTGGAAGGTTTACCCCTGAGGACGTTTCCTTCATGGAGCATTTGTCCCAGGGTACCCACATTGGTGGACACAGGTGGACCCAAATGCAGGCGAGTTTGTCTACCCCCAGGACTTCATGCCGTACCCGGATGTCACACCCCAAAGCATGTGTTTGGAGCTGCTGCTGGTATAGCAGGCTATAGAAGTAGTCGCATCAGCTCTACCTCAGGTTTTCTGGTACTCAACGATCTCATGAGCTGGCTATGGTTCCCTTACCGTTCACCATTGTTTTCCCTATATTGTTGGTGATTATCCCCCATGAAAGTTGGTAGATGATTATTGACCCGTAGCCAAATCGTGCTCTCCCATGGACACTCTCCGGCAATGTCCCAGCTGTCGCCAAGCTGCTGTGCACGGAAATAGATTGGCAAGCGCCAAGAGCTATGTACAGTGCCGGCCTGCACAACATGCCGAAACAGATATCTCACAGTAAACAATGGATGGCTATGGGTCAAGGCTTTAACCAACAAGAATGGGGGATAGTAACCAACAATAGTGGGAAAACAATGGTTAATGATCGTTTTGACATGTTTTGACCCACAGCCAAACGTAGCTCACTATGAAACAGCTGATTGGAAACCCTACGTGCGGCCCCCAACTCAGTGGCAATGCAGGCAGTCCATGAATGCTGAGCAAATCAAGCGGCCACTTGGCTTTGGAAAGAACAACGAACTGATCCTTTCTCTCCGAAGCACACAAGCTGATGGAAAGGAAAACCTACTTAGGTCATCCAGCTTAAGGCATGGTCTGGTTGGTCTGGTTGGTAGTCTCAACTCCTCAAACAAAATGAGTTAATCGAGCAACCATCCCCAAATCTTGGTGAAAAAAGAAAAACAAATGACATCACCCAGTGGTCTGAACAACCTCAGCTGCTCGCGGGTCATTCGCCCACAGGTCCAACCAAATCCAACCCACGTTGCGGTGGATCTCGGTGGGGCACCGGCACCAGCCCGCCTCCGCCTCCCATCTCCGCCCGCCATTGGTGCGGATGTCCGTCAGCTGGTGTTGCCTGGGAACTGCCACAGGTTTGGATCTGGAAGAAGTACACCGCGCAAGGCCCGGTCCCTGCCGGTCCCCCTGGGTTGTGCTAAGCACATCCCCACCTTGAACAGGTAAACCACAGCCATCATTTCTATGCTGGATTTTCCCACTTCCGGGTTGACGGAGAGAGTGCCCATAGTTGGATGGAAAACACCAGCATATGCTGCTTATATCAGGTATCTGCGTGGCAGAATTAGAGGTGGTTCATTGTTATCATGGAGCCAACATTGCATTATAGTGGATCGGTTTCAGGTTCCAGGCGATGGTAAGCACTAGCGATGCTGGACCCATGATTCATGGGGCTTCATGACAAGTACCTCCTGACGTTGGTGGTTGCCACCAGGCTCCACCAGGCACTTCTTTCCCAGGCACTTGTACTCCTCGTCATCCATTTGACCGTCCCCTGCTTCTTCAGCGTCAGGAGCCTTGGATTTGAAGATGGCACGGCACGACTCTGACTTTTGTCAAAGAGAACAGCACGAGCAGTAGGGATTTGGGGCATAAGTTCCAGGGGTTAGGGTTTAACCGTCCTGTGTTTTAGAGGTCGTATCTAGTTGCAAAAACACTGGCGGTGCAGACTGATTTTGGCTATTGTTCTTCTGCTCCCCGATTTACCTGATTTACCTGGGAGGTCCAGGTTCACCCAAGGCAATAACCAATGAAACCAATTTTGCATGTTCCAGTTGGTTGGTGATATCAGCGAACAACAGCCGTTGTTTGTAGGTCATCTGGTGGTCACTGCATAAATTTCAAGCCAAAGATCTGCGTCTGCGGCATCAGGAGCTGGCTCTTCCTTGGGACACTTCAGCAGATCCACATACTCCTGGATGCGGCTCCAGCCAGTGCTGATCAGTTGGGTCGAAAGCATTCAACTGATATCGGTCGGGTTTGGTTACAACACGCTTATACCAATGGAAGTGGAAGAAAATCTCCAAGTTCGAAATGGTTTATCCACTGGTGACCCTTGACTTCCAGGTTTGCCACACTGCTCCAAGGCTGCCGAGGCAACCATTTGGGGGATGGAGATCAGTTGAGCCATGCGATATCAGAAGGTGATCTTCGGATATCTTCGGTATATCACTTCGGGTATTCCTAACGCACTAGCTGCCCCTAGATTGAAACCCGCAATTTCTTCATTGAAAAAACACCACAACCATTGTTGCTCGTAAAAAAAAAAAAAAAACATAAATCAACCAGTTTTTTGCAACCCACAAACTATCTGCAATTATCTCAATGGATCAAGCACCACCTTCTTCCAACGTCGCATGGAGCTGCTCCTGTGTGGGTTTAAATTCGAGCTGCAAGCGCCTGGACTCTTTGGGCGCCAGCGTACAGCACACAGGCGTGGCCTTCATAGCACCTCCCGGATCGTTGCGGATGGGGATGGATGGGGATGGATGGGGATGGATGGGGATGGGTGAATGCTGATGGTTGCTGTAGTGGCGATTAATGGTGGTTCATGGTGGTTAGTGGTGGTGGATGGTGGTTAGTGGTGGTTAATCTGGGTGGCGGTGATGGTTATTGGTGATGGAGAATTGACGATTGATTCATTGTTCCAGATGCTGATATTAAACCACCATTAACCACCACAAACTATCAGCACTAACCCATCCACTACCCACCATTAACTGCCACTAACAGTGCTAATTACAGTGGGATCCACTTTTGTTTGTCAGCCAGGGTTCATGCCGCCAATGCGGCCGAGTCTCAGAGGTCATATTCCGGCATCACCACGTTGATCGTCTGAGGCACCTGAGGAAGCTGTGCGAAGCTGCCCACATGCGACCTGTACATTTGCAGCTCACATACGAAGATGACATGTCCTGCGACCCGCAGGTGTGATCCGATGTGTGTCATGTGGGATCTGCTTGTTGGTGTCCTCATAGCAACCCCTGGGACGGCGGTGTCACAGCCCCCAACCCCTCAAACGGCGCTGCCTTGGAGACGTTGGTGACGATCACCGACTCCCGGCTGCTGCAATCTTTGGGCACCGAGGCTAAGCTCAGCTGAGACTCGGAGAATGCGATGACCCTCGGCGGCGTAGCCGTAGCCGTCCAGTGCTGGGACAGCTGAGCTTTCGCTGACAGCACCATGGGGGGTTATTGACAACACTGATTAATATGGTTAACAAAACAGGATGTGTTATTAATATACGATTGAATAGTTATTAACAACACTGATTAGTATATAGGATGTCATTAATATATGATTGAATAGTTATTAACAACACATTAATATAGGATGTTTCGGGGGTACCACTATTTTGAGAAACACCGACATGGATGTGGATGGGTACCCCCAAAGACTACGTACGTGTGGAAACGGAGCTTCGTGTGTATCAAAGTGGTGTTGTTGCGGCTCAAGTCTTTAGTTCTCGTCATCGTCCATCTTTCTTCTTGTATCTTATTGTTTTCACGGTTGCTCCTGCCAATGCTTGCTTTACCACCTTTAGTGTTGCTGCTTCTGTCAAACAGATTGAAGTCTGCTGAAAAGGACATTGGAGAACTCATCTTTCCCCATAGTGAGGAAAAGAATGCGTGGTACCACAACCAGACTTGGGTTCCTTTCCCCTGAACTGATTTGGCTATGGGTCGGTTCACCCTTAGTCCCCTGGTTCCCCCATCATTAACCATTGTTGTTGGTGATTCTGCCCCACTATTGGTTGATTCAAATTTACTCATCGCCATATCTAGTTGGTATATCCCCTATAATTATCAGTTATCATTCCCTATCATGAAGCATCAACCAGCTACTCATTGGTTGCCTAAAGCCAGCTGCCGAGCTCGCCATTTCCAAGCACCCAAGGCATCCAAGGCGCTGAGAGACGCCCTGTCCGGTGCAAGGCACGGTGAATTCACGGGCGCAGAGCTCTCCGGTGATCACCTCGCATCGTGGCGGCGGCCCCGTGTGCCGCTGAAATGACCGGCTGCCAATGAAAGATGAAGACCTAGGGTCAAACATGGGGAAACATGGGGAAACTTGGTGAAACTTGGGGAAACTTGGTGAAACTTGGGGAAACTTGGTGAAACTGGGTGAAACTTGGTGAAACTTGGTCAAACTGGGTGAAACATCGTGGAACATGGTGAAACTTGGTGAAACGTGGTGAAACTTGGTGAAACTTGGGGAAACTTGGTGAAACTGGGTGAAACATGGTGGAACATGGTGAAACTTGGTGGAACTTGGTGAAACATGTGATCGATCAATCGAAAAAAATACAGTAGTAAATTGAGGATCAAACAGTGTGAGCGAAACATCGTGCAAGCTCCTGAGATCCAACTTGCCGAAAGATTGAGCCATATTGAGCCCAATTGGGGTTAAGGCTTGTGCCCATGATACCTGGTACCCCATGGTACCCCATGGTACCCCATGGTACCCCATGGTACCCCATGGTACCCCCACGGTACCCCTGTGCTGCAGCCGCGCCTTGAACAGCATCTTGTGATTGATCTCCGTGGCAGACTCCGGGCTGAAGATCACTGAGACTTGCCGGCGCTCGCCTTTTCGACAGCTGGGGCGCTGGATCTTGTCGCCAGCCATGCGACGAGTCGTCGGAGAGTTCTGGTAGCATTTCGGGAGGTTCTGAAAATGGGGAAACCAAAAAATAGGGCTTCGTTAATGCTTGATCAAAGATGATCAAACTCTTGGATGATATGGAGGTATCACCATTTTAAGACACCACCACTTGTGGAAAAGCTTTGCTTCACAGTTTTGCCACGAGCCGATCCCCCAAAGAACCAGTGGTGGAAGTACACTGGAGGAGCTGCCACGTAGCCGTTGCTGTGATTGATGTGGTAAGGTTGTTTTGTTTACGCAAGAGTTGTAGCACATAGTCAAGTAGTGGTGAGTTCACTAACAAGAACTAAAAGTAGCTAGAGTTGCTTGCATCTTCATAAATAGTTGAATGGTCAAGTAGTGGTGAATTCAGCAACAATAGCTAGATGTGTAGCTCTCAATGGCTCAGCAAGCCAGCAAAACCCAGGAAGAACCTCGCAAGCACTCAAGGGGCACTGGTATGTCAGCGATGATCAGTTCTTTTATAGTACATGCGGCACTTATGGCAAGGAGGTTGTTGGGCTGTCTGTACATGTTGGGTAGATGATTCATGATTGATTAGAGAACACCACGGGGAACCATGCACCTTTGATCAGATTTGACATTTTTAATTCACAATTAATTACATGGTTTTGGATGGGTTTCCCTGTGCGAACACCAGAGAGCACCAACTATATGAGCTGTTCAGTTGCAAAAATGTCGCAACGCGGCTTGCAGGTTGCAGGTTGCAAGGCGAAAACAAGATTTCTGGCGGAATTGATTGCCGTCAATCCCAGTCAATCCGCGGCATCTACTCAGCAAGCCTGGAAGTAAGGTGCCGAACACGCCATCGCCACCTCCCTCCAACACCTCAGCTGGATCTCACCAAGGAGAAAGCGAAATATTTGCCAGGTGTTACGTGTTTGGATTCGATGTCATCAAGGGTGAATGATCATACTATAGCAGGTATCATGATAGCTGATGGCCGTAAGAATCCTTAGAACAATCAAGGTGATCTCCCAGTGCGACAATCCCAAGTACTTGGATAGCATCCCAGTGGTGAACCGGTGGTTACCATGGCGAACACTTCGAGTGCACCCCGCGCTTGCCATGGTAACACAGTAGCGCTCAGTTGCACTTCCAAGTAGTAAATTGCAAATGGTGAAGGGGGTGCAGCCACACCAAGGCTGCCTTGGCGTTAGGCAAATTGTATTCCGTATTGTTTCGTCCACTTGTGCAGATTTAGATTGTCTACCAAAAGCTTGTTCCATCCACCAACAGCCTTAGATCCCCTTTTGTCTACCTTGCCTTTACTCATGTAGGTTTGGATTCCATGTTTTCTGGGGGGAGCAGAAGGAGTTTATGGTTTGTCAACAAAACAGGCATCAGCTGACCATGGCTGTAGCTCAAAGCCGGTGAATGTCAGCGATAGGGTCTACCCAGCTAATTGGACACCAGCATATGGAGGTGCTGCCAATACTTCCAAATCACCGCAGTTTTATGGCAGGAAAATCGTAGAAAACCATGGAAAACTATGAAAAATCATGGAATATCGTGGAAATCATGGAAAACCATGGAAAACCATGGCAAATCCATGGCAAATCCATGGCAAATCCATGGCAAACCTATAGCAAACCAATCATTTGGCGGCCCCATCCACTCCATTCCGAGGCACTGCGATGCTGCCCGGTGGACAGTCCACTCCTCCCCAGCCTTCCTCCTCCAAGACATCTGGAGGAACATCTTGGATGCTTAGGCAAGAAGGCAATCGCCTGGGTTTCAGCCGCCACTTATCATCAGGCGATACCTGGCTAGCTACACCAATCGTGGCATAACCAGCTAAATGGGTGAATAGATAATAAGGCTTGTTAGCTATTGGCTTATGAGCCATCTAATCATCTGATCCATCAACCAATGGTTGACCCTGCTTACCACCTTGCAGTACCAATGATGCTTGTTGATTCTATCAGCCAACTGCTCCATGGTGATCTGTTGAAACGCTGATCAACTGGAGAGCCAACTGCTCGTCCGGTGGTTCCGCCATGAAAATCCGCAGCAGCTGCAGATCTCAAGGTTCAAGTTGCCACTGGTTGCAAGTCGACGAACCACTGACGAACCACATGAATGGAGGTCCAGATTGATGAACCACCCATGGCCCATGATCGATGAGGAAACATGAGGTATTTATGGTAAAGCAGGGGATGTTTCACAAATCCGGATCCAACCTTGCATCCTGCCAGCCTGAAACTCCGAGCTTTGAGCTTGTCAACGGGAGGTTCCAACCAGATGTATATACGTCTTGCTGCTTTCAATCTATCTCAACGCTGGTCGCTTTGGGTTAACTTGGGTTTCCGAATGGATGGGAATGCAAAATGCTTGAAACCAACACTATCTGCACCTATGCACCTACTAATCTTACCACACGGTGGCTTCGTGGCTTCCCAAAATAGGAAACCCCCCAAAACAATGCTTTGTTTATTCCTACGAATGGTTGATCTTGGATGATTTGGAGGTGCCCCTATTTTGATAAACCACCATCTATCAATTGCTGTCTCCAAAAATGCTGAGTCCGTTCGCACCAACTTTGGGGCTTGCCCGGTTCCGCTCAGGCACGTGAAGGCAAACCGCCGTTTCAGGGAAGATTCATTGGTGAACACCAGCCGCATCCTCAGCCACCAGCGAATCGCTGGAACCGTTCCCAGGAAAGGCCAGTACACCATGCGTTCATGCTATGGAACATGGTAGAAAAATCGAACATTTTGTTCAGAAGCCACCCAATTTGGAGCTTGGAAAAATTTGACGGATCAGCGGTTGATTTTTGCACTGCTCCATGTCAAGCGTTCCGCTAGTGACAGAAGAAGATGCGACTGGGACGTTCCTAACTGCTCAGCAAGCAGTCTGGTTGGTTGACCTGGGTACGAGAATGGTTATATCTCCCCACCGACATGATCCCATACGGGTTGCACAGGTTGTGTCAACAACTGAAATGGGCGACCTCGTGGATCGGTAGTTGGAGACCCAGCCCCGGCTGTTGCACTGCTATTGAAGTTGCATTCACTGCGATGGTTTACCCTCGCGAGTAGGTTAAACAATATAACCTAGTTTGGGTATGTTCATATCTCGTTTATTACTCATCCCAAAGATATTGGTCAATTAGATACTCATCCGTTAGAAAAATGAAACCACCAAGAGCCTTGGTAACAGCACTAACTTGATAGAGGGTTTTGTAACAACCGTTCTCTTGGAGATTCATGATGTGTGCTCATGACAAGTGGCGGTGACCTTGTGTTGGCCCCAATGTTGGCAACATCATTAGTCTTCTCCCCCGCATCAGGCTTCGAAAGGAGACGCAGCAACTACCATTCGCTTGGAACACTTCTGGTAATTATCTCCTTGGCTCGCCCTTGAAAGGGGCATATGGGTACCCCTGGTTCCCT
Source organism: Symbiodinium kawagutii (assembly GCA_009767595.1). NCBI lineage: Eukaryota > Dinophyceae > Suessiales > Symbiodiniaceae > Symbiodinium > Symbiodinium kawagutii. The sequence goes on along the minus strand of VSDK01012921.1, from coordinate 176,799 downwards.
AGCTCACAACCAGCAGCCAACAGCCAATGACTATGAGCTTGGGAAGCCAAGCCTTTCTGTTGAGAAACACCTGCGGAACTGCTGTGCGAAGCTGAGCAATCAACACTGCCTGGGCATAGTCAAAACATGTCAGAACCAATGTTACAGGAGAGATCTAGCAGTTAAGAAAGCCCCATATTTGATGGTAAATCACCAGCTAAACTGATGGTGGTCTATGAACAAATGGACCTACCATTGCTTCGTTGCTCCCAGGTACCAAACATTGCACGGCATCTTCACAACTGCAGGAGAACAAATGCCCATGTGCTTCGGACTCTTCGGGGGCTCGTCCATTTAGGCGGTCCAAGATGCGCAACGGAGCCGCCAACATAGCAGTTTCCAAAGTTCAACACCTTCGCGTCAGGCTGGGTATGTGTGATGCTGCCGGGTCCTGTGATTGGAATACATGTCATCGGGAGTCTTTGAATCGCTGGTGGCCACAGATGTAGGGATTTCTCCAACACAGAAATGTGCAAATGTGTATAGAATTGTATCCTTGTACGTACGTACGTCTGTCTGTCTGGCTGGCCCGCTGGCCCGCTGGCCCGCTGGCTGCATGCATGCAGCATGGATGGATGGATGGATGGATGGATGGATGGATGGATGGATGGATGGATGGATGGATGGATGGATCATCCATGCAGGTAGTAGATATTTTTTTGGTACACAGGCACGGGCAATGAAAAAAAATGCCATTGTGTGTATGTACATGTCCAAAAACTGTGAACCCCAAATCCAGCTCATTTCATGCGCATTTCTACTTTGCAAACCAACAATCTTTCGGGATTCCCATCTCTGAACGAACGGCCTGTACAAATTGGTTCACCCGATCCCATTGATGCAGCAAGCGCATTCACTTGCTGTTTTAGACAGCCAAAAACTGACCTTTTCATCCACTTGCTGGCTATTGGAACTAACCCGAATTTGTTGGTTGCTACTATGGAAATCGCAAAATCATGTGCTAAGCCCAAGCCACAAATCGGCGCCCGGCAAAGGACTGGTTTCAAAAAACACATGGTGGTTCATCGGTCTGTGTCTTTGTTAAGGTCACTGATGTTCTGGATGGATTCATGACCAGTTGGGCTTTTCGGTACGGATGGGTAATAAGCACATATAACTTGTACTAAAACTATAGAGCCATTATCGACAGTGTCTTTACATCAGCAGCTTGGTATTGATCATTGAAAAAATATCATAACATAAATAGTATAGTGCATGACGAAAAATGCTGTAAAAAATCATCATCATCATCATCATCATCATCATCATCATCATCATCATCATCATCATCATCATCCCTATGGTTGCTTATTAACCCCTATAGTTAACCATTAATAAGCTATAGCTGTTGATCATCATCAGCCAGTTGATTGTGGTGATCTATGGTGAGCTGATGCGGAATCGCCACAGCGACCAGAGCAGCCAACCTGAGGCACGAAGGTCACCGCATCTGTGGTAAGGACCTGAAGAAGATGATTTTGACAACAGGAGGGTGGTGGAGCCGCATCCAAAGGGTGCTTATTTCATAGGGACCTACCATGGACCTACCCATTTTCTGCAAACTTGAGTGCTTTCATCTGGTTGATGGTCGATGAACCGTTGAAAAGGATGTTTTCTTCTTTTTGCATCACCAACCGGTGCTTTTTTGGGGGGGCCTCTTTTTGCCTGGATCTGTGAATAAATGGTACCCTGAAGTCAATGTGAGCGATGGTGCGGGAAACCAGTATTCCACTGCGTCACGTCATAGAGCCTGCAGTTTCATCTGATAACAAGTTGATATGTGGAATGTTGATCGTGCACCGTGAAATTGCATATAGATGTTGAGTACACCACTTTCAACAGTTGTCGCATGCAAATAAGCAAACACATACATCTATATACGTGCATATGTATGTATATATATATGTGTGTGTGTAAATATTGATCTATTCATATATCTATTGAAAAAGCACCTAAGTACATACATACATATATATATATATATGGATTCTCCTAAATGTATGTACACAACATCAGTACGTATCATGTAAATGTAGATGTAGAATCTACTTGTGTGTGGAATGATAGCACTACTGTGATGTTGACATATGATTGATAACCTGGTGTTCTTACAAAAAGGGATACAAAAAACTTGAGTATGAAGGGAAGACAGTTGTTTTTGGCCCTTTGTATCTGGTCAAGTACATGTTTGCATGTAGTATTTGTGAAGGTGTCTTTATATCATTTCTACAAGGGGATCCTTTTGTGGCAGTCATTGTTGTATCAACAGATTTGATCCAATATCTGCCCATGTTTGTACAAATGAGCCTTTTCGGATACCCCAAATCATCAAAGTCATGAACCATTTATAGTAAATAAAGCCATCCATTTAGGGGGAGACCCCAATGGCTTGAGAAACCATCATCTACTTGGTACATTCCCTGTAATTGCTGGCTATTATCCCATATTATTGACCATCGTTAATGGTTATGTTCGTCAAAATCAATGAAACAAAGAACGAACAAACTACGATTGCAAAGCTTGCCATGTTTCGGTCCACGGCAGAAGCAGAGCATACTCAAGTCATAGCGGCTATCCATGGCTCTCCGACGTGCTGATAGTCATGGTAAAGCCATCTTATAGCGTTAACCCTTGGGGTTCCCGGAAACTAAGAGCTTGACCCTACCAGGCCTAGGGCTTAGAAGATGAGTTTCCTATTGCAGGATATGTTCCTATTAACATAGCTTAGAGTTTCCTATTAAAGGATAGCCTTCTGGTAGAGTCTACGCTATGTGAGGGTCCGCTCCGCTGCGTGGCTCTGCAAGGACCAAGGCGCTCCAGTGAGGCAGGTGTTCACCGGTAGCACCTGAAGGCACGCACAAGTGGAAGGCGCCGTTAAATTGAACGATAAACGATTGATTTAAAAATAGCTATATTAACCAACCAACTACTAGGGGATAACAACTAGCAACTATAGATTGATTAAAACAATTATTGAATGGTCAAGCAGTTAACCAACCAACAACAATGGTGAACTAGCTGGTTAATGGCTAATAATAGGGGATAACAACTAGCAACTATAGGGGATATACCAGCTATATATGCTTGTGGGTCAAGCAGTTAACCAACCAACTACTAGTTGGGATAATCACCACCAATAGTTGGGAAAACGAGCTGGTTAATGATGGGGAACCAGGGGTACGGGGTGAACTGACCCACAGCCATATTGGTCAATCAATTAGTTAAACATTGTTTAATGATAAAGAATTGCTGATTGGTGGTTGAACCAGCGATTGAAAAACATGCTTGTAAAGCAGGCAATTGTTGATATTTACCAGGAAAAATAAGAATGTTTGAAACCACCAACCAGAATGGTTTTGAAAAATGAATTGAAAGTTGAAACCACCAAGTTGAAAAGTAGATCACGCACAGCCTGACATTAGCATTCATGTTCTTCTGTAAAAAAAGATGTTCAATCCACTTGTTCTTTCTGGTACGGCGAAACCATCCGGCCACCAGCTGACCAACCGGTGAAAACGAGCAGATTTGGGATCTCACGTTTCGCGAGCAGAGGGATCCCAAAGACAAGCGGCAAATGCGTGGCATCCCCAACCATGAAATCCAAGAATTCAGGATGTCTTGATCACCCCTATGATTCGGCTACCTTTGGGGGTTGACGGATGACGTCACTTTTAGCTGTAGACGTTATGGACGTACCATGATGTATTCATGTAATCACGGTGGCAAGCTTAGTACATATATGGTGGATGGCTTCCAATAATCCCTTCCATCTCACCAGAAGGCTGCTGGTAGGGCACCATCCCGTTTCAATCGAACGTTGCGTTCCAGTATACGCATCCGCAAGTGATACACGCAACAACCATGAAAATCCTACTTGGCTGTGGGTCTGTTCACCCCGTACCCCTGGTTCCCTGTAATTAACCATTGTTTCCCTTGTTGTTGTTGGTCATTACCCCCATTGTTGGTTGGCTAATATTGACCCATAGCCACTTGGGTTCATCAGAAGTCAACTGGGTACTCAACCTGGAAAACCAGCTGTGGAAGCTGCCATCAGCTGCCATGCACGCCTGATCGGCTCCCACAATGCGCATGGGGATCTTGAAGGCACCCACTGTGCCACGTTCTGAGTCGCAATACTCTGGATGCCTCCCAGGCGCAGCCTCGTCCCCGGGACCATTGAATTAAGGAGTTCCCAACTCTGATGGCTATGAGTCAATATCTTAGCATCAGCATTAAACAGCCTGGTGAACCCGGGGGAGCAAGGGTGAACTGACCCATAATCTGATCTAGTGAGACTTAATCCGCAGTGGTGTATCACCAATCTTGGATACAACACTTTGATCAAGACGGAGGTGGTGAACGCTAGGAATTTCACGAGGCGTTCCTCATGGACTCATGCCTTGCTTAAACGACCACTTCCCCCTTCCCCGCAATGCTCATTGCTGTCGCAAAAAAACATGGGGATCTTGGACTATTGGTGAAGCAAAATTTACATAGTTATGATTATTGTGTGTGTGTGTGTTAATGATCAGTTTGGAAGACAACCAAAGTTCATGTTGGTACAGTTTGTGAAATGCCAAGCTTGCCCTCCAACAATCAGATTGGCTATCCTCTTGGAAATCTTAGAACTTGGCATATAGCTGGGATGATGATTGACCAGCCGTAGCACTGGATTTCAGCTATTCTTGAGATGGGTGTTTCTCAAAATAAGGTTACCCCTAATTCATCCGATGTTGAACATAGTTTTTAGTCATAAACCAACCTTTTTTGGGTCCCCCATTCTGAAAACCACTGTATGATGAAACATCTCAATCTCATCTCTGCTACTAGTAATATCCATCAAGTTCTGGATGGCAATAATGCATCAGATCCCTTCGGGCGGCTGTACATGGCAGGTCAAAAACCCTGTGCCCCAGGCGCACGAGGTCATCATCCATTGTATTTTCTATATAGAAGTGTGTTGGTAAGTTTCCCTCGTAAAATCCATGGTTGATATTCATCGACACATGGGCGGTTCTCAAAATAGGGGTGCCCAACAAAATGGTTGGTTTTTTAAATAAATGATTGATAAAAAATGATTTGGGGGTATCCCTGTTTTGAGAAACCACCATGCCTTGAAGACGAAAACCTCTCCAGGATCATTGAAACCAGAAGCTCTGGACTTGGGGGTACCCCTATATTTTCAGAAATAGGGGACCCCCCCAATCATCCATTAACAATCATTGTTAGTAATAAACCAACCATTTTGGGGGCACGCCTATGGCTTTAGAAACCCCTACATTGTGAGGAACAGCCACATCTGCATGCAATACAGCCATTAACATCTGTTAAACAAGTAAATCATGCCATCCAACTTTGCTTGCCAACTTCGCCACAGTGGTTTTTCAAAGGCGCCCCCAGGGCCTGTCCAAAAAGTCCGCCTTGGGCGAAAACTTCACCTGCGTCGACTTTGGTCATCAAGAAATAGCCAGAACCAAGCGGCTGAGAATGTTTGAGAAGGGTGAATGACGATGGTGAACTAATGAAAATGATTGATGAGAACGCTGAATCAGAATGGTTAATGATAGATCATGATAGTGGTCCGTACTAGGGGTACAAGCCATAATAATGGGGATGCATTTTGAATACATGATGCTGAGTAATAATGACGGCGATTGACAGGGATGACAACCATGTCAAGAATCTATTGAATGGTAGTTTTCTGAACAGCTACGTTTATGTCCATTATTTATTGTATATGTTTGTTGCTTTCAGACATACAGACATACAGTTCGTTGATGACTTTCGCTAACCTCACCCTAGTGTACTGGGAAACTGTTCCTTGCGAGGTGCGGGACTGGATCGCATCGAGATTCCATTTGGAAACCAAGCTGTATAGTATTGCAGCACATGTGCATGATCCCCTGAGACAAGCATGGAATCGCCATGGATGCGCCATGGATGGACATGACTCTAACTTTGTGAAATGTCAGGACTGAATGGGCAACGTTACGACTGGAGGCAACATAAATAAAGTTGATCCACTTGAAGTGGTACAAAGATCGGCGACACATGAATCATGGTTGGATGCTTGGTCATTGAAGATCACCTTTTGAGCCATGGTCAATATACGGGGCTATTATACCCGTACAGGCCAGCGCAAGAAATCTCACAACGGTCAAAGCTTTAAACGGCTTGTTCTATTCAAAGGCTTCTGAACCAATGATGACTCTGAACCTAGTCCACCATTGCTTAGAGTTACCGCTGGATGGATGGATGTAGTGATGTATTCTCCAGAGATGTATTGTGTACCATGTAGAATCATTACAACAAATCCAAGATACTCACACCTTCTTCGAAGACAATCTAATTCAGATATATGTGTATGTTTCGGAAGAAAGTTGAGCATTGTGTCTGTGTGTGTGTGTCTCTACATACCTGAAACTGTTTGGAGAAAACCGTTCCAGGATCCTATGATATCAATACCCATCATCAAACGTCACTAGCATCATGATTCATTACAAATCTACCCTCCACTATTGACCACTTGGTGATTTCCAAACCCACCATGGTGAGTGACCAACATAATTACCAACCAACCAACCAACCAACCAACCAACCAACCAACCAGCCAGCCAGCCAGCCAGCCATCCAACCGCTGCCTGGATAGACTGCGAGCCATGGCCCTGGATGTAGGCCAGCGCCGTATTCAACCTCACGTTGGCCATCCAGGACCCGTGACGTCCCCATGTGGCAAGCCGCTTGTACGTGTTTTAGCATATTATATATGTGTGTATATATGTGTATATATATATAATATATTATGTATGTATATCTTCATATATCTTCATATATGTGAAACTATCTATGTAAACTTCACTCTGTGATATGTTTGGTTAACGTATTCTCAAATACAATCAGATACAGACATTAAATATGTTGCACCCATACACGAGAGTGTATATCAGATGTATATATACAGTATAGACATGCAAAAACAAACTGCATTGCAACAGTTAAACCATGGAATGGTGTCTCAATCTTGGATCACAAGGCACCGCCTGCAGCACACAGCTTTGACGAAAGATTAATGTACATATATATAAACTACCTTTGAAAGTGGGTTCAGCCATGACCAAAACCCAATGTGTGGGTGTCATTCACCGCTCCGAGTTTGTTCTAAAGTTACCTCTAGGATTCCGGCTGAAGTTCGCCTTCGATCTGCTTTGGTTTCTGCACCTGCAGCATGGAGCATGGCAAGCTCAGTGCTTCTTTGAGTTGCAGCATGTTGACGTTTCCGCACTTGAAGTAAGATAGATAATTTATATATATATAATACATAATATATTTCTAATATATACATATATATATATATATCTATCCTTCGGAAGGTGATTACGTAAGAAGCTGCGATTAAAGCCTTTTGGTGCTTCTATACCTGGGGTCCTCCCGAACGCTCCTGAAAAAAGGCGCGCATGTTCCATAGAGAACAAGCAATGACGGAATCCCCACATGGGAAGAAACATCCATTTGAACTTTGTGTATATGAGCCATGGTCAATCTGGTTAATCTATTGTTGCTCAAGGCCCTTGAATCAATCAATTGATCACAATTACGCATCATTGATCACCAGTATGTGATCACAATTCATCACCGCCACAGAATCACAATGTATCACAACCAACCGCCCCCCACCACAGGACTCACAAGACCGGCAGAGCCCCCGAAACCCCCGGGGCCCCCCCGCCGACCAGATTCTCATGCCTGAATCTTCATAGCCACAGATGCCCGGTTTCGCACCATGACGTTTTCCCGGAAGATGTGGCCATAAACGCAGGTCTCCATGTAATACCTGAGCGATACCTTTTAGTGGACCAACCCGGAAATGGAAAGTCCACCTTGGAAATGGATGGTTTACATATTGAAAATTACGCGTTTTCCCTTCCAGGTGAATCATTGAACCAGAGAGAACAAGTTGACGACTAGCAACTGTCGGTGCAATTGATAGAAATCCCTGGGACGCAGTGACACAGAGCAAATATCCAGCCAGATTTGGGATCAACAAATTTCTAAAAATTCAAGTGCCTTATCCAATGAAAAGTGATTCAAATACAGGGCGACGCAGTGACACAGAGCAAATATCCAGCCAGATTTGGGATCAACAAATTTCTAAAAATTCAAGTGCCTTATCCAATGAAAAGTGATTCAAATACAGGGTTAGGTATTGTCAAGCCGGTCGGTCCTTTTGCGTGCTTCTGACTCAGAAGCGTGGGAGGAAAAAAGTGTTAGGATCCCCGAACAACCAGCCAACCAAGCATGGCCAACCAAGCGAACAAGCATGTCTAAGTGCGCAACAAATCAGCTCTCCGCAGGCAAGCCAACAACCAAGCGACCAAGCAATTAGTTAATCTGCCAAGTATCATAAGTTCACCCAATTTAGTCCCCTTATATTAATCGTAGCTGGCGGTTCTAAAGGACACTACAGGGAATGTCTGTATGTCCGTAGTTATCTGGGTTATCGATGGTTCTCGGGGTTACCTCTTTGGCGCTTCTTCATGGACCCACCTGACCTTCTGTCGGTGGACGATGAAATCACACCCCAACTATGAAACATAAGCCCTGGCACCTCAAAAGTTCAATGTTGGTGCGAGTGGACCAAAAAATCAAACCCTGGGTAACACACACTGGCTCAACTTAAGATTGAGATATGCTTTGTGTTTTCTTCCGTCTGTTGGGGGTCTGATTTTTTGTCCACCTACTGTTCTCATCAATCTGAAAGGGATGATCTTTCTTCAAGGGAAGCAAACGGCTTTGCCAGCATGCACAATGTGGTGCAAGTTGGTGACTGACCATCAATCCAACCCAACAGTTGCTAGTCCTATCTTGTACCATATATTGCCCCATCATATCTACCTAAACTATCCCAACTGCTAGTTCCCCAAGTGGCCATGTGCCAAGATAGTGGTTCCCCAAAAACCATTGGTTTATAATAGATTTCCACATATTTCCACTATAAATGGCCATATTGGTGGTTCATAATTTTGGCACATACCCAAATGATGTTCAGCACCTGAACTTCAGAGTTCCTCATCCCCACCGCAACGCCCCCCGCAACACCGTGGGGGGATCCGCCCGGCCACTCTTCGCTGTCAACGAAGATGGGCACATCCAAGCATGAACCCCGCGCCAGCACTCGGTACTCCTTCTCGTAGTTGGCATCTCCTGCGGCTCCCTACAGTTGGAAGTTATTGTAAGCCATTTGTTGTAAGCTATATATGTATTCTATTTGTTGTTTTCTATTTGTTGTAAGCTGTTTCCTTCTACTTTTTTGGTATTCTATATGTTGTTTTGTGCGCTATTCTATGTGTTGTGATTATTCATTTACTCTGTTTGGGTATTGCTGAAAAAACTGGCTATCACCACTTCTTCTGAAGGAAGTCTCACTTCTACGTCAAATATCAATCGGCCTACTGCTACCACCACCACTACTACACTCCTACTGCTACAGCTACAGCTACTGCTACTGCTGCTGCTACTCCTACTCCTACTCCTGCTTCTACTCCTCCAACTCCTACTCCTACTTCTACTCCTCCTACTCCTACTCCTACTCCTACTCTACTGCTCCAGCTACAGCTACTGCTGCTGTTACTCCCACTCCTACCCGTAGTCCTACTCCTACTCTGCTGCTACTACTACTGCTACTGCTACTGCTACTGCCAATGCCACTGCTGCTGCTGCTTCTACTACTACTACTACTACTACTACTGCTGCTACTACTACTACTTCTTCTTCTTCTAATCTACTCCCACTTCTACGTCTAGTTCTTCTTATTATTATTACTATTCTTCTTCTACTGCTACTTCTGCTTCTACAATAGATACCACTACGTGCTGCTGCCACCACCACCACCACCTAGCAGCAGCAACCGAAGTGGCTGCCTGGAGCTCCATTGGAAAAGCGCAGTAGCCTGAGCACTGAGCGATGCACTACCGTGGGACTCATGGTATCCTGGCGAAGGCAACCAGCTTCTGGAAGCCAAGGCTTATTTTTGAGTCGCTTGAGCAGTTTGAATCCGCGTAAGTCGCTCATCCTAAGGCAGACCGAGCCCCTGCGGATGCATCCCAAATATGACAGTGACTTCAGGCGTCTTGGATGACCCCTAGGATGTCCCAGCGACAAAAAAGAAATATTAATCTACCCAGCTGTTCATCCTTCTTACGTCACAATATTGCCTAGTACTACCATAATCTTGCTTTGGTACAACCGTGGCATACTTATGGATACTTTCATATACACCTGAATCAAGCACAACAAAAATCATGACACTGAAAAGGGACATGTGCATGGCCTTGAATCTCAGGAATAAGAAAAACTATATGTCAGTGGGTCAAAACCCCGTACCCCTGGCTCCCCATCATTAACCATTGTTTTCTCTATGAAATTGTTGGTTATTATCCCCCATTCTTTGGTTGATCAATATTGGCCCCATAGCCATATAATAAAGTATATATCCCCTATAGTTGCTAGTTATCAGCCCCTATTACTAACCATTAACCAGCTATTATTGGATAGTCAATATTGACTGGTAACCATTGTTTCCCCTATAAAATGGTTGGTTCTCATGCCCCATTGGTTGGTTAAAGCCTTGACGCATAGCCATATGGCTGTGGGTCAGTTCACCCCGTACCCCTGGTTCCCCCATCATTAACCATGGTTTTCCCTATGAAATTGTTGGGGAATATCCCCCATTAATTGGTTGATTAATATTGACCCAACTCGCCATATGTCCAGCTCGCAGCAGTTACGTCGTCGCGCCGCGACTCGCCAAGGAACAGCTCCGATTTGAAGTCACCCAGCCTGGCTCGAGGAGGTGTGCCCTGCCGGTGACCTAACGCTTAGTCTTGGCTAATGTTTAGTAATGCTTGGGAAGCTGATGGTGAACCAGAAAATATCAATGGAGAGTTTGTGGTAAACATTCAGTGAATATCATGATAGAGAACCAACTCATGATTAATGATGGTCGAAAATGGTCAATAATACTGGTCAACCTCCTAAAAACTGACAGCCAGACCCTCCCGTTTGGCAATGGCAAATCGATCGACTCCAAACCCTAGATTTTAGGGTTAAGCTGTTAGCTTCTCGCTGTTGGCTAGTTGTCTTCCGCAAATTTGTTGCTGTTCTAACCAAGACATCGGTGACTCGGGGCAGTCTAAGCACCGCATGGCTGTGGGTCTCGGGCCGGTACGTACCCCTGGCTGTTCACATCTGATGGCAACCTGATCGAGCTCTTGGGATGTGACTAACCATCCATGGTTTGCTATATCGATCCACCGCTGGGACAACCGTTGCTTGAAGATTCATTCCTCCCTCAGGTCAGTTTGATGGCTGAGCTGCTTCCCAGCTGGCAGCCATTGCCAGCCGCTCCTTGAATCTGTCACCCAGTTCGCCACGGGAGTGGCTGTATGATCTGTGTATGCCATATCTAACTCATTTGCTCTGGTAATTCTTCGATACGTAGTTGCCAACTCATAGTCAAACGAATGCATCCAACACATATCCAACTTCTCACCAAGCATGGTGATCTGCCAGAACCAACTGATCTATTGCCAGATGATGGTTGATCAAGAACCACTGAGTTGATGTATAAAGACGCTGGTTGATGGTTGATCAAGACATGATGATGGCAAATAATGGCTGAGCATAATGAATATCAATGGTTGATAGCCGTTATAAGATGGCCTATGACCCACCCAATCAAGCTAGCCATATCCCCATCACTGGTGGTTCTCCTGGCTATAAATCAACATCAGGATCACCACATTGGCTTGTAAGTTAGTCATTGCCCCTAGGAATTACACCATTGGCACAGCCCTCTGCACGTCTTGGGTCCACAATTTCACAAATGGCCAACAGAAATGCTAAAAGCTGGTGGCCACTCATCTTTCTATGACAGTGGCAAATCACCCAGAAACCCTTGGTTTGGTACCGTTTAGTAGGGAATCACCCAGAAACCCTTGGTTTGGTATTGTTAAGTAGGGAACCCAAAGATTTTGTGGAGTGTGACAGGGTTTCCATCTCGCGACGAGTCTGAATGGAAAAAATTCAGCGGTCAAAACCCACCCGCACGGCTACGATGACCGGAGAGCTCTGCCAAGCGAACATCACTCCACAGAATTGTCCAAGTCGTTGAGCGACACGCTTTCGATACTCCCAGATCTCCGGCAGACATATGGGGCTCAAGCCGTAGGAGACCCCCCCAAGTCATCCAATACTAATCATTTTTACGATTTTTAGTGATGAACCGAACCTTTTTGAGGGGTGCCACTTTTTTGAGAAATACCCATATGTATAATCACAAAGGATTGATCAACCAAGAGTTAGATACAATTACTATCAGTTTCTCCTATCCAGAAAAGCGGTCGACCATCAACAACGCCAACTGGATCCGCTCAGCAACCCCATCCAACCTGTTTTCCACGCCTCGTTGGCTGAAAAGAGAAAGAAATGCGCTGACTTCCGAAGCCTTTGCAGCTGCCATGCTCACTGTAGGTAATCCTGGGCGGCGCGGAGGCTTCAACCTAAGAACCTGCAAATTCAGCGTTGACTGGTCGGTCAGTCGGGGTGGGTCGGTTGATCACCATGCTTGGTGATGGTTCATTGATATGTTCATCGAACATGTTCTCATCATAAACCATCGACTTTACATGACTTTGACGATCCGTGTGAGCTGGGAATCTGTTTGGGTCTAGCTGTAAATCGAGATATCGGATCTTGATTCCAGTTCTGCCAAGTTGGGCCGCACAACTAGGAGGGTGATGATTTGACAATGCAGTGCTTGGCGGTTCTTTCGAAAAAGAGTTGGCCACGGCTTTTGTGTAGCCTCTAAATCGGTGGTTTTTGCGTGTCAAGTCATAGGGGCACCCCCAGTTATCATCTAATCGATTGATCATTCAAAATAATATATAAACCAACCATTTAATTAGGGGTCCCCTATTCTGAGAAACCACCTTACGACAAATTCTGGCATCCCTGTGGGATGTAGATCCCAAAAGGCAATATAGTAGTTAAATAAAATTGTCATAAGATTTCCTGCGACACATGAACTGGGTTCCGTCCATCTTGCCTGGACAAATTCTCACATCAGCACTGTGCTGGAAGCAAAATCAAGCACTTGAAACGCTGTTGATGAAAGCAACCAGAAGTCATCAACTCAACATAACAATGTCACCAACTAGATCTGCCAGGGCAACGATTGGCAGAAGTCATCAAGCAACAACCTAAACAAAGTGAAAAACAATATGAAAACCTACATCAATCTATCAACCCAACATGAAAAATCAAATCTACCAGGAACTTCATGTTGTTGCTAGATTGATCTACTTCATGTTGGGGAACTATACAAAACCAGGGGCCATATAAAAAGATTAAATCTACCAGGGCTCATTTCTCCAATGTCGCCCACTTCTGGAACTTCAGCTGGCGCTTGCGTCAGCTCTGCGTAGGGGCCAGCCGCTGGCTCTTCGGCGACTTCGGCGGGGTCAGACGTGGCCCCGGGATCACCTGGACAGCGGCGACAGCGGGGAAGATGGTTGTAAGGGTAAGGCCATAATTTAGTCATGGTCAGAAGCATGTTCATGGTTTTTAATTGTTTTTAATCATCATTAATCATCTAGTTATTAACCATGTATGGTAATTTTGGGGTACCTTGTAAGTATGGTGATAGCACAATTTATGATTTTAATGGGAACATGGTTGTAATGGTTGTTGGTAACTTTTTGTAATGGTCATGGTAACATGGTTGTAATGGTCAGACTGGAAATTGGGGGTTTCTTAAAATTGGAAACCCCAAAAATTGATGGTTTTTTTGGGGGGCACTCTATTTTGAGAAACACCCATATGGTCAGACGGCTACAATGATCTTATGGCTTTATAGCTACTATTAGCTTGTAACCACTAGTAATTCTAGCCATATGTAATGGTAATAATAGAATATGGCTGTAATCGCTAGAATGGATGGATCATTACGATAAGTAGGGGAAAGAATTGTAATATCTGATGAATTGTAATGACTAATTGGAATGGACTATTGTAATATTGCTTTTAATAATCAACATTTTTATCCAGTGGCAGTAAAAGTCATATCTGACTATAATTGCAATATTGCGACTACGAATTACATCTATAATTTGATTGTGGGAATATAAACTAGAAACATATATATGCAATTAATCTTCCCAAGTCCCAAGATGGGTTACTTGTGGCAATATCCCAGATTGTAATTGAAGAACATGATATCGTTTTGCCTATCTATATCGTTAATATCTGTCAGTCGTAATGTACTATGAGCCAACTGAATCCCGATATCTGATTCTAATATGCGAATAGTTTCTATCTGTTTATGATACAGACACTGTATAGTTTCCTTTGCCCTGGCTCGGTCCTTGCCTGGCGCGTCAGCATCTGCCGCATCTGCCGCATCTGCCGCATCTGCCGCATCTGCCGCTGGGTCCGCAGCCGCGTCGCCCGCGTCCCCTGCGTCTGCCACGTCGACGGCATCGCCGGCATCGCCCGCTCCCTCCGGCGGCAACTCCTCCAGCAGCACGGTGACATCACCCAGTGCCGTTTCCACAGGTGGCTCCACGGGGCGAAACGCGAACTTCGCCGACAGAGCGCCCGTGTTCTTCACCAGAAGCTCCTGCAGCAGGTTAGGCAATCCAAGGATATCCATGGCACTTTAAGGCGGCGAGAATTTTCATGCAGAATAGTCCCATGAAAAAGGATTTTAAAAAAAATGCAAATATCTAAGAGGGTAAGGAGGCGTGTGTGTGATCCCCTGCATACTAGGCATCAAACACCGGCCTTTTCAACATCAAAGTTTCAACGGCTCAGATCAGCCACAGTAATGCACTGTTCTGCACATTCAGTACACGTATCAGCTGCACGAGACTGGAGAAATCGATCCAACAATGATATCGAAGTGCATGTTCGTCAGCAGTTGGTGACGCTCCAAGCATGGTCCGATCAAAACTTTGTCATCATAGCTTGGGATGGCTGGGGTACCCTCATTTATGAATATGCACTACTATGACTATGATTGTGGGTCCATACCCTTTACTGCACCGCAGCTGTTCACTTCGCATACGTGACCAAGCTAGTCTGGCTGTTGGTTTACGTTGCAGCTATTGAGGCTTCATGCAGTAGGTAAACTGTTCTCTCTTTGGCAATGGCTCTTTTGAATCGCCTATTCATGGCTTGAGATGCCTCTCGCCATATCGTTTAGCATCACCCATGCACCTGCTATGGTTGTCAACTGAGTTTTTCATGTACAGTAAATCATTAAAAGATACCTCTATCCTATTGCATATTGGTTAGCAAATATTGTATTTTCCCTTGAGTTGTAAGCTATCATAAACAGCTAGCTTATACAATAGCCCCATATCAAGCACCAACCAGGTAGCTCAGCTAGGTTGCCCCACATCAACCATCAACCAGGTAGCCCATGGACGCAACCCGATTAGTCTCCCGCTGGGCAGATTCGCCGAAAAGGACTGAGCCGAAGTCCACGATGGGATGAGCTTCAGCATCCTGCCACGAGGGTCGAATAGCAACCAATGGCAGCTTGACAGTAAGCGCAAAAACCATAAGGGAAGGCCTGATACAATAAGCTTGATAGGAATTCCCAAGTAATTCCTGACAATAAACCTGAATTGAAAAATACGTGATTCCCAAGTGGTGATAGTAAGCTTCATGATTTCAAAAAACCATTGTCAGCTATGAGGTCGATAGTTAACTTGCCAAGCAGTTATGTGATTACAAAGAACCGGAATATATCCCAGATACATCCAGATATTTTCTTTCTGAGAAAGTGCAAATCTTAATTGCAGGTGCTAAGCAACAAAAAACCGATGGTTGAGCGGCAAATCTGAGGGCAGCAGCCCCAGAGGCCTGTGGCGTGATGGTCAAGATCGTCTTCTTGGTGGTGCAGCGCAAGGGGAAGTCTATACGACCTGCGTTGCTCAGCACGAGTTTGGTGAGGACGGTCCTCTTGGGGAATACCAAGAACTGGTACCAATAACCACCTAGTGAGTCACCATGGTTAATACCAATAGCTAGTTGGTAAAACCATTGTCCAATTTCAGTGCTAAACAGGTTCTACATTTCAAGAATATCTCAGTTTGTCACGCACTCCAAGGCCCGAAGTGACACTTCATGCCACGCCACGCCATGCCATGCCACGCCTGTTTTGGCAAGAATCGGAAAGGTGGAGACGATGTCTTGACTGACTTTGGGAATGAACCAAAGCGTAATGTACCTGCAAACAGCTGCCAGAGATGCATCCAAAGGGTTGCACACGCTACACTGCTTACTGTAGCTCCTCTTGTTGTCGGCATCGAGGACGATAGCAGCAGCAGCAGCAACAAGAAGAAGAAGAACAACAACAACAACAACAACAACACCACCACCACCA
>VSDK01012921.1:79511-160008 GCA_009767595.1 Symbiodinium kawagutii | reverse complement strand
TACTACTACTACTACTACTACTACTACTACTACTACTACTACTACTACTACTACTACTACTACTACTACTACTACTACTACTACACTACAGCACTGCAACCCTACAACACTACAAGAGCAGCAGCAGCATCATCAACAACAAGCCCAACCACAAGAGCAACAAGACTATCCAAATTCAAGCCACCTTTAGCAAACCCAGCCATCACAACGACCACAATCAGGACGAGGACAGTCATCACCACCCGCAACTCGTGTTGCAGCTCCCGCTGCCAACTCTACTCATACCACTGCTACTGCTGATGCCACCACTACTACCACGACCATAGCTAGACTAAACTTCTATTCATCGCTACTATGACATATTCTTCAAGAACTGTGAACTACTATAGCTATAGTACAGTTATAGTACTATTCTGCTATAGCTATACTACTACAACCACTATGAAGACTACTTTTTGAAAACCTCTGAACTTGGCCTGCCCAGCGTCCCCACCTGGTAACCCCTGCAGACATCCGTCCCGGAGGAACAAAGTTGATCTCGAAGAAATCTTTCCTCGGTGGAAACAGGACACCCAAAGGATACTGTAGGAAGATCTTGGAATGTGAACCATCAAGAATATGAGTGTTTCTCAAAATAGGGTACCCCAAAAAATGGATGATTCATTGATATAAATGCTTTAAATGGTTCTTAGTAAAGGATGATTTGAGGGGGTTCCCTATTTTGAGAAACCACCATATTCAAAAAATCACAAAGCCTTCCATTGGTCAAACTGCTATGGTGATGGCAGTCGGAACCAATGATAGTCAACCCATTGAGCTTGGTGATTTTGACCGCCACTTTTGGATGTCTGTTTCCCGCGTTTGAATTTGCCGGAGGCTCATCCGAATGTCTAAATCTCTATGGGTTGGGCAGCTCTTCTACAGTTCGGTAGTTGACCTCCAGCGATGGTCGTTCAGCATCAACGATCATCCAATGACTGAAAGCGGCTTACCACCTCCCTCCAACAGTGAACCTTGGATAGTTGCTCTCCGTCAACTGTCAGGATCCTGAGAATTAACCCCTGCAATCAACGATGAATACTCCAATTGATTCGCTTTTGATCAGTGAACCTGGCAACATTGCCCATCAGTAAGCATCATTAACCATTTATTGAGCAACATGACCCATCATTGACCAATAGCTATTCACCATTTTTCTCCCCAATTCTTTCCAAGTCGCACCGAGTCCTCCAGTGGGAGCAACTTAAACCTCACCGGTTCGGCTGACAGCAAGCCGCCAGAGATGATGCTCAGTGAAGATGCTTGGTGATGATGCCTCGTAATGACGGATATGGCTGAAGAATGAATTCTTGACTTCTTGACGGTTTAAACCATTACAAAAAGCCAAGCCAACGGGCTCCTTGTGATGAAAGTCTGTGATGGGGCCTTCGCTCAACAATGGTATTTCTCTACCACTGCCAAGCAAAGAACATCACTTCTTGTAGCGGTTGAACCCCTAATCTGAGGGAACAATTTCTGGGCACCGCCCATTTGCAACGTTGCTTTCGGGCAGTTGACTCGTACCGAGGACTTGTCCAGTGAGTCGCACCGTCATTGAATGAACGTTCAAAAATCGATCCTCAAACCAGGGACCAGGAATTCATGCACCGCCAACAGCGACTGGTCAGCCGTGCCATCGTGGCGTTCAGACAGCTGGCCGTGGGTTCCCAATGAAAATGAACTTTTCAACCAGGAGATCAACCCCAAAATATAGACCCTCCCAAATAGCTTCCCTGCATCTTTGCAGTGTGCGCGACATCCCGAAATGATCGTCAGGTCCCAAAATCAACAGTCAACCAGCAACAAAGCTGCGGATCAATGATCGACCATCAACCATCATTCACCATCATATTTCCACATTTCCCCTACTATTAGTGGCTATGATTCCCTAGCCAACCTCACCACCATCAGCTTAGACCGCCACCACAGCTCCACCGGTGGCCCAGCAACTGGTTGAAGGTCAACGACACATTGGTGACCTCAATGACCTGCCGATATCTTTGGCCCACCTGAGGTGTGCACGGAAACGTTGGCATCACGTGGCCGTCGTGGGCCAAGCACACGACTGGGCCAAGCACACGACTGGTAGCAGCGATAGATGTACCCAAGATATGGGAGATAGAAATAAATCATAAATATCCTCCGCAAATATTATATGTAATCATATATATATATATATTTGTTTCTGTAAATATGTATCCAGGATACTTTAATACAGTTTGTATCTACAAATATGTATATGTTTGTTTCGTTCATACATAGATATAATACCCGTAACAATATTTTCATATTTACCAACATATCCTATCGACATGTTTATATATTGGATGTATTTACCACAGAATCCGACACCTAACCGTAATTCTCCAACTAAATGATGGCTATTGATGGTTGACGATCTGCCAGCGGCATAGCCATGGTAAACCCAACCCTGGCCCTGCAAGATTATCATCGGCCAGGACCAGCCGATACAGTCGTGTTGTCCTGGTTGCTGCCAGACACCATCGCAACTTGGTGTGGGGGAATCGATATCACCATCCAAGTCATCCAAGGACCAATCACGAGTGACTGGAATAGAGTGCTTCCTGCAAAACACCCCTGGCGAAGTTGCAGTTGGATGAACAATGGGACAAAAAACGAGGTAAAATCATTGATTGGTCATCCGGTCGTTGGAGATTCTCACCGAAGAAACATGGGTTCAACAACTCTGACAACCAAAACGATGGTTTTCATGCAGAAACTGACCACCACCTGCTTGAAGGTACATCACAAATGGACAAACAAGTCAGGTTACAACCACTCTCCACCTGCCAGCTGACAACAAAATGACAGGGATCTCCCAGCAAGGTCGGTTTCAGGTCATAGCAAACCATAGCAAAGCATAGCAAGGCATTCCATCTATGTCCGTAGGAATCCGTAGGTCCCCAGCTGTTCACATGCTGACCAGTGACATGATCAGTTCCTAGGCACCGAACGGTTGGGTCGTTCAACCGGCCAACAGCCGGATGGGAACACCCAGCTCCCCATCTCCCAGATGGCGGGTCACCTCGAAGTCGTTGAAGGCGATCACCGCAGGCTTGGCCAAGAAAGCGTCACCTGGAGCAGCGTTGAGCCTCCAAGCTGTGGACCTGTGGGCACCTTCCGCAATGATGACGCGACACTTGGGGTGCCCAGTTCCATCCCAACCCGTCAAGCCGCCTCGAGAAGCGATGACGCGAAAAGCTGTCTGAGGAAACTTTCTACACTATGAATTCGAACATGTGATATTTTCTACATTGTCATCACTCATCATTTCGAAATATTCCACATGCATGTTGACAGTAACGAAACATTACCAAACAATGAGTGGCTGTTCATCATGAAGCCGAATCATTGACAAGGTTCCTGAAAGAATATTGTGAACTTGCCGGTGTTCTAATTAAATCAACAGCATTGAAGCGTCCTTCGATACGTGTTCTTAATCTTGATACTCAGCATCTTAAACCAACCACCAGCCATGAATTATGTAATGATGCCATGACTATTTCACTACTGTCATCGCTAACCATGCTGAGCAAATGTGGTACATATCCGACTTTTCAATGAAGTACATTACTTGAATAAGCTCATTGAAAATTAATTGGCACATAACTTGGTAACCATTGCGGTCCACCAACAAGTAATTACTCCCAGTTGGCAATCACGTCCTGAAGCTGGTCAGTCCCCAACTAAGTCGCTTTCCAGCCACTCAGGTGGCCCTGATTCTATGTGTCGTATCATGTCGTTGTTGTTGCTTCTACCCCATGCTCTTCTATGAGTGAAGGACTATCCCCTTGTCAAGATCATACAAGTTGTATACCATCACGGTACAACAACAGGTATACCAACCTGGTAAGTTGGGGGTAATCAGCAAGGTGCAACAAAGGTGTACAAAACAGTTTGTGCATAGTTGCGGTCATGTCATCCTTGTTGCATACCGTTGTTTATAGTGGTTCAACTTGGTTTATACGGTTCATGCCTCTGTGTAATGGTTCATGGTTGTTATTGGTCCTTATTGGTCGCCGCTGAAGCGCTGGTTCAATGCAAATGGGGGTAGATCCCCATCATGAACCAACATGAATAGAACACACCCACAGGCACCATGAGACAATTTGGCACTTGGTAATCCATTTGGTGGTTTCTCCCCCTCACAGTTGGTCGTTATTCCCTATTAACCATTATAACCCCCTATAAAACCATCGTTAATTTATTAAAATTACATAGTTGATATATCCCCCAATTATTTTTGCTGGTGCACTTATCCCCTATAAAACCACCATTAACCACCATGAAACCTGGGCTTGTCACCCTCGCAGCCACCAGGTGCAAACAGAATCGTTCGCGCCTTTGAACTCTTTGCCTTGCCAAGTCTGAACCTGAAACAAACGACCCCAACGGTGCGGGCCGTTTCGCTGGTGTCCATCAAAAGCCACCAGTCTTTCCCATGTTCTGTAGCGAAGTAGGTCCCGAACTGCAAGGAGATCCCAACTAGGTGCTTTGCTACTTACCTAACTTAGCTTACTAGGGTACCAGGTTGTGCACCTGGGTTATATCTACCCTAACTGGTACCCGAGTGAAGGAGCCTAAGTTAGCCATCCCTCAAGGGTCCCTACCAGCTGTGCCAGTGAAAAGCGCGGAGCTCTGCGCTCCAGCGCAAGCGAACGGTAGCTGGGATCAGAGACCGGCTGAAGGCGGATTTTGGTCAACAAAGGGCAGGGTCCGAAGGACCGTGGCTACAAAAGCATTAATATATTAATGGTGTTTAACTTAAGCATTGTTTGATGAACCAGGCTACTGATGACAAATATTGAATACCATGAATCGTATTGTTTTCAATGAACATTTTGGTTCCTACTGATGATTAAGAATGGGTGACATCATTGGTGGCCCAAGAAAAGCTGGTTTTCAGCTTTTCCCTTGCTGGATTCTATCACTGTTTGCAAATCCACCATACCGAATGACCAGCACAAATAGCAAGACTTGGTCCATCTTAATCTGAATTCAAATTCACCATCCCAGTGTATCTCTAGTTCAAATTCATCAACCCAATTGAGAGCTGAACATCCCAAGCTTCATCCCTATACTGACAAGTCGGTGCTTGGTCCACAGCTCCTGCTTGTCATATGGTGAGTGAATCGCACTGCTGCGCCTCTAACCCAGAGTGAATCGCACTGCTGGGCATTTGCAGTTGCTTACCATCTCCCAAAATTGATCATTCTTAATCAACTGAAATAGCTCCCATAAAAGTCTGTAGCTTGTTGTTGGTTAGCAGTGATGGCACTGGTTATCCCCACGCTTATTCCCACGGTTCATTCGCTATCTGCTGGTCATGCCCATGGTTTGTTGTTGGTTGGCCCTTGGATGACCAGCAAACCCTTCAAACCATCCCTTGGATAACTGGGCAACCCCAACGCTACAAATGTTGTCCCGCTGCCGTTGCCTGACGTTGCGCCGCGGCCACCGAACGGACCGTGGAAGATGAGGGAAAGTCCAAGTCGATGTATCTAGGTGAAATATGTTTGTACAAATGACTTGGTGAAACTCCCAGATCTAGGACCAAGTGTTGAAATCTAGCTGAACATTGTGCATCTATGGTAATTACGAAGTATATCTATGTTTATACATGTTGCCATATAAGCGACCAACCTTCACGGTGGAAGGAACCCCCCTGCAAATTGTATAGATTCCCAACTAAGCCTGGGGGGGGTCAAATGGTGTTCATTGATATTCGGACGGGATTGCTATATCATCCTCTTCAATGGACACAAATCAAAGCATGGTCTGTGCATTTATGTCCACCGGAATAAACTCCAACACTCCTGTTGGCAGAGAACCAGCAGATGTTCGCAATGAACCATCAGCCTTGTCTGCAACAATCATTGGCTTCGCGACCATCTTTATCTGGTTGGTGGTTTCAACTCCTATGAAAAATATGCTTGTCAACCAACCATTTGTCAATAATTACTAGTGAAGATAAGACATGTTTGAAACCAACAGCAGTTGTTAACCTGTCAATTTGAAAATGTCAATCAACTGCTTGGTGGTTTCAAACATGTTTTAGCATTGGTGATTTGTTTGTTGAAAAAACTAACCAGCTATGCATTAGCAGTTGTTGGTTGGTTAACGAACCAGCTATGCATTGCTGTGAGTCAAAACCACCCTTCAGGCCTGGCTGCAGCCATGTACTGCTGCTCCAACTTGGAGTAGTTGGGCTCCCAGAGTTTGGGTTCGCCATACTCCTGGCTGGCACCCCGTGTTTTCAGCATCGCGAAGGGTGTCACGGTGAGACAAGGATAGGCCAACAGGGCCACTGTTGCAGTAGAGGCATTGGGGGATGCATCCAATAAACCGCGTTGTTTGAGCTGACTCTACTTGTTATGTAATGGTGATAATACATATATAAACATACAGTAGCCGCGGTTCTAGTAGGTGGTTGGCTTCATCACTTTATAGCTTAATTAAGTGTTGGGGAACCTCGTAAACCATGGAAATCCCAACAGCAACAACCAAGCGGAGCAGCAGAGGTGCTGGCAATGCCACTTCGGTGAGCTTATTTCAATGGCTTGGGGGTAGGGGGAAACCAGCGTTTCACCCTGCATCTCTTCAACAGAACTGTGGTTCCTTGGGGCATTCAGAGGCCGTGCTGACCATTTGTCATGACCCATCCCCACATGGGCATAACCAACCAGTGGTTGCTGTTGATCCGACTGAATTTGTCTCCAAATCTGTTTCTCCGCGCAAAGATGAACCACTGTGAGCTGTTAAAACATACAACTCAAGCAACAGCCGTGGGTTACAACCGATGTGGCAGACTCAACTCACCATTATCTTGTCCTCCCCATCTTGTTGACTGAAGACTACGCAAGTTGTTCAGATTTGTTCAAAATGATCACTGCCAACTCACCCTGTTGACGGGAGAAAGTTGGGGCCCTTGCCTCGTTCTTTAAGCATGACCCAGTCACGTCGCCTCATCAACTTCCTCGCCATCTTCCTCCTCCGGCCATGAAAGTGGCTGGGACAAGTTTCTTGGGAACCAACCATTCCAACCATCCAAAAAATGGGTTATAACCAGCCATCTGGGTAGTTGGAATGTTCAAGAATGGGTAGTTAATAACCCAAGTCATAACCAACCATCCAAAAAATAAGTAGTGAACATTCCAGCAAAGACTACTTGGGTGTTTCTCAACATGAGGGTACCCCCACATTAGCCAATATTTACAATTCATAGCAATAAACTAAGCATACAAGGGAGGTTCCCTGTTTTGAGAAACCCTCGAGTATCTCGATACACATGCCCTTATGGGATGATTCCCCCCAACTTGACTACCATATTCAAGTGATCCGTCCCTGGCAAGTTCAGAAATGGCTGTGTAAGCCACTACAATGGGTAGCTGCTGGCCTGCACCGCAACCAATGCCAGGGATGTAATAAATGAATATAAATGACAGTAATAGAGTGAGCAATTCTGGGTGAAAGTAAGCAAGGCAAGATGTAATTCATTGACACC
The DNA here is from genome assembly GCA_009767595.1 of Symbiodinium kawagutii. Lineage (NCBI taxonomy): Eukaryota > Dinophyceae > Suessiales > Symbiodiniaceae > Symbiodinium > Symbiodinium kawagutii. The sequence continues at coordinate 152,444 of VSDK01012921.1, read as the reverse complement.
GTTGGTATCCATTGTTCCTACATGATTGGGTCCTGGAAAAACGCACAGTTGGTTAATCCTTGGAAGCAGAAAATTGGGGTCCAGAAACGAAACCTCTTCAGCATTTTTTGAGTAGAAATACTTCCACCTATGACAATTATTGGCTGCCAATCCTCCATACATTAGGAGGTAAGGACATGGGGCTGTCCATATTGTGTGTGTGCACCCCTGCTACCAGCTAGACATGATCTTCAGCTCAGCGTTCCGAGACACCACCAGGTGCGAATGAATGTCATGAGCCTTCAAAGAATTCCAGGTGTCCAAAGTGTTAGTGGAAATCTCAATGGGGTTAGGAACATTGCTCATCTGGTGAAGACAACGGTGCTCCCTTCCAGCTGCATTGTGGGAGTGTAAGGACATTGACTTGCCCAAAAGAACTCATACAACTCGCCCCTCAGCTGGTTGAGACTGGTTGAGACATCCCAAGAATCTCTGAAACGATCTATGCATTTTGGGAAGGGCAAGGAAGGTGGTCCTATGAGGGGCAAGGGATCTGTCAAAGTCATTGCCTCTCGCTGCGCTGTGTCCTCAACTTCCTCCTCTTCCTCAAAAGGATCACCTGAGCAGAGCAGTGTCTCAGCAGTTCACTGGATGGTTGAAGACGGAACTGGATAGCAAACGTTGCTGAAGTCAATCGAGGATGAACATGGTCAATATTGGCTTCTGCTAAGAATGGTGAATCATTCATGCTTCATGCATATATGGCTTTGGCTCAAGGCTTTGTCATTGTGGTACCTGTGGTTGGGATGTTGGGACCGCAAACAGCGGATTTTTGCAGATCCAGTAGGAGACTCTGACACAGAAGCATGGGTTTCCAACAAAACAAATAGGAAACGGTAATTCAACGAATCACTGATAGCAGGTTGAGAGCCAGGCACCAGAAAAAAGAGGCTTAATCTAAGAAAAAGATCATCAACTTCGATTTGAATCGAGGGTATGGCGCTGCTTCAACCCAGCAATCTTTTCCGCGGATTGCGGCTCATCAACCACTCACTGGTAGAGAAACGTATTCTTTGCTTGCATGACTCTTGTTTTGTTTGACAAGGTTGGTAGGTAATCGTCATTGAAATGACCACATTTCTTGTGAAATGCTGGGGATATCCGGTGTAGCCCTCGTTTGCTGGAAGTCAGCTTGTCGACCCAGCTGATTCTTGCGAAGGATTCTGGCATCTACATATATCACTACTGAAATGTAAATCTTCAGATATATACAGTAGACATGTTCATATATAAATATACATATATAACAAGCATACATGTAAACATATACATCTGTCATCTGTACATCAAGCCGTGCTTTCTGATGTCGTTTTGACAGTGCGAAGCCCTGGGCACCTTCATCGCCGGAAGCGGAACGGAGAAAGTTGTCCATCTGCTCTTGCTCCAAGCGCAGGGCCTGCGACGTGGCAGGTCGAACAACCGACATCACGGGGTTGCAAATGACAATTGATACAGATAGTAATGCACATGAATAGAAACATATATTGTATATATATCATTCCTATATATATATATATACGTACTATATGATATATATATATATATGTACTATATGATATATATATATATATATATGTACTATATGATATATATATATATATATGTGCTATATGATTGATAGGTAACATGTGCAGAAACAGATAAGGCATGTAACACATTCATCCAACTGTATGATGAAAAGGCAAATATGACTCATACTGATGTATATACGCGAAAATGATATATACATATATGGTGGTTGCTCAAAACAGGGGTACCTCCAGTTCTCATCCATTCTTGACGATTTATAGTCGGAAACCCAACCATTCCAGTTGGTATATCCCGCTTTTATTATGTAGTCATGTTCTTCTTATTATATGATAATTGTTGTTAACCATTAATTCGTATCCACTAGTTAAACATTACTAGCCAGTAGTTAACCATTATTATCGAATAGTTCACCATTATTAGCCATCCATTTTTTAAGGGTCCCCCATTTTGAGAAGCCCCCGTGTAACTGATGGGTAACCCTGGCAGAGACTGGGAGGCCGTGCAGCGGCCCAATCCATGCATGTCGGTCGATGTACCACGGCAGGTCGGACACCCCGGGAGTATAATTACCATACAACTCGTGGTTTGCACAGATCTGGGGATTACCAAAGATCTGGGGGTTACCAAAGATCTGAGGATTGCCAAACTGGGATTGAACAGGGATTGAACTGTGATTTGACTGGGATTTGACTGGGGTTTAACTGGGATAGATGGATGTAAGTGGATATAACTGGGTTACATGCTATGGGTGTTTGCTAAAATAGGGATACCCAAAGTTATAGATGGTTTATCACCAATAGTGATTGATATCAAATGATTTGGGGGACACCTATTTTGAGAAACAACTACCTACCATCTGGTTGCTCCACTCCTGGTAGTTCCTCGCAAGACCCCCCTTTAAAAGGGTATAGGGATACCTCTGGCTCCTTATCTCCCTCCTAACCCTCGCCAGTAATCAACATTCGTAGTATCAAAATGGAAAGTAGATTCTGACAAGCGGTGAGAAATACAGTGTAGTACAATTGAGATAGTTGGAGGATATTGCTGCCTGCAATCTAATCATGGATTTCCCTTTCAGAATATAGTCCACAGCACCATCGGGGTGGACTAACATAGCGGTGCCTCTTCTTCCTCCTCCTGCTCATCGATTTGGTTCGCTTCCTTCCATGTCTCAATCCTCCCAGGCCACAATGGGATGCCAAAACTGGGACAAAGTGGACCTGCAAAGTTGGCGCTATCTTATCGGTGCCAGCAAGCTATGCAATTCTGGCAAGGAATTGTTTTGATATATGCATGTGTAGTGTAGAAAGGGATGGATCTCAAAGCACGCAATGAGTCGCAATGTCATCTTGCGGTCAGAAGCGCTGTCAGATTGCTGGCAACAACTGCTTTAGGAATGGTCAAAAAACTTTGGAAAGCACGGAATACGTTTTGAAACGTTCTGAAGTATCTGCAAAGGAGGTCAAAAGCACCTTCACCTCTTCAAACTGCAATGTGATGACCAAGCAATACCAAGCCAGTTCCGTGCGGTCCTCTTCTTGCCAGCTTTTACCTGACTAAACACGCTTTTGCACATGGTCCAAGGGAAACACGTGTTGCCCGGCACATTTATAACCATTATTCACCAGCATATTAACCGAAACTAACCATGATTATATAGGATTGTTGACCAGCGTATCAACCAGTCGGATGGACGACCATTCCCCGTGGATGGTTAATAACCGTAGATATCGACCATAGCTCTGAAGATTTGAGAGACACCATGTTGATTTGAACAAAAGTATGCAAGAGTCAGTCATTTGTTTATGTCTATGTAGTACCGTATCATCTAGGGCAGAAAGGACGCGAAGGTGTATGTATTCAGATTCAACACCACAATTCAACGATGTCCAAGACGTAGTGGTGGGCATTCGAGCTCTATCACTATGATGAAACACCACTTGGCAAGTGCTACTGCTGCGGGTAAACCAAAACTGGTCGTCATCTTAACAAGGGCTCCCTACCAGTTCCATCGTGGTCATAACCTGATATGATCATTTATATGACTATATATGTATACATATATATATATATATATGTAGGTAGGTTACTATGAAAGTGGTAGATGTGGTAGTTAACCCTTATTGTAGGGCTGCCCATCTCACGAAGTTTGGTCTCGCCAAGAATCTCTATCGCTAGCAATGCCACTGTGGCACTGTAATCAGGGTGAAGGCGACTAACAATTTGGTACAGGAAGGTTGATGGATGGCCGGGCGCAAAATTGATATGAATAGCTAATGATGGCTGATGGCTGACGGTTACGGCTGATGGTAAGCTGATAGGATATACCTGGCTTTGTCCATTCCTGTGGGGTACCCTGAATCAATCTCAGCCGCTGATTGGCTGGAGTTTCCCCGTGAAAGCAATGGTGTGCACACCTATAAGCCCCTACAAACCGTTAAATGACAAGAAAATCTGGGTGGTACCACCATGGCGAACTGGAGAACCCCAAGTCACCTACGCTTCACGACCACTTGCATCGATTCTTGCGAGTCGATTCAGCTTGTTGGCCGTTCCATCTTCTTAGCAGTTCCGTTGCGCATTTAATCATTGCATGAAAGATCATGAAACATTCCATTAGGTGATATTGAGTTGTTACATGCCGTCATGTGCTTTCCTATCAAATTTACATTGGCTGCATTTTCTTGACGTTATGTACATTACGTTCCAATGCTATCATTGCATCACATCACATTCCACTATACACGTCTGTTTACATCATATTACAATCCAATTACTGTACAATCCAGACTTCAAATAGAAAAATCATATGGCTGTGGGTCAAAACCCCGTACCCCTGGTTTGCCTATCATCAACCATTGTTTTCCTTATAAAATGATTGGTTATTATCCCCCATGATTGTTGGTTCATATTGACCCACAACCATATGCATCGAAGAGTCTAACTGATGCCCCACGGGGTCCCACACGGTCCCATGGCACCTGTTGGTCCACTCGTTGAATCTCCTCGGTTCTCGCACGGCCAAGACCAAAGGCGTTGGTTCGTTGGATGCTGACCTGGTTCGCGGTGCTTGCATGTGCGGACGCATGCGCGGACGCGCACGCAACCCATGGGATCGCCCAAAGCACTGGGGAGTTGCATGTGGGGCCTCTGCAACGGCGAATGTTTGGAGAGTTGTTTGTCTGCATGTTCATTTAGCTACCACAGATGGCATGGCTTGAGCCATATGGCTATGGGTCAATATTAATCAACTAACTAATGGGGGATTTCCACCAACAATAATAAGGAAAACAATGGTTAATGATAGGGGAACCAGGGGTACGGGGTTTTGACCCACTGCCATATGGCTGTTGTCAGAATCCAACAGGAGAAGCTCTCTGACTCTTACATCCCCCAAGCGAAAAGGTAGCTCTGCCGGTTCAAGTCCCCAACCATTTTCTTGGTGGCTGATGGTGCCTGGTATCGAGTCATCCCCCTTTCGATGTGTTTTTTCTGCGCTTGTCCAAATGCCTTCCAATTTTGAAAGAATGTTCTCTGGGGCAATTGCTAGAGGTATGGGATGGGCCTAGAGGCGTGCCGGTCAACATCAAGCCACTGAGAGGAGTTGTTACATGGATTGAATGCGCGAGGGATCTGGGCTTACATGGAGTTCTTAGCCCTTTAGCTGTTTGTTGGTTGTTTCACACCGGGGGCAGAGGAACATCAGGGCATTCTCACAATCAGCTACTTCCTGCTGTCCAGACATGGAAATCTCCCCTTCAGCAAATAGGGATAATTAATAGGAATATACCTCCCAGCCCAACCATCCCTGCCCATGATCCCGTTTGGTGGCCTGCGATTTGAAGAGTGCCAGCATGGGAGACCCTTCAAGAATCCACGGCACCGTGTGCCGAGATCCACTGAAATGTTGATGTTTGCAGAGTCGCTCCGAATTGGCCAAGTTGACTTTTAGTAATTCAAGAGAACAATCTCTTCGATGGGAGAGTCACCTGAAAACGGTCCTCATTCACCATTGAATCATCCGATGAACCATGACTACTCAACCAACTCATCCCCAACCAACGAAAACTTAGAAAATTCATGGTCCTAGTGGTTGATACTCCCTTAACCAACCAATAACCATCCCTAACCATCCAAGTGGTTGATACTAGTTCCACCCGCCGGGTCGTACCTTGGACGGGTCAATTCGCAAGGCCGTTCCCGTGGGATCCAAGACATCCACACTGCCTGGGGATGTGGGCGAATGGATGGTGAAGGGATGGCTAAGGGTTGGTTGAGGGTTGGTTAATGGGTTGGTTGATGGGTTGGTTGATGGGTTGGTTGATGGGTTGGTTGATGGGTTGGGCACTCGTGGTTGCTTAATGCTGAACTCATTGGTTTATGATTTGCTTAATGCTGAACTCATTGGTTTGTGGTTGCTTAATGCTGAACTCATGGTTGACAATGAGAAATGTGTTTCGATTTTGATTAATGGATGGTAAATGGTCAAGACTAGTAGTTAGTTGGTGGTTGATTCATGGTTGGTTTTTGGTTGATCATGTCATTCTTACTGCAGGGTCCGCAAGGATGAATGACAACCCCTGAAAACACAAAGTTGCTGAATCAGTGTTCAACAAGTGGTTGATCAAAGGTTAGCAAATAGATGATTGATGATTGTTTCAACAATGGTCAATGGTGCTGGATAGTATGGGATCATGAGCAAGGAGAATGGTTGGAAGACAATAGCTAGTAACAGGTGGTATTGGTTAATGACAGCTGCAATGACCTTCTGTACCGTGAGACACAGCATTGACAATGTTGGTTGATGGTTTACAGGACCTGGGTCATGGTATCGTTTACTTCTGCTTGCTATATTCGATCCGCATCGGCTATGAATCATGAGTCACAAGGAATCGATAATAGTGCTGTTGGAGTTTCTCTCACACGAGTTGACGTGGGTTGGGTCATACAAAAAAGCCTCGTTGTTGTCGGTTGCGACATGTCAATGTCTTTGGTTGTGAGGGGAATGAATTAGTTTAACAAATCCAGTGTGATCGATCATGGAAATATATGGAGGTCAGTCCTAAAACACAAGAGAACCAACTCTGTAATTTTCCCAATTGCTTGGGTTTCAATGCACCTAAGTCGAATAACATCTCGTTCTTGTTGCCCCCATGGGTCGCATCTTCCAGCAGCATCCCCAGCCGTCACAATCAAACCTCTTCCAGGAGCTACAGTACACAGGATCAGTGGATGATTCATGGCGTAGACATACATGGCAAAGCTGCTCAACTATGCTCTCAACTCGCATACCTCCCGAAGAATTGTTCAAATGACAACCAGAATAGGTCACCAACCAACCTTGGACCCATCTGAGATGGCAGCCAATGGTCATTCGTCTGATGTACTGCCTGGAGACCGGAGCTTGTTGTGTTGCAAAGGGGCTATGTGTTGGGCATTGTGCACCAAGGAGTTTTGGATTAGTGGCAAATCCAGCCATCTTTCAGGTTCTGCGGGTTGTCCAAGTCAGGAACGAGGTCGAAAACTGGCAGGTGTTGGCTCCCTTCTCCCTAAAATGCCCCTAACAAAGGCTTGCAAATGAACAGGTGCACGACCAAGCCAGCATTGCTCGCAAAGTCGCAGTTTCAACCATCATATGCCCTGCCCGCAAATTGGGGCTTGCTAAACCAACTACACAACTTCAGTGGTTGCTCCATACACTTCTGACCAGTGATCCGACGAACCACAGAAAGATGATGCAGGATCCTGTCCATCAAAAGTATTGCCGCTGGGCAGTCTTGCGAGCTTCCCAGGACAGGAATGAGATAAACCAAGTTCTGACACGTTTTCTGCCGGTGAACCAATGACAAGTTCCATCCAGTAGATTCACTGTTGACCCGTGAGAGCCCAGTGCTCAGTGTGCGCCCTGAAACCAGGGGTCTAACTCCCTGGACTCTTTGATGACTTCAAGCAACCAAAGCGACGATGGTCATCAAACCAGGGAACTAACTCTGGTAAACAAAGCTGCTGACAAAGATAGATATATAACTAACTTACTAAATCTCATGTCAGTCCGCTAATTTTGATGGCAACTAATTATAAAGTCTGCCAAGTGTGGTAAACAAACCTGGTCTAGGTAGCAAACAGACCAGGCAAACAAAATTTTGACTCGGTAACAATGGCCAACGGTTTCACCACCAGCCATGCCAGTATGAATCTTTTGAGTGATTGGCCACTGGTTCCATTTGTTAAAATTCCGTCAACCGATGTTCCTAGGAAGCCATGACCATCCGTAGCTGTGGGTCATCAGTCAGGGCTCCCACGTGATCTTTTGTTCTTTGGCATAGTTGCCCACCTGGCAGTGGCCACTGTGAACCCGCCTTCCAAGTCACTCTAGCTATGTCTAGCTCTGTCTGGCTATGTCTAGCTATGTCTAGCCATGTCTAGCTGCGAGCTGCGAGCTGTTGGGATCTCCCATGTCTTGGATGGTTATAACAAACAACCAAAGCCGTGCAGCTCACCCCCACGGCTCCAGCAAGTTGCAAACCCCAGCAGCCTCAGCAGCATGGTGGTTCATGAATGTTCATGATGGTCAATAGTGGTACATTGATGGATGATGAAAGTGTGGCAGTATGGCAGCATGGTCAGTAGCAGCATGGTGGTTTATTGATGGATGATGAAAGTTACTGATGCTCGTCAACGACAGCGGATAAGAGGATGATGAGTGATGATGGCTACTGATGCTTGCTAGTGCTATGGGATTAGCTGATTAATTTAATGGTCAACAATGGTCATCCAGTTTTTTGCTGGATTTAACCAGATAAGCAGCTTCGCGTCATCTGAGAGCTATTTCACCCTGCACTCCCGATGTTTACATCCGAGGAATAAACAGCAGAGTTCAAAGCGGTACGTTGACCTGTTCAATGTTGGGTGCTTTCGGTTATGACGGTTTCCCAGGATTTGCTAAGCGTCTGAAGGCACGGAAAAACAACCTTCTTTGACGGGGAATAAAACTGCATGACCCGTATGGTTTCACTGCAGCAAAGGCATCCTTCACGAGTCAACATCATCGACATGGTCAATCAATGGGTAGTCAACTATTGTTACTCGAGAAGTGATTCGTTATGGTTCACTACTGCATGTTAATGACCTGGCCAATTATAATCCCGAATCCATCCATCTCTTCTGGGGAGCCAACAAAAAGCTTGTGTTACTCAGAAGTGGAAATAGTATGAAATGTAACCAGACCTTTTAATTGTTTAATGGTAGCTTGGGACCTCTGCACTTCCCTGAGACATTTCAATGTTTCTACTTCAAACTCAAAGCGGTATATAGTCCTACTGAAATACAGTTTTTCCAGGGCGATTGGAGTGATCAACATCTCGACAACTGCCTGGCCCAAAGGAATCCTCACCAAAGACAAAGCAACGGAGGCCGTGAAACTTTGAAACTCCAAGGATGAGACAAGGGAACGCTCACTGCTTCTTGTCCTCCTTCTTCACATAATCAAGTAGTGAATTTGGAACTCGAAACTCTGGTGTCGGGGGGGCTTGCTTGCATCGAAGAAAAAGCACATACGCGTTGTCATCCTTCATCTTCTCCGGTGGGTTTCCAGCCATCACAGAGGCATCCGCTGGCTTGATCTGTGAGTCATCCATGGTATAGAAGGCGTTATCCCCATTGGGGACACTCTCTGAACGCCTTCCAATGGCATAGTAGTGTCCACTGGAAGCATCTTTGCCGGTATGGATAATGGCATGGTAAAGTTCGTACTCCTATCCTCCAATGAAAACGCTCATCGATCTTGACCGGCGTTTTCTCCTTGGAGGATATGAGTACGAACTTTACCATACCATTCCATCTTATCCATGTCAAAGGTGAAGCGATTCAAACACAGAACAAGGTGTGCTGGTGGTCTGGAAATCCATTTGCCTGCTTGCGTCTTTTTTTGGCACACTGGGCACTCGACAAGATTGTCTGAATCCATGTGCTCGGATTTCAATCTTTCTTGCAAGAGGACTTGGATGGTCGGTACAATGCCGCATTTTTCCACCTCTTTTGCTGTTGGTACCGGAAGTACCAGGTCAGTGAAGGTCTCTTCGCGGACCTTAACATTGCCACACTCAGAGCACTGAGTATTCTCCCGAAGCTGTCCTGAGAACACCTCATGGAGCAACAGTTGGTCCCCACCGCCGAGCTTGTCAAAGACGAAACGAATAGTCTCGGTAACATCTTCTTGCTCACCTGATCTGTACTGTGCAGGAAATCCTTGCAGAATGTCCCATATGTCGACATGCTTGTGCTTGGTCAGCAACATCTTTGCGAACTGTCTCTGAAACAAATCGACCACCTTCTTCCCAAATTCAAAGTCCTCTTTGTCCATCTTGGAGGGGTTCTCCTCGAGTTTGAGATTGAAGCTGTTGATTCGACACACGAATGCATCCGTGAGAAACAGCGCCTGTATGAAGCTATTCATGTAGCACGTGTTGTTTGTGTTCTGGAGTCCCACATGGGGTGGCTTGTGAGGCACTGCCTTTGATTTGTCAGGGTCGAGTGGGACGAATTGTTTGGGTGGGCGGTGTTTGCATTGGACTCTGCACTCCCTGCGTTTGCAGGGCTGGTTGCATGGTTGCTGGCAGGCTGCACAAAGAGGCTGCTGCTCAGAAGAAGATTGCTTTTCTGAGCCAAGGACGAGGGTTTGTCTTTAACTTGTGTTTTCTAGCAATTGTTTGTTCCTGCTTGCTGGGGGTGCCTGGGGGTGCTAGGGACAGGGTTCTCAGAGCTGAAGCTGTCTCAGAGTTGAAGCTGCCTCAGAGTTGAAGCTGTCTCAGTTTCTAAGTTGCCTCCAGATTGGTCTTTCCTTCCTTGAAATGGTTTGTTTTAAAATGAACATTTTTCAACATATTTTTCAAAAATTTTAGCCCCAAAAAAAACAATTTTCCATAATTGAGGACCATCAAACCATTCCTATGGGTCTGAATAATAATGGAAAAATTTTCCCTAATAGAGGACCATCCCACTAATCAGGTGACAACATTAATGCAAATACATGGTTATCAACAACATGGAATCATGTAAAGAACGTACGTGTGACGTAGATAATGAAACCAGTACCTGGATGACTGCGGTACGGTATCGTATCTCCGCCAAATCGACACTCTAAAGAAGAAAAGGTGAACGTACCTCACCAAGCCACAAAAGCTGCTGCAAATCTGGCGAATGTGTCATCGGTCGGCGGCACACTTCCTGGAAAATCAGAGAGACAATCTTTGCCTCTGCATCCTGAGATCTTTGGCCCATGTCTTCTTGGAGGATTTCCAAGCATGTAGCTTTGCCCTCCTTGGGCTCATATGGGTCTGCCACCCAGCGCACGCTGCAGCCGACTAGCAAATCACGATTGGGCCGCGTGGATGGAACATCTTTCCAGATTTGTGTCAGCCAGGATCTGGCAGCACACGATGGAACCTTGTAGAGGTCGAATTGCTTGGTCCGCTTCAAAGAAGTTTGACAAATGATGCTATGTCGCTTTTGGTACTGCGGCCCATGGCCTCTTTGGTCCACAGCAGGTTGCGAAGGAAATTGGCGGCTGCACCAACATCTCCCTGTTCAGGGAATAGCCTCGGCACATCCGTTTTGCCGAGGCTGGAAATCACACCCATAGGGTGAAGTTGTAGGAGTCCTTCAAGCAATTGAACGCTCAGGACATGCATCCAATGCAAGGGCACTGGCTGTTCTAAGATTGCTCTTGCCCAGGGACCAACTTCATGGGCGGCGCTGGACCAGCTGAGAGGCCTCCATTTGCTTCTCCCCGAAAGATTTCAACTGCAGCATCACCGGAGGCGCACAGCCGCTGGAACATCTTGTTGCTGAGACCCTGGATATCCCCCCAGTCCTTGTGTACAGGGAGAAGCAGTCCAACCGCTTTGGCACTTTGTGCACCCATGGCAACCGTAATTGCAGGGCGCAGCAGCCGCCATGATCTTGACAGGACAAATGGCCCTACGCCGCTGAGTATCTTTCTTATCGCTCCTTGAAGAGTGAAGAAATGAATGCAATGCATCTGTACCATTGATTGCCATTGATGGCAACTGAGATAACCTGAAGTGTCACGTCTTAAACCAAGGCAGCTGCGTGATGACATCTGCGCTTGATGGTGCTTTAAGTAATTGTCTTGGATTAACAACAATTAGCAATTGTTCCATGTAGTAGACCTTAAAGACCAGTTGGTGATCATTTGTGGTGCAAGTCAACTGCTTGGGTCAATGGGTGAAAAGTTTTGCATCAGCAAGTCACAATCAACCATCGTTTTGGGGTTCTCAAATGGTGGGTGAAACTTTTCCGTCAAGTTCGGTCGTGGATCACTTCGGTTCCAAACGACAAACAAACACTCTCTGTTCACCCGCCTATGTTCAGTTTGAACTATCACCAGCCCCCTACTAACCGTCGGTTATTGTTGCTTCTCATCCCTTTGTTAGCTATCATCTCCTACTAACCAGCTCATGAACCTCTACTGATCAGCATTGACCAGAATTCAGAAACTGGCTAACCAGCTTGCAGCTTCTCATTCTCAACCAACCAGTTTACCTTAAACAGCTGGTGATTCACCATCGGGCTACCTTAAACAGCTGGTGATTTACCAATCTACCTGGCAAATTGATCGATTTACCTCAAATAGCTAGTAGATTGGTGATTTACCATGAAAATCTGGGGTTTTCTGTGAACCAATGGATCTACACATCCACCCACCTACCGGGGCCACCGTTAAGGACGCTCCGACGCGCCACCGTTGAGGACCTGCCGTTGAAATTCCTCCTTCTGCTCACGCCGCTTCTTGGCATCCTGGGGATCCAGGCAGCCCGGCAACTCGACAGGGACCCCCCCCTGGTTGGTTCGAAGGAGGCATCGGTGGGACACCCAAAGCTATGGTTGGTTTAGTACATATGGTGGTTGAGTACTGATGATTAAGTACATATGGTGGTTTGTGTTAGTACATATGGTGGTTTATCAAAATCTGGAACCCTAAAAACGGTAAGTACTAGAAAGAGTTAATAAACTGTATGATTTAGGGGTCACCGTATTTTGAGAAACACCCATATACTTGCTTTATATCAGATGATTTGGGGGGTCCCCTATTTTGAGAAACAGCCCTATGTTGAACTGAGACTTTGCTGTGGAAAACCACCAGTTTTATGAGGTAAACACCGCCCCAACTGAATGGTGCTCCACATCAAGCTCTTAGTTGAACGCAGCGTCAAAAATCTTTGGGTACGAAAATAAATGGTCCAAGAAACAAAGAATGCATGTCCAACATCTCCTGTGAACCGACTGCTGTCGCCGCTCGTCTCATGGCCAATACCAAAACTGACCATTCCAATGCAGGCCCAATGATCTGGGAGGTAAAAGTCTTTTAGGATTGCACAGCTCATCCACATCCCACAGATCACCAAACCTTTCCGGCTGTAGAAAGTATATGTCATATACAACTACAACTACCAGCAGCTACCCACCTGGAAACCTAGCTTGGTACTTGTGGTGGACCCGCAGCCACAGCCGGTCAAAAAAGTTAACGCCAGTCATGTACAGCGTGTTGTCACGGATCCCTGGCAAAGATAATCGCTCCTTGACGCTACGCTTGTAGGTTTTGTCTTCAATGATCAACTGCTCCATCCTCACAGGTGGCCAGGGGCAGACCGGAAACTGAGATGATCCCAGTCAATCAAGGAGCGCAGTACGCACGTCTAATTGCATATGGATATACACGTGTACATATAAATGTGCATATACAAATGTATGTAAGTGTATTTTCGTAGGTGTATGTCTATGTAAATACAAGTATATACATATATATATAAATATAATATATATATTGTGAATCTAACACTGGTTAGATACCAAGTCACCACCTAGCAACCTGCTGAATGCGAAACCCTGTTTTCGCTGACTGGTTCAAGCCTCCCACCCACCCTTGCTGGATGGCGGCGAATCGTCGCGGAGATACAGAAAGACGTGGCCAGGGAATGTGACATGCATGACACTGGAACAATCACACTCGTCCAAAAACAAAGAAAAACAAAACAAAAACAAAGAAACACAACCAAAAACCAACAACACCACACGATCAGTGACGTTCCATGTCCTGGGTTTTGTCACTCCCGTGGATCCACTTGAGCTGTGCACGTTTGTTTGCACGCTCTTTCAAGATCGTGTCTTCATCGTATAAAGAGTACCTACCTACCCGCAATGCCTCCCTCAACACCGATCCATCCATGCTCTTGGTGAGACAATCGGCTAACATTGCTCGACTAGTTACCCATCGAAGAAGACAGTGTTCCTGCAATCGCTCTCTAATTAGGAGACATTCTAGTGTGGTGCGGTGTTCTGCACACGATGGCGTCGACGTCTTCGTGGATATGTCATATACCGATTTGCAATCAGTCGCTACTACAGCCTGGGGGGATTTCCTCAAAACCGCACTAGGATCAGCCCAGTCGATTGATGGATCCTTCAACCACTCCCAAATGATACGAATCCAGCTTAGACGATCCAACGTCGCTCCAAGTGCTACGGCTTCAGCACTCAATGTGCTGCGCACTACACGAGGGATCTTCTTTGAAGACCATGCCATCGGACAGATCACTGATCGGACATTGTCCCGAATCTCACAATCAGTCGCGAAAATCAAAGTACCCTGCCTAGAAGCTCTTCCCCTAGAGGTTTCAAAAGAGGCATCAGAAAAGGCACAGAAGGCTACCCTACTCTCGGCAATGGGAACTATCATGAGACTCAGGGGCTTGGATTTGGCTTCGTAAAGCACCCGGTTCGCCGATAAAAGATGTTCCACTGTTGCAGTGGGAATGGATGCTTGAAGCTCGCCCACCTTAGCCGCAATGTCCGGCCGGGTATGCACCGATGCATATTGGAGACTGCCACAGATCTGTCGGAGCTGCTGGGTCTCGATGGATGTCAACCGAGCTTGGCTCTGTTGACGTCGGCTCCTAGGGATTTCTACGGGAGAGATCTTTTGAACATACGAGTCCTGGCTCATTTCAATGGACCCATCATCCCACTGACGGTACATTACCCCACAGAACTCAAATTCCCCTTCATTATACGCCCCAAAATCATACACCCCTCTGAGACGTTCAATGACTTCCCTAAAGTATTCATCTCCCCCTCCTATCCCATCGTCTACATGTAGACCCAGGCAGCCTCGTACTTGAGGCCTGCCCTGTTGGTCCATGGTGACCAGGGAAAACAAGCAGCCGTCGAATGGAGCAGCAACGAACCCTAGTCCCTCCAACGTTGCTTTCAGGGTCCGATACCACAACAGTGGTGCGTCTGCCCTACCGTAGGCTCCTCCTACTAAGCCGCATTGTTCTCCCGGTTTACTCTTCATGGCTACTCGGAGTTCTTCTGGGGCATGGATCCCAAGCGGTCTGCCGTCACCCTGTCCCTTTAAGAATGCCGTTGATATGTCAAAATTGATCAACTGCCACCGGCGACTGGCGACCTGCTGCAGCAGCAGTTGACGGCCGTCCTTAGACAGCGTCGGGGCATCGGCTGCAATCACTGACAGCTGCGGATCTTCAAAGCCCAAGACAACGAGCCGCGCCTTTGCACGGCGTTCCGAAGTGCCTGGAGCAGGAGCCTTCCATGTTAGAATCCACCTACACCTCATGATTTGGCTCTCATGCAAGGTGCCCTTGGCTAGCCTCTTGACGGTTCCATGCTCTAGCCATGCTCCAATCTCCTTCTCTTTAGCACGCTGGAACAGTTCACGCTCTTTGTCATTGAGCGTTTTCCACTGCACCTCCACCTTCTGCTTACGGGCACCTGTAGCCATCAGTGACCACTCAACTATGTTACTCTCACTACACAAACAACATTCATCAACAGTACCATCACACTCCGGACCATCAACAAATTCAATCTCCCAACCGCAACCACTTTCACTCCCATGAACACATACCAGATCATCACCAAACAATTCATCATCATCATTACCTTCAGGTACAGGGACCTCGTGCGGTGGAAGATCCGTCTCATCCACTGCCGGAATATCATCGGCAATGGAGGGACTCGGAGAGATTGTATCCGCTGCAGCAGACTGTGGAGGTGAAGGAAAAACTTCACCTTCGGGTTGGCTGGAAAAATCGACGCTTGGCGGAGACGCTTCAGAGACTGCACTAGGTTCCGGAGCTGGAGGAAAGTCTTCAGAGGAATTTCCTAGGTCAACATAGTTCTTACATCCCAACTTGACCTGATCATCAATTACCCTACCACTTTCGTCCCGTGGAAGACCTCGATACTCCCTCATGGACACCGGTCGAACTTGCTGTGGACTAGCTCGAATCAGGAAACCCCCGTGACTAATCCAGATTACTTTCTCCTTCTCCTGTGCAATGACTTGCCCTGGCCCATGCCATCGCCCACGATCAGCCTTCAGATTACCTTTTGACTTACGCCAATAAAGTACCCATTCACCAGCTTGCCATCTATCACCATGTTTTCGTGGACGACGAAGAAGGGCTCGACGCATGGCCGCATCATTATCGGCCTGAATAAATGCTTTGCGGGCCCGTTCTCGCATGAGCATGTCCGCTCTGAAGCGAATTCCAGCAGTTCCCTCGTCTTCAGACAAGGCATGGGATGTCGCATCGGAGTCACTCATTAAAGAGCCGGGAATCTTCTTCCCCTTTCCCAGTACAGCTTGTTGGGGTGAGAATCCATCGACACATCCCAAGGAATTCTTTGCATCAAACACCTGTCGCAAACTACGGCGAAATGCTTCTTCCCCTACAATCGGCTCCTCTACATCCATCGCAGTGAGCATTCGTTTCACGATGCGTCCATGGGATTCGGCTCGGCCAATTTGCCAGTGACTTTCTCCGGCAGCGACCGATGTCTTGATTCCCTCTTGCTGGAGAAATTCATGCCAGCGTTCATTGATATATTCTCCAGCCGGATCCATATATAACATCCTACATGGTCCAGCCCATTGTAGCCACAGGTCTTCAAAAGTTTTAATTTGATCATCAACTGACCGGCCACTGATCCCCCCTACGTGGTAAAAGGTCGCCTCATCGATAAAGTGCATAAAATGGTAGGTCTTCCCAGATCGGCTTGTCCAATAAGCACCATCACAACCTACACAATCATTGAAATCACGAGCAGGGTGAATTGTGGCTGGGCTACCTAGCTTCGGACCCTGTTGGTTTTCTACACAGCTATCACATTGATATTCACGAGCTGCGCGGATGACATCTTCATCAGCGCCTTGCTCTTTGAGCAGCCGCACTAATTTGTCTGGGCTTGGATGACCCAGATTGGCATGGAGGCGGCGAAGATCCGTCTGCTGTTGCGCTGCCAGCTTCAAAAATGCAGGACCACTTTGAGGAACACTCTTCGGGGGATGACCAACAACCTCACCAAAACCATCCTCCAGATGAGCCCCCTCCCCCTTACTTTCAGGGACAACCTCACCACTACTTACTGGTCCAGCCTTATCATCCTGTGAAGCTGTTGGCACAACTGGTATGCTTGGCGGCTGTACATCGGGGTTGTCTTTGGTGCCAAAGATCGTGACTGAGATCTTGGCCGGCCCCGCATTTCGAATTTGACGAAGTCGTGTCAAGCGGGTCCATGGTTCAGGGTCTCCCTTATCAACAATTTCACCGGTACTCCGATCAACAAGCACTGTCTTTCTCCATGGAAAAGCTCGCTTGTCCGACTCACTCTTGGGAACACGGTATCGCTCAGTGCCACGACACACTTGAATTAACCCAACCTCGAGTTCGGGCACCAACATTTGGAACTCAGGAAACCACCGATCCCCTTCACGTATCAACAAATCACCAACCCTTGGGACATTCCTGGAACACTGAGAAATGACACCACTCCAAGTACAGGCCTTACCATAGCTACTACTTTGATCCTCGAGGTCCGGTCCTCTCGCGGGTCGCTTGCCATTATATCGAAGCCGCTTTGGGCTGGAGGAATCGCCAGGCGCCACTTCTGGCCGTTCATGCCCCTCAGTGCTCTCTTTAGCTACAAAGGCATCATCACAACCAGACTCGTACCATGATACAACCGGTGGTTCCCGAATCAAACACTCCTCCAAGATTACCCTTGCAACATGTACCCCAAAGGTGGCAGTGTAAGCGGAAGCAAACTGGGACACATTCTGGCTCCTTCCCTCAATCGTTCGGCGACCCTGGATGACCTCATGCTCATGTTCCCCAGTACAATAGCGCTTGTGAAGATGAAAGTCCATGTACCCACTGGTTGTCATGACGGTGGTGCGCTTCTGTAGGTACTTGTTACTTCGTGGAATTCGGAGTTTACCAATTCGGCACATGTCAAAGGTGGCATGGAACGTTCCAGAAACAAGATCCCTAATTTCATCTTGCACAAACATTTGGGACCCAGCTGGCTGTTCCAAGTGTGCATGTCTCTGGTTCTGGACCTGGTGGAGAAAGATTTCATTGCATAAATCAAGATGTTTTCTATTCTCCATTCGTTCCTGAGAATATCGGTCGAACATTTGAACGCTCTTGGCCATGTTGAGGTTTGAGAACGGTCCCCAGAGCCTGCACTCAGGAGCCAACCAGACATGTCGCGGTTCATACATGTATATCCACAACCACAGTTTCTGGACCCCTTCTTCGGTGTCTAGGTTACCATCACTTTTACTGAATCGCATTGCTCTTCCCCCAAGACGTTGTACTTGATGGGTGATTTGAGATGCCTGGCCACAATAAACTTCAAGAAGGTCCAGAGGCCGACTGTGTTGTTTGGATGGGTTCTTCAAGGCACTGTATGCATGATCCATGGTCTTAAGAGATTCAACACTGGAAGGTAAATGAGACAACCCGCCCTGCACTTCCGTGATTTTTGCTTCGATAGCTGCATGGATACATGCTTCTTGCCTCGCACTCAATCGCTTCAAAGTTGCCTCACTCTCCACATAGCGAGCCAGCTTCTCGATGTCATCTACTGTGGTTCCTCCTGATGCGATCCGGCTGCCGTCGCCCGAGCTAGTTCTCGTTGCAGGACGGCAATCTGGGTTTGCAGTTGCTGCACTCGTGCTGCATCGGGAGTCACTGCCATCGGCTGATGGGAGCTGCTGGGACTGACATCTGACTGGCGTCTCTTGCCACTCTCGCTCAGTTCGGTCTTGGTCTTGGATGGTGGGGTCTTCTCCATGTTCACCTTGATCCATGGAGTATCGTCGATCGGGGCCCCGGGGTTGCTCTTCACTGGCGACGCACTCTTTGCCGATGCCTTCGGGACCAGAATCGGCTGCTGGCTGAGCGCCCACTGGTCTTCGGCCTGGCGACGGGCTCTCACGTACATCTGGAAATTTCGAAGCCAGGGTGCGACAGCGCGACGATTCCAGATCTGGTTCACATAGCCGTAGTCCTGGGCTGCGTCCTCGAAGCTTTTCCCTTGATGTTTCCCTGACGGTACTTGCATGGCTCCCCACTCTCCGAGCGATGTCACGCCCGGTGGGCGTTGGATTTCGGTGTTGACTGCCTCTCCATAGGTTGCCCTGGCTGTGAGACCGGGGTCGACCTCCATGGTGAGAGGAAACTCGTAGAATTGCGCTGGATAGGCCATTGGTTGACAAATCCGACGCACCCACACTCGAATTGGAATTGGCTACACCTGGTGATCTGTTTTGAGACGGCGTGACGAAATGAGAATCCTGTGTATGGCATGGCATGGTCTGTGCATATGATGTCTCCGCGGAGAAGGACACTTTGCCCTTCTTCCCAAAATTGGTTTCATTGGTGGGTGGTGGATCTTCATCCTGACTGTTGATCCCCTGATGGTCGTCATCATGATTGGATACAATAGTAAAGATCTCATGGTCGTGACTACTCATGGTTTGTCCATGTTGGATTTCCAGTTGGAGGAGCTGGCCAAAATCTACACTCATGAGATTCTTCCGACATGTGCGCAAAGGAATCACCACACTACTCCCCTTAAACCGCAACACCCGATCAGCAACATCCAACACCGCCTTGAGGGATCCTAAAGCAGAATTAGAGAGCAAGAACGGGGTTCGGCCGGGCACAACTTCCACTCGGATCCAGCCACCAGTTTTCCTTGGAAAGAACACAGCTTGTGTGCTACGAAGGACGCCAGAGTTGCCAAATCGAAAAACGACACTTGAGGGGGAAGTTTTCACCTTCACATCACAAGCCTGGATTAAAGCCTTAAGCCTTTCGGAACCAATGACCGTCCTACTTGCCCCAGTATCAATGATGGCTTCATGGCTTCCTTCTTCCACGAGGAAAACTGACGTGGAGAAATCACTGGGCATTGCATTGCTCAGTGCTTCGGGAGTGGATGGCGTTCCAGTGCTCTGGCATTCACTGCGACCCGTGTCAGAGAGGTACTCGTTCTGTCTGCTATGTTTCCTACAGAGTTGCATGAGACGATCTTTCATGGTGCTGGACAACGATTGATCACTCCCATCCGGCCACATGACAAACACTTCATCGATCCTACATGACTGTTCTGTTCCAGTACCATGGTTGTATTCACTAGGCACTCCTACCCTTATCTCCTGGAAGTCCACGGCGTCGTCGGGCAGCTCATCGATGACCTCCAGCTGTGCCGTGGTGTCTGTCTCCAAGGCGGCCGTCACCTCCTCGGACATGTTGATCGTGCCCGACTGCTCTGCCTTCCGGGCCTCTCCTCCACGCTGTGGGCACTCACGCTTCCAGTGTCCGGGCATTCCACAAATCCGGCATGTTGAATTGGCGATGCGGTCGGCCAATGACCTACGCCGGAACTGTTGAGAGCTGCTCAACGAGTTCGTTCCTGCTCCAGGGCCCTTCTTGCCTCCCTTGGACTTTCCCCGTCCCTTGGAGGATGGCCAAAAGCCGCGTGCGCGTGCACGCTCACGCACTCTGGCTCGGGCCTCCTGGTAGCTGACAAAACAGCTGGCCAACTCCGCATGCTCCTGTACCGCCTCTACCACCTGGTCCTCGAACTCTGCAACAAAGGTGGCGTCTTCATCGCCCTGTTCCAACATGGTTTGGAACATGGCTTCCTCATCCCACTCCACGATCTCTGTCGCCATCGCGGTGTGGGTCTCCTCCGGGTCTTCGGTCTCATAGATGTCATAGGCTTTCTTCTGCGGCACATTCTTGTTTCCCGCCTGGAGGTCCTGGAAGAACCGGGAGCCAAGCAGCCTCATGCTGCGCCTGGCTTCCTCATAGGTGAGCTTGCCCTTGTTGTCCATGATGATCTTTTTCCGATCCTCCGAGCTCAGTGTTGATTGGCGAACCAACACGTAAGCCTGGATGTCCGTCAGCTTCACCTCCTTCGCCTTCAAGTCCTCGAAAGCTGCGTCGTGCCTGGCGATGTAGCTATCGTTGGACTCGTCGCCCTTCTGCACGACGGTGTATAGGGCCCGCTCGAAGCGGTCGTAGGTGTCCTCGGTGGCTGTCCTTCCCCACTGGCCACCCAAGGCCTCAATGAGGGCCTTGACTCCCTCCTGGCTCTTCAGCTTGTCACCATCGATCCGTGCAATCTTCTGAAACGCTGACCCTTCGATCATCAGCGCTGCTCGTGGTGCCAGATGCTGGATGTGTTCACTCGGCCAGATGGAGTGCAAGAACTTCATCTTCTGCTCATAGATGCGCAGATCCGTCGTCATCGGATCAAAGCGCGGAATCTGCCCCCACGGCAAAGTGCTAGGTGGGACATTCTCCGCTGCTTGCGCCGGCATGGCTCACTGTCTGTTCGCTGTGGAACAGAATCCGAGGCAGTTGGTGCTGTTGTCAACCACCCTGTTTGACCAAACAACCAATGGTACCCTGACCAACTGATTACTTGCCCCGGCGGCAGCCCGGGGCTCCGCTACCAATGTGAATCTAACACTGGTTAGATACCAAGTCACCACCTAGCAACCTGCTGAATGCGAAACCCTGTTTTCGCTGACTGGTTCAAGCCTCCCACCCACCCTTGCTGGATGGCGGCGAATCGTCGCGGAGATACAGAAAGACGTGGCCAGGGAATGTGACATGCATGACACTGGAACAATCACAATATATATATATTATATATATATTAACACATGTGCCCAGACAAACAGCTTGCATGTATGGCTGCGAACCATACAAAAAGGCATGCTTTAAATATGTACGGTCATGTGTGTTCAGAGCTGTCTGCCCCAAGTCCATGTACATCTACACCTGGTTGGTGGGTGAACCACCCCATGAAAAACATGTTTGTCAACCAACCATGTGTTGATAAGTACTTGGGAAAACAAAAAATGAAAATCAAACCACCAACTAGCTGTTTGTTTAACCCTTATTCTTATTGATTACTGTAATCATCCTCTATTATTAACCAGAATAATCCCCAATAAAGCTATCAAAACCACCAAGCAGTCCACCTTTATCCACACAGTTGCGTGAGATGCAAAATGCCGGTTTGCAACCGGCAAAGGTCATCTCTCTGCCCACCTGCATGCTCAAATCGCGCATTGGAATTCATATGCATCAATATAAACGTATGATCGCGTAGTACAGGAAGAGAGGGAGGAAAAAAAAACAGGTGGGCGTAGTACAACTAACAGGTGGGCCATGGTGGGCGTATCGTTAACCTTGAATATATAATCGTTATTGACCAATGCCCTCAGCACCCATTTTACCCTTGATTTACGGCAGCCGGGCTCCCTCAGAAGCGAATCCAAAAAGGCCACGTGGGATGGCGTTACGTCCAAGTAGCAGTTTTTCTGAGCGAAGCTCTTTCTGTGCTTGCAGCCGAAGCCGCTGCTCCTCCTTGTTTGCCTGCGCTGGCCCTGCTGGTGATGATGGTGCCTGGCAATTTATGACATGTCTGATGATGGTTCAATGAATGGTTAATGGGCGGCTAAATTGATTGTTCATTGAATGGTTTAAAGAATGGATACTGGGTGGTTGATGATGATCAAATGATGGTTCATGATGGTTAATGAATGGTGAAGTCACAGTGCTGATGGTGTATGATGATTGATCATGGTTCATGATGGTGTATGGCAACGGTGAGTGAATATCGTGATTACTGTCATGACTACTGCAATGATGGTCGATTGCGGAGAATGAGGGATGAAACGTATGTGCAGCATCATCCCGTCGTAATTAAGTGGTAGTCATGGTTCTGACTGCAGTTAAAAATGCTTACTATTGGTAAATCGGGGACTTACTAACCACTGCAAATTCTAGTGTCCCACTTCTTGTGGCACTGCTGAATTGATGGCAGCGACGCTATCTTCCATGTCAAACCGCCGTGGCCTATCAATTGGCATGTATGGTTATTCAAAATTGGTGATTCAATTGGCTTGTCAAGGTAATATCAGAACCAAGCCATCAAATATTGGTTTTGTGAGCAAATTGCTTCATCTTTCAAAGCATTTGGCCCGCGCTTTGCTGTTCGACCAGTCATTCGTCTCTGTCGGGATTCTACAGTCAGGCTGGGTGACTTGACCTACCGCGCTGCTCGTTGGCTCAACACCTATGGACATGAACCCTTCACGGGCTTCAGGTGTCTTGATGGATGTTCCAATACTACCATTGTCCTATGCTGCTTTATTGCGTATCAATGCATATCATATCTACGCATTATCTACAGAGTATATCCATTCATATCCAAGATCACATGCCAACAACTTCTGGTTCTCACTTTGGCACCCCAATGGGACAAGATCACCAAAGAAGAATTGCATATACACTACTGACGATAAATGTGACGAAGATTCATGCAACGAATCGAGGGCTTTGTTGGTGCAATGTAAAAACAAACATGTATATAGTGCTAGATTGTCCCCCCCTCGCTGTTGATTAACTGTCTTCAACTTTTACTGCCAAGTGATAGATGATTACTGCCACAGGGCACTTACCTGATTTCGCTTACCTGAGATGCTGGGATACCTCAAAAATTCCTCAACCAGGCTGCATATCCGCAGCCAACACGCTGGCATGTCATGCAAACAATTTCAACCTCTACCTGGATAAGCTGTTTATATGTTTTCATATGTTTTCATGCACTGGTCTACGAATTCAGTTTGCATTTTTCTGAGATGAAACTTGATTTTTCGTAGCATAACACCTTGGTATACCCTTCCTCGACGATCCATCTTGGGGTGACGAACCACAACCTGCAAATGAGAATGGTTTATCTACCCCAAGAATCCACGAATGCCACAGGTGACGCCTCCATTTCTTCTCTTCTCCAAATCTGCGCAGCACAGTGAGATCAGCTGAAGCCTTTCTACTGTGAGGCATGGTAAAAAGAACTAGTTCATGGAGATTATGATTTGATATACCAGTACAGATTGATATGCATTGTACGTGTGTACATATATATATATATACATCTACATGTACAATTACGTCTACATATACATAGGCGTATACATTTGCATATGCATAGACATAGACACAGAGAAAAACACGTATCTATACATTCATTGCTGCATTACAGTGCAACTTCATATGAATAAAAATGTGTATTTTCAGTACTGAATTATTCATGTAGATGTGTCTTCCACATGAATTCATAACTTGGGAGCACCACTTCATTGGAGATCGCATTCCACCAATTGTTTGTGCCATGAATGTTGCATCACACCCAGAGAATCCCAAGCAGTTGGAACTGCGTCAAGAGCTTTTTGTTTCAATGATCCAAGAGATGTTTTCTTCTTCAAGGCATGGTGGTTTCTCAAGTCATAGGAGGGCCCCCAACCATCCAAGATTAACCGTTTACAGTAGTAAACCAACAATTTTTGGGGTACCCCTATTTTGAGGAACACCCATAGATGAGGAACGAGCGATTCCGTGCAGGGCACCTCTCAGCTCTGCCTACCTTGGGCCTTGCGCTTCTGAAAACCAGAAGTTCCTAGCAATTTGGTCTGATAGCAGCTCCCATAATCAAGGCAATGGAACCATGATGAACCATGTTAGCCATGTGGAACCCTTTCCTACAATGATCATGCTTGGTTGGGCAACTTTGCTAAGAACTGGTTCTCTGCAGCACCGCCGTAAGCACCTCGTAGGGATTCTTGCCATCCCTCAGTAAGGATTGCTTCTCCTTCTCTCGCTCTGCCTCGCGGTGCATGCGCAGGGCCGTTCGGGGGTAGGACCCGAGTCCGGGGTTCAACACGTCAGCCATTCCAAGTGGATCGCTGGAGCACCGCGATGGATTCGGTGTCCTGGTCAGTCTCCGTGGCTACGCAAGTCTTGGAAGTTGGATGATCATCGATGGCTCATGAGTGACCATGGAAGTTGCCCATGGAAGTGGCCGCCATGGGAGTGGCACCAGAGCGCCGAAAGAAGCAGATCTGCAGAGCCAGGTCTGTGAGCGATGGGATTTGAAACCACTGAGTGATGATAGCCTCTGCCGCATGAAAAATCATGAAATATCATGAACTCAAATTAATATGAAATGGATCTGAACATCGAATTCACCAAGTTTCCATCAAAAATCAACAAATAAATCAAATTGCTGCAATCCATGGAGCTGATTCCATCAATGATCAACCCCATGATCAACCCAGGATGGGCAGTGGCGCTGCTGGAGGCTCAGCCTTGGAGGCGGCCCCTGCCTTGACCTTCTGCTGTTTCTTGTCGCGGCGCTCGTTCTGCGATTTGATCTTCAACAAGATCGCCTCAAGTTTCGAAACCCGTGCAGTGCAGGCGGTTTCTCAGTTGGAGGACTGGTCTCTTAGAAACTTCCCGGTTGTTCATGGAGCCCATGTATAGTGGTTTCTCAAAATAGCGGTACCCCTGTATCATCTGATATTTACCATTTTTTATAGTAGTTAATAAACTAACCATTCTTGGAGGTTCCCTATGTTGAGAAACCACCATGTATTCACAGTGGAACCATGTATAGCGTTGGATGCCATCCTTTTGGAACAGGCTGGATGTCAAAGCCACAACCGGTGGCCACGTTCTCTTGGAGGCTATTCCTGAAACATGGCTATGGGTCAAAACCCTTAGTCCCTCTGGTTCCCACCATCAACAATTTTTTTCCCTATTATTGTTGCTCAAAATTGATGGTTATATAATATTGACCCATACCCATATACTGAAATGGTAACCCTGGCCCACCGGACCAACCAGGAGACAGCATCCTGGCCGGTCGTCCTTGACTTGGGAGGCCACAAGAGTCGCAGCTGGTGGTATCCTGTTGTGTCCCCGATAGTTTTGGGCCGATGGAATTGGAATTAACTGTTTTGGTATATATCCCAGTCACTTTGGGCTTCGGAATCAACGTTTTGTAAAGCAAGAAAAGGGAATTCATGCTGGAACCATTGGATGATGGCCATAATGGGACTGTCCACACATGTATACCCAACCATGTACACATCAAATGAGAGGAAACAAATTCTTGGGTCTGCACCATTTTGAGGACAAACTCATGACCGGCACAAAGAACGTTTCACCAAACATCTGGCAGCCGCATTCCCCGTGTGCTGGGTTGCCACACATCTCTAGAGTCCTGGCAGTGGGGCTTTCTGACCCTCCCAGAATGAGACATGGCTTGGTCCATGGTCATCTTTGAAGTCAGTTGGCCACCCATTGGTGATTCTAATTAGCAATACATGGAATGCGGAGTTTCCTTTCACGTCCATTACTTGGATTCACAGCTAATTTCACAACGTGGATACCATGGTGGTACACCTGCTATGCTCGGTTATAACCCTGCAATCCCCATAAGTTGGAGTGCGCATCAATCGTCATACTGATCCGCATAGTATCTGCAGTCGCATGTCTGTCTTGCAAGCCTCAGGATCAGAGCCACCTGCGGGCTCATGTCCATCGATGGTAAGCCTCCGGGCTATTGGTTTTCCTATCATATCTGTGCATCAAAAAGTGCTACACCCAACAAATGGATACAAATGATGTACTTTTCTACGTGTTTCCCCTAGGAACTTCTACCTAGATCTGGTTTATGTGCACAGTAACCCCAATTTGAGCGATACATTGCAGACACCGCTCAGATGCACTGGCGACTCTCCTTCAACTGCATGACTCTCTTGACATCATAGTCAAAGCGAGCCTGGAGCGATTGGTGGCTACCAACGATGAACAAGTTGTCACTAACGGTTGATTATGGCTGATGATGATTGATCTTTGAACAGAACAAGGGATTACAACCAACAATAACCGACAATGATGGTTGACAATGGCAATCTGGTGGCTCAGGGCGGTAAGTGATAATAAAAAGGGAAACACATCAAGAAAAATAGTTGGAGTATAGCGGTCAATCAAATCATGGCTAATATTCAGCTTGATCGGCTTGATCGATAGTGCATAATCATGGTTCACAATACTTCACAATGACTACCATGATGCAGGCTGCAATCAATCTCAAAATATCTCAAACAAAAACTATTTCATGGATACGTTTTTCTTTCAGCGAGTTTGGGTCGACATCCGACTTTGCAGCTACTACCTTGGAGCTTGGATGGCAGTGAGATCCTAATACATCGCAGGCTTGTAGTGGTTGACAAGCTCAGGGGGCATCGTCAGCCACTGTTGCAGGTACTAACAGCAGGGGCTCCTGGGACTAGAGCATTCCGTCGCAGTCTTGGAGCACATCCCGGCCCTCTTTGTTTCTGCTTCTCGTAGGTTTCTGATCCATGGTGGTTTCTGCAGTCATAGGGGTCCTCCAAAATCATCCTTTAAATATCGCTAGTCCGAAACCATCCATAACTTTGGGGTTCCCCTACGGCTTGAGAAACCACCATTTGAATGAAAAGTCATTCCCTTCAACTCTCCCTCTCGTTGAGCTGCCCTTCGTCGATGCCTCTCGTACTTCCTCCATCTGTTCTTTTCGAGTCATCTGCTTGTCCTGCGCCTGGCAGGTCTTGGCCTTTGTCTTCCATGGATGGGTCAATATTAATGAAAAGTAGCTGGTTGATGGGTAGGATCAACAATCGTAGGGGATACTCACTACATATGGCCATAGGTCAAGCCACCCATAAAAGAAACGATGAAGGCCGCTTGGCAATGTTGCGCCGTCCCAAACAAAAACGCCGTCGTCAACTAACCTAGGTACAGGTGGGGAGAATCAAAAAAACGTCAAACCACCAACTAGAGGCGATGTCGAGATTGTAGAGGCGATGTCGAAGTCTCACAAGGGAGTTATTTCGTCAACATCTGTGCTGAGAAGTTTTCTTGGGTACAGTATCTTACCATTCATTCCCCAATGCAAACTGCAAACGATCTATGTAAAATGTCAACTTTCATCAACAACATGTCCATGCTGAAATCAATTCCATACAAGCCGACGCAGAAAGTGATGTGGTGCTACCATCAACTCTTCACTGATGTCACTTTGAACCACAAGTAATTAGCCGCGAATCAAATGTGTTCTGCCATACCTGCCATTCTAGACCCTCAATCATGGGAAATGTGTTTGTTTGGATCTGCAGACCCCTAAAAACAAGAAGTGCTTAGACTGTCCCGACTTGCAGATTCTGTTGACGAAATATCGAGATGCATATCGAGAGGTTTCTCCAATTCGTAGAATGGAAGTTGAGGGAAGCATGAGCGTTGAAAGAAACAGATGGCACGGGGTAAGAAAGCAGCAAAAGGAGCTACTAATGTGGAATGTGGTTGAACTTTTTCTGATCATTGAATTAGACGTCAAGCAAAACCTATACCTGGTTGGTGGAAATGACCCGCACCAGGTCGAGGCGATCCATGTAAGGGGCCTCTTTCAGGCTGCAGGCTGGCTTTGTAGAACTAATTCCTGCTGCCCGGCACCTGACACTTCCAGAGGTGAGACCCCCGTGGCCCTAAGTCTGCATAGACTCCCGACTTGAATGTCCAGCTGGGGTAAGTTCACCATGATTCGTTACGCCGTATGTTCGGTAGCGGTTCACTAAACCCGTTACGAAACCATGGGAACTTTGACCACGGCCGACCAGCTCGCCGTGGGGGTTCACAGACCTGTGGCCCATCTGCGAGGCGCCTCTTTCAGCCTCTTTCGGCCTTGCAGCTGATGGTAACGAGCATCCTCGTCCTGCGGCTGCGCCTGTACCACTACCGCAGTACGAGTAGCCACGCTACTCGGCGGCGTAGCATGGGGAACCCTGATGGCATATCCAAGTTAGTGGCTGTAAGCCACCCAGGGCACGTAAACTATGAAAATGCGCACGATAAATATAGAGCTCATGACCAGAATCAGGATGATCTCATCCACCAGCATCTCAATAAACAAGGCACCCATACATTGTACTCTAGGCAGTTTTTAGTCGCTAGTTGTTTTAATTGCAACAACGGTGATCCTAGGAATCATCAGCAACTCAGCTGGTTAAGTTTCGGGGTGGCTCAAGGGTTGGATCCCAGGAATGGGCTCATGATGTTCGGTTGATTAGCTCATCAAGATGCCTGCATCATAACTCCAAGAATCCCGCCATCACCCCAGCTCTTCGGAAATTCACCCGCAAGCGGACGCCTCTGACAGAGTGACATTGTAACGGTTGACATGAAGAATCATGATGTTGGCACGCTACAAAACAATTGCAAACGCACATTTTTTCAAAAACAACTGTCGCAGCACAATAAATCCTCTGGAAGTTTGTTATGATTTGAACAATTCACAGCATGCCCTCTCCCTGACAATCAAGATCGACATACGTGGTACCTGTACGTGATAAAACTACAATCTCTTCAGGGATGCCGTTTTCCACACACAGGAAGGCATCCGATATTCCCATGGCTCTTTCTGAAAATGCGGTACAGTAATTCAAAGCCACAGTGTAGCAAGTGGGGACCACACACATCTTTTAGCATGTCTGGAATTTGTAGGAGTGCAGCCCAACCTTTTTGGCATCCACATTCTCGTGGACCCACCAAATAGCTTGATGAAACCTACAAGGTCTCACACTAATTGGTTTGATGCACGTTCCCAATAGATGCCTGTTCTGAAGCCTATCCCAAGCTCCTGGAAGACTCAGCCAGGCGGACTTACGACAACCAACAAGCAGTGACTGGCACTGGAATTGGGCCAGCTGGCAGCTGCCCCCCAGCCACAAAATCCCAGTCCCGACGCATCTGATCCTCTTTCAGAGCCTGAACGGTTGGTAAATGGCTGTGGGTCAGGCTTTAACCAACCAACTACTGGGGGGCACTCACCAACAACAAGAGGGAAAACGATGGTGAATGATGGGGAACCGGGGGTACAGGGTTTAGCCAAATGGGAAGAAGATGATTCTTAACCGAACAAGCCAAGAAGTGTAGTTACCACCCTAGTCAAACCACTTGGCAGCAATACCTGGTGCGAGAGCATGTTCTCAGCACCCCCCCCCCAGTGTTCAAACATTTTTGCTTCGGAGTAGCAGTGTAGAGCAACACACCAGTTTTAGGTTCCTGTATGATGGTAATAGTTCTATAGTGGGATACAGTATGATAATGACCATAAATAGATGGTGAGCAAAGGTCATTGTACAAGAATAGTAGATGATTCCTTTGCTGTGTCACATTATTGTGTGTTCCGATAGGTGCTGCAAGTTTGGCTACGTTAGTTGGTGTAATGTCTTGACCAGCCAGCAAGATTGTCCATAGCTTTCAAATGTCTAATCAAGTTATCTGTCAGTTTTGTAATTAGTTCATGTATTATCAGTTTCTGATTAAATGGTTGACAAATACTTTACAACTTGCTGTACCATGCTTGATCGTGAGATGCGGACGCAAACACATGTATACTGTATACACCGATTTAAGAGACACATGTATGTTTATTGTCTGTGGTCACCAGCGGGGAGCCAACGATCCCTGTTTCGCTAGTTCTGTCCCCCTTTCTGATGCTGATTACATTTGATTGTAATCATTAGTCATAGAAGCACCATGACACTTACACTTGAACACACTTTATTGCACTCATAACAACATCACACCTCTTCAGTGTCAGTGTCATTGTGGTTTTCTGTTCGAGGACTCCCCGCAACTGCTCGGCACCTGCAGCAAAGCTTCCTCCTCTTGCTGCGCTTGACGATCCTGGTGCCCATCTGGTGCCCATGGAGCGACCCCCCAAAAACCCGTCATTGAAAGGGTCCCTTCCAAACCATCCAGAACTCAGCATTTCAGGTTTTAGATGTGTAAAAAACCTGAGCATTGAGATTTCCGCCCTTGAGTTGTTGCTTGGGTGACCCTCGAACGAAAGACCGGCCATTGTCACAAGCATGTTCAAGGATTGGCTGTGGTCCAGCCCCCATTGGTTGCTGGGACGCCCTTTTGAACATAGAGAACAGTTTTATAATTTATATCATCTTATGTGTAGCTGTATGTATATAATATATATATATATATACATGTTTATAAAATACTATCTATTTATTTATTTATCTATTTATGTATGTATTTATTGTTTACTTATTTGAATATAAATATATAAATATATATAATATATATACATAGAAGCAACCTTGAGGAGGGCTTTTTATGGCCTTTTGCACTATGGTTGGCTTGAGAAAAAAACAACTCCCATCCATGAGCACAGCGCCGCCTTCTTGATGATCCTCTTGGCTCGTCTCACCTGGAACAACGACCAACCAGGGCGCAAGCGTCCTCACCAGGTACCCACTGCGGGTTCACACCCAAGGGTTGGAGATGGACATGTTGCTGGCTGATGACAGGTTCCTCAAATGACCGGAGTTGCAACAAACAAGTGTAGGAGTTGCATATTTCTCAATTTATAATGATTTATGCACATACATGTGTACATAGACCATTTTTTATGCGGCTGCGGTCATCGTGTTCACGTGTCAAGAATGACCCTGCACCAGTCCAACTGTTGGGATGTGAATAACCATCGGTTTTTGGGGTCGAGCTGGTTCTATATACCCAAGCTCGCCATCTCTCGAACTATTCACGGTGACGACTTGGATGTGCGTCCCCACTGCTTACAACAACTGGTAACTAACAATGGTTACCGTGGGTAGTTCCTCCACCCTCTAAGGCTATTTACCACATGCCAAGGAAGTAACCATCTTACCGAAAATCCAAGTAATCAGCCATCTGCTGGAACCCTCATGGTTATCAGATTAATCTTTCTGAATATATAGTACAGTAACAGTTGAGCATTGATAAGATTAATTGACCATTAACAACCAGGAACAATCATGAACAACATGAAGAACCATTACTAACCGATAATAACCATGAAAAACCATTAATAACCATTAAAAAGCATGAATAACCGTTCAAATTAACCATCAGCAACCATTCTGAGCAGGTGAACGGGGTCGCCTCGTCGGCATGCATCTCCCGGGCAGTACCTCTGGCCGCCTTCTGATCCTGAGCTGCTGCGCATCGGTGATGCGCCAGTGCCGCCCTTGAAGAGCTCAAGATGGTTCCAATCATGGTAGCTAATAGTGGTTAGTAATAGTGGTTGATAGTGATTAATATGATGGTTAATAGTGGGTATCATAGTAGTGGTTAATAGAGGTCCACGGTAACTAATCAGCTAATCATGTTTGATGGCTGGTGAATGGTTGGTTCCATGGTGGTTAATAGTGTCTAATAAATGTTAACAATGGCTGATGCATGGCTGATGACGGGCCTGTGGATAAAAGGGGTATAGCAACAATGAGAAACAATTTATGATGATTACTTCGAGATTCCCATCATCAACGACCAAATTTGAAGTTCAACAGCTATCGCTATATCAGACTTCGGAGTGGCTGAGTAAACAACACAAAATCAGATCCTTGAACTTGACATACAAGCAAGTTAAATAGGCCAGGCATGCTTGCGTGCCACAAGAAACTCATCAGCATCCAGATGACTGGGTGTCCCTGGTCGAAATGCTCCATATTCGTAGCCGTTAGTTTCTACTGGTTCAAAGTTGAGACTCACAGGGTTGATTGAGCATTATGAATCACTATTAACAACCACTATTGTTCCACTATTTGTGCCGATCAAAGCTGTGGGAAAACACAAAAAAGGACAGAGGGGTGCAGACGAAGCAATTCCGCGTGAAAGGCCCGGGATCTGAAAGGCGAACACGAGCGGAACTGGGGTTCTCTGATGCTTACAGGAATGATCCAGGGGCAGATGTATACATTCCACTGATATTACATGGGTATATAGCCACCATGGCAACATGGTTACGTGGGGAATAACCACAGTTATATCCCTGTAATCGTTGATGAATAAATCATCACCATCATCATCATCATCGTCGTCGTCGTCGTCGTCGTCATCAACACACAAGGCCTAAAGCACATCGATCCAGCATTGGGAAGTGATGGTCAGCCCTTGTGTTGTAGGGAAACTATGGTGTTCAGCTGTTTGAATAGGGCCATGAATGAACGCTGGAGTTACCAAGCCCGAAACGAATGTATTTTCCACTTGGCAAAGCGGCTTGAAGATATCGGGTCATGCCACGACAAATGCGTAGGCTGGTGGGTCTGAGCAGTCATCCATAGCCATAGTCAGTACTTTGGTGTGCATCCCCACTTAGTAAATGGTTGCGTTCACCATGATGAAAGGGGTTAGAATCCACCTTGTTGGGTGATGTATACTGTGGAACCACTCATTCCCCATGTTGTCTGCATGAAGGATGGCTTGCTACACTACGGGGCCCGTGCCCCCGTGTGCCCCACCTGTTTGGCATGCTGGGATGAGGGGCCGCCACCCTGCAGCAAGCGCTGAGAGTGGCTGCGGCAAGCGCGGCTGGGGGGGTGGGTGGGTGGGTGGCCTCCACTCATACCGTGCGAAACGAGACCCATGGCGAACCTCAAATGGAGCACTGAATCTTTGAGGTCAACCATTGTTAACCATAGTTGGTTAAGAGCAAGCTCAAGACACCAGATTCTTTGGTGATCTTCGAGGAATTTACCCACCCACAAGGGACGATGAAACGATTTCGGCCGCTGAGCAAAACCAATGTCTGGCGCGGCGTTGGACTTCCACAAAGCCGTGCGGCGTAAGAATTAGGAATCGATTTGGTGGTTTCTAAAGATCAATCATTCATCACAGTAAACCAACCATTTTTTGGGGTTCCCAATTTTTGAGAAACACCCATTTAGCATGGAAGCCCCAGTGAAAAATTGAAAAGAACCTGGAGCATGAACCGAAACAAATCAATGCGTTGATCTTGCCACATGATCAAGCATTGGGTTGCTTAGCAAAAAACAACATCAGCCAATGCAAAACCTCATCCACCAGTAGATTTTCTCGTGTGGTGTCAAGCTGTTCGTAGATGGACCCGCTGTTGGCAAGCCATTTCTAGGAATCATGTGGCAACATTCTGTACCGCTGGATAAAGCCTGAGTATTCGTAGTGACTCCCAAAATGGGGAGACTGGTTTCACTCCGGATGTGCATCGGGGAATATTTGGCATTTCCCATGAAAGTCCAGCAAACCTCATCTTTGGCTGACAAAGCTATCCGCCTCAGGAACCAACGGCTCCACGATTTGTTGTTTTGGTAATGCCATCAGGATAAAATCGCTGCGAGAAAGCATGTGCCAACCAATGTGTTAGTGCTCTTCCCCTGGCACTGTATGAGTCTTCTTCAACCATTGACCACTAATCAAGCATCAACCACTAGAACTAGAAGATCACTCCGTACTCTTCACTCTACTAATGTTTGGTTATTCAACCATCAACCACTACTCTTGCCATCCTTGGAATTCGGAAACCATTGAACTAAGTTATACCCTCATTATAATCCAATAGAAGTGGGTTGTTTGAGGACAGTTGACTATAGTTATCATACTAACCATGGCTTCCACCAAACTAACCATGCCTGGAACCCGAAACAATAAGGTAAGTGAACCCCAAACTAAGATAAGTGAACCCCATACTTATAGTCAACTAAGGTAAGTGAACCCCAAAGTAACCATGGCTTCCACCAGCATGGCCCACATCCACCAGGGCGGTGCCACCGGCGCCTGCTCGGCCTTCAAGAGTTCCAGCTCGGCGGCGTCGCGCTGCTGCTCCACCCTGAGCTAAACGAAGCTTCGTTCACGGCAGCTGGAGATTTATGGTTTGGAGATTAATGACTGGTATAGGTGATGAATAATACGGGTTAGCTTCAGAGGTTTTTGGAAAACAAACTAGGTGATTAAATGACAAAAACTTATAGAATATGTTTTTCCATAAAAAGAAATTTATGTTTTTTATGGTATATTGGTGTTTATGGTATATGGTTTAGAGATCAATGATTGGTATAGGTGATGAATAAGCTGTAGTAATTAAAAATTCATCTACCCTGGTTTATGGAAAACCGATTAGGATGTAAAACAATGGTGATTGATGGAGATTTAAGTATGGATTTATGGAGATTTATGAAAATTAGGATGTAAAAAGACATATTTGCTGATGATTCACAGAGATTTGACTATGGTGATGAAGAATCCATGAATACTGATGTAAAACAATGTTTTTGCTGAAAGAAAAGCATAGTTGCTAATGATTGAATACGGCTTAATGATTTAATAGTGGTTTATCTTAGTGCTGATGATAAGCCGTTAATAAGTAGTAAATTGGTAATTTGTGCTACTGAACAAATAATAATGGCTAATGATGACCATTTTTCGCGGTAATGTATTCCATAGTGATTGAAGATTCGATTGTGATGTAATAGTGGTTGATGATGATAAGAATGCCTAATAGTGGTTCATAATGGGTACCACTGGTGATGGCCACTAAGCAATGATAATGGCTACTTGTTAATAAATGGCTAATGATTAATGCTGATCAAATGATGGCTAAGAATGCCTAATGATAGGCACTGACAAGCCAAGCAAAATTAACGGCTGGTTGGAACATGGCAGGAGATATTCGAGCCAACTTGAGTCTGTAAAATAGAACGCCGCTATTCGCTAATGATATTGAGACTGGATGAATTTATATAAATGACCATATATGGGTTAAGTAGCAATACTATGATAATTAAATCGTGACTAATCATCAATCATAAGACAATATGGGTTGATAATAATGTTGAGTGATAATTTAACGGTTGATGATAGTGACAGTGATGATGATGGTGACAATGATTGATCCATAGGGACGAGTGGCGAATGATCATGGCAGTAAGGATATCGATGGTGCGGGTTGATGGTGATGCTAATAAGAGTGGGACTATCAATGATAGTGATCATATGTGATAAAGAATCAATAGTTTACCATTCAAAACAAAAGTGCGAATAATGTAAACGATACAAAGTCACCGACAATAATATAATGACCGATCGTAAGAATGCAAAGATATCCAAAAAAATGTTCGACAGTGATGAAGACTGTTGATTGTTGATGGTTTGGACTCAAGAGCTTAGATAAGTGGACTGTTGATAAGCATGACCATCATCATTGGGATCATTGATATTGACAGGTTCACTATTGAAAATACAATTAGATCGTTCACTCAAAGGTGGAACAAGCTGCCATGACCAGTGGAAGCTGTTGAGCGCAACCATGATGGATAGCAGGGGATATCAACAGCCAACAACAATGACCACGATGACCAACAACTATTTGATGTACCAGGAAGTACCATAATTGAGCCTTGACTCGTTGCTGCTCCAAAACATCCTGCTGTAGGGAGGCATAGCTATCAACATCACAGTTATTTGCTACCAACCAGCGACAATCTTTATCATGGACACCATGTGGACGTGCACTCCCGTGCAAGGGAAGTCGTAAATAACTCGGGGCCATAGGGGTTGGTTCACCGACCTGATAGGATTGTTTACCACGGTTACATCCCAATGATAACACCAGTGGCACATCCAAGTAGTGATTCAGATGACCAACAATCACTTAGGGACCTGGGGGTCGAGGCTCAGTGTCACCAGGTCAGGACCACAGCTCATGGCTGACCATGTTGGGAACCCAGCCCTGAGCTGTGGGCTACCATCAAGGGAGAAAACCTAGGATAATTTCGAATGACATGGAGGCGAAGTCTGAGATGGTTCTGAATTTGTCACCCCCATGCCCATGATCCCCATACTCTATGGCATGCCTGGGTGCTGCAAACATTTCGCCCTTTCCCTAAGTAGTCTGCTTGGATAATGCTTGGATTTGCATGGTCCATCATGATGATGATGATGATGATGATGATGGTGATGATGGTGATGATGGTGGTGGTGATGATGATGATGATGATGATGATGGTGGTGGTGATGGTGGTGATGATGATGATGATGACGACGATGATGATGATGGTGATGATGGTGGTGGTGGTGGTGGTGCTGATGATGATGATGATGATGATGATGATGATGATGATGATGATGATGATGATGATGATGATCATGATGATGATGATGATGATGATGATGATGATGATGATGATGATGATGATGTCAATCACTACGCTTTCCCCTGGGCTTCCCAGCATGGTGAGCCGTTGCCACGCCTTGCGAACCTCAGCCTCCTGCGGCAGGGCTAAGCTCTGATGAGAGCTGGATTGTCACAGCTATCAGAAAAGTCGCAGGAGATCAGTTTGAATCAACCGTTCATTGAGTTGGCGCAAGGGAAAGCACCATGGTCGGTTCCACATGGCTAATCGTTGCTATGGTCATAAATCCAACTACGAACCAAGACCATCTGCAGCTGATGAACCTATGGAAACCGATCCCTTCCAAAGGACTGTATTCCGAGACTGTATCCCTTCCAAACGCTACGCACAAACCCCTCATGGGC
Organism: Symbiodinium kawagutii; assembly: GCA_009767595.1. Lineage (NCBI taxonomy): Eukaryota > Dinophyceae > Suessiales > Symbiodiniaceae > Symbiodinium > Symbiodinium kawagutii. The sequence goes on along the minus strand of VSDK01012921.1, from coordinate 115,229 downwards.
CTATAACTCATCAACATTTCTATTGGTAAATAATTACCTATAATTGCATGTATATACAAACATGTGTGTGTTTATATACATATAGATGTACCTATGTATCCATTCATTCATTCACTAATATATATATATATATATGCATATATGTTTATATCAATACCTACAGTACACAAACAAACTTACACATATATATATATATATATCCATGGAGATACGTATGTATGTATATACAAAAAATCTAATATATACATATACATATTTTGGGGATTTGCTTTCGGTGACTGAGCAACTTGAGGGCAGCAGCAGCAAGGGCTGCGCGGCTGCGCCTGAATCCCAAGCTTTGCAGGGTTTTGTAGCTGGCCCTCTGCGGCCTTGGGACCGCTAGTCAAACAACTCGAGGTTTCAACGACAGGGATCGCCAAAAAAGCTGGCGAAATCTATCACTACAAGTGTTAATGGTTTTGGAGTTAAAGGAGATGGTTATGTGGTTAATCATGTGGTTAATGAGTTAATGAGTCTATCACTACTATATGTAGGAATTTAGTGGAGATGTGTTTGGCGGAGAATGGTGGCGAATGTGGTTAATCATGGTTTCGATAGTGGTTGGTTAACAGAAGTTATACTGCGGAGATATCTGTGGAAAATCACTGAGGCGTGACAAAGATCCCGGTGAAAAGTGGGCCATCCAGGGTCAATCCTATGAGACTGGATTGTTTCTATGCTCCAAGGTATCCACTTAGGATCCAGTACGAGCCCAACATCGCGGCTGCCAAATGAGCGGTAGTCGTATGATTCCTTCGTGAAGCATGTATATATGTATGTATGTCTGTCTGTATGTCTGTCTGTATGTCTGTCTGTATGTCTGTCTGTATGCATGTATGTTTGTATGTATCTATGTAAGCGCATGTCTATAGACTGTGTTCATGTATGTTCGAATATATATGTAAACAAGTATGCTATAAATATATATATATATATGTAACATGATATGTACGTATCGGAGACATACATCTATGTACATACTTACATTCATACTTCATGAGTCATGGGAAATCACATGATCAAGAGCTCGCAATGCTTGGTTGAATGGAGTTTCGGAATCAGCAATAATGGTTGCTTCAATGGTGATAGGCACTATCACCAAGATTTCCTGTAGATTTGTCTGCTTAACCAATCAAATAACAGTTTTCTGGTCGGTGATGAATTGCCCCGTCCCACAAGTATGTTCGTCAGTTAGATCATCCCCAGGTATGGTTTCAGACACACAATCATTCTAGAAACCCCAACCCGTCTTCTTCCTTCGCACCTGCTTCTGCAGCCGCTTTAAAAATTGTTCCTGGATTTCGGGTGGCAGCTTGAGGTCAGAGGGGTCAAGCTTGGATCAGGTTAGCGCCGCAAACTTCTGAGGCAAAATGTGATGGCCACCAATCTATATTCATGCAATGTGCCCACCAATCAACAAAATAGAGTGGTTTATAAACACTAGATGTTGATCCAAATCAATTATTAAACACTCTAGTTGAACCCAATTTAGGTATGTGTGTAAGCTATAATGGTTGTGCACTAACAGGGTCAACGATATCCTTTTAGAGATTTTTATTGGCTACTGGTTGGTGGTTCCAACCCCCTTGAAAAATATTAGTCAACCAACCATTTGTTAATGATTACTACGGAAAATAAGAAATGTTTGAAACCACCAACCAGGCTATACTGTGTTCCAGTACACTGCACGCATTGAACAAAACCAGTTGCTGCTGGTGGTTTCAATGCCATCCAGCTGAGAAATCTGCGCCTGTGGGATAGCTGATGGAGTTCAGGGTCATCACTGGGAAACCGACCCCTGTGACCCCGCTATTCACTTGTCCAAGGGGTGCATCCACGAGTTTCCACAACCGGATCTCCAAGAGATACGGCTTTCCCAATCTTTTGCCAACACCCCAACTAATTCACAGCCCTCCGGCTGGCATGTAGATACCAACAAACACCTTGACATGAATACATCCTCATAGATACTCCGAGGTCGACCGCGATTTCTGTAGATGGGTCGCATCCAAGTACTGCCCCAGACTGGGTCATTGCCTGTGGACATCGGAGGGGTTGGGACTTTCTCCAGGAGCGAACCAGCCTCCATATTCTTTATTTCTGAAGTAAGACTGACCAACAGTTGAGTGCTAGTGCTAATTGTTAGATGTTTCATGATATTCATGGCAAATCATGCTGATTTTCATGGCCAATGATCATGGCAAATCATAATGTTTAAACTGCTTAATCAATGATCATGGCAAATCATAATGTTTAAACTGCATAAAAATCATGCTTATGCTAATAATATCCGTGATGCTTGGTGCCACAATTTTCGGCCAATGCCTTGCTTCCTGGGGGCTCCTGACCTGGCCTCCCCCGGCCCATGGCACCCCAACGGCCCGCCGGCTCCTCTTTCGCCAAGGTTTCCTTGGCTTCCTGCGCCACACGGACCTGGTGGAGCTGATGGCTGGTGGGCCATGGCTGATGGTAATGAGTGAAGGGGTGAAAACCGTGGATTAATGGTGCATTAATGATGAATTAGTGGTTAAATGAATGGTCAGATGATCGAATCGAAATGATGATTAGATTTTTACTTACATGACAGTTGAATCACCTTTGTTGATGGTGAATCAGCCGGCCAATTGCCGGTAAATTCATGGCTGGTGATGGTTGATAAGAATCAATCAGCATGGCGTTTACACTTGTAACAATGATAAGTAAGTCTCCGACTTGAAGCCAGGAGCGGCGGCTCAAAACAAAACGTGTTTCTCAAGCAACCCTGATGAGCATCCGATGCAAACATGATGGAAATTGACCCATAGCCATATAGTTGGTATATATATCTTCTATCATTGTTGGTTATCATCCCCTATTATTAACCACTAACCAGCCATGTCAACCTGTTCATTGCGGCCTCCAGACCTGGACTGAGCCCACCTTGGCAGCGTGATCATGCTGCAGCCTCTCAACCGTCTTGTTGATCCGCTGATGTCCCAGCGTGGCATTGAGCCTTGGCGTCTGCCGGAGATCCAGATTGAAGCACCCAGATTGGAAGGAACTATCTGTATTCAGCTATATCTATAATGCGCATATACATACATATATGTATATATATATATATATGTATTTATTTATTCAATGAATTCTTTTTTTGTACATCTTGAATTCGAAATCGTTGGGGTGTTTCCTGACCTCCTACCAATGCGCATATCCTTTTTGAGGTGCCTTAAGCCAAAAATTGAGATTCAGGCTCCGGATTGTGGCGGTATGTCGATATCACTCCACCTTGGCCACGCGGCTGCACCAAAATCTATAGCTCCAAGGGTTTTTTGGGCCGTGCAGGATGGTCAAGCAAAGTTGTGCCCAGGTTTGCCGCATAACTTTGAGTGTGTCCAATCATGACAAGTAGCAGTGGGACTGGGCGAAAGCCTTTGGTGATCAGTTGGGGGCTGACCCCCTGTAATCACAAATAAGAAAACAACATCTACTACCATTCCTACTGCTGGTACTGCGACTGCCAGTCCCTCTCTCACTCCTGTTCCTACTCTTAGCACTGCTCCTTGTCCTCCTATCACTACTAATCATACCAATAGCACTTCTCCTTCCGCTGCTTCTCGTACTCATCTCTTCCCACTGCCGGTACTACTGACATCTACTGACTATTTCTGAGGTGTTGAACAGTTGTTCGATTTGGTCGTCTCCTCTGGGCCCTCACACCAATCTGTCTTCGCCTGAGGCTGTCGCTACGCACCCAGCAAGTCTTGGCCTTTGTCACTACCGGCCAATTTCCAGCCGTACCTCTATGAATAGAGAAGCATAGAGATTTTAAAGCAGAAAATGTCTTCCTTTCCTGGCTAACGTCCCCGTGATGGCTTGTGGTAATCCAATACAGATCAATATGGCCCCTAGACCGAGTGACAAATAGCTGAGGAGCTATATGTAAATTACCCCTATCCCAAAGTACAAGGTAGTTGCTAGGATTCCGTCAGAGGCTATGACGGCAATGTTGAACCTTCAAGGAAGGTGGGTGATAATCCCATGTCATCCCAGGTCACCGGTTTCCTTCGTGGTTCTTGCATACGTAAATGGTTGCACCTTGTGCTGAGCGATTCATGATTCGTGAAGGCTGATACAACAAATTTTCGCTGCTAGCCCATCAATAAACAGCAATCAACAGCGGTACCCAAATGCACCCAAGCAAAAGTAGAGCATTACCACTAAATCTATCCTAGTGACAGCTAATCCCAGGATGACACAAAGATGGTCCAACGAAACCGCATCTCCACCGCTCGGAGACCAACCTTTGCCACCCCTCTCCACACCAGGTCACTCAATGCTGGGCGCGGTTTTCACCTCATCACTGAGCGAAGCACCTGCAGAACTGCGCCAAAGAGATCCCCGAAGTTGGATTGCAAAGAAGCTTTGTTACATGAAAAAACATGAAAAAACATGAATAAACACTGTCATGGCGCATGTACTGTGTCAAACTACGTACTCTGTTCCTGTCGAAGAAGTGAACAAAATATTTTTGGTATCTTTAACGTTCACCGTTCTAATTTTGGAGAGTGTGGTCTTGACATGTCAGACCCATGCTCATACAATATAGAACAACATCCAAGTTTAAGCATTAATCACATGGCCGTACATTTGATGGGATCTGCGCAAGTACGGGGAAAATTCTCACTCTGCTACTTTTTTTCTGGGAAACAGAAGCCCCACTTTTTGAATGCCATGAGTGACACAAAGATCACTTTACTTTGCATACGACTCAAGTTCACAATCTTTAATCAGAAGTGCTGGATATTGTGCTAGAAACAGCTTGAGCGTGCGGGCACGTCATGTTGAACCTCCTTGGGGCAATCCGGTGACTAGACACAGTACCAAGTTGAGACTTCGCCATGGAAGCGCGTAGAAAGCTTAGAGGAGCCGGTGATCGATGAAGGTATTGGAGCCCAAGATCTTCAAATGCCACAACTGTCAGCGTTTCTTGGCGTGGCTGGTACCAGGGGACCCCTAGGGCATCCCCCTGGTGGAAGGCAACCCAAGCCCATTGCATGCTGGGTCAGCGCTGCCCTGCCTGGCTGTGCCGCATCTGCCAGATCCTCCAACGGCGACTGCAGTCCCCCTATCAGAGTTAGAAAGGACAAGCTGTCACAAGCTGGTTGACCAGGATAAACATCAACAATAACAACTACCTCGTTGGATAGCTTTGAGCAGGGTAACTACATGTACCAGCTGTGGTAGATGTCAAGGGTGTTACCAGCCCACTTATAAGGCGCAACTATGGCCACAAACACTTGGCTCAGGGGTGCAACCGAAACCTTGAAGCCTGGCATGGCTTCAAGGTTTAACCCACCAATACTAGTATAATCCACAATCCCATTGGCAACTGCTAAGCTGTTTGGTGGTTTCAACCCCTCTGAAAATTATTATGGCTCCCTTCGCATCTGAGCCTGCCCCTGGCGGCGCGCTGCCGAGGGAGACAGACTCTTTTGGCAAGTCCTGTGTCCACGATCAACCAGGCTCTTCCCGGGATCGTTGCTGTCTAACCAACCGCAAAGTGTATGTAGCACGTTTCGATCTGTCCTTCCATGAGCCGGCCAAAGTGACCAGCTGTCGTTCATCCAAGGGTATATCCGGCATCCAGTCCAGGTGAGCACTCTGTGTGAGAAAGCCAGCATGCAATGCTCGTGCAACTGCCGACTGCTGTGGCAGTTCTGGACGAGCAACGATGCCCTGCACATAATGCCGATAGCCCTGCACATAAAGTGCGGGGACTTTGCGTCTGGGCAGCTGGGGTGCAAGTCTCGGCACAGTGAGTGCTTCTGTGTTCTCCCATGCTTTCCTAAAATTGGCAGCTTGCTCGGACAAGGTGGTTTTGTACTCCCGGGCTTGAGCCATAGTGCCAAGTTGCAAAACCTGTTGCTCCCCCGTGTCATCTTGACGCAACACAGGTATTAATACTCGTTGGTCATAGGCAAAGCTGAGAAACATTCCGACCCACGTGGTGCCAGTTGACTGTTCCAGAGGTCCCTGCTCCGAATCATCTGCTGGCCATCGCACCCTGGATAACCATGTCAAAAGTTTATCAGCTGTGTGTTCGCCCCATGCACAATGAGTGAGAAAAGGTGTGGCAGCAGGCCGAGGAAGGAAAAAACCCTGTGGCACCGACCATGATGAAAAAGCTTCCACAATGGTGTCTGCTGTACGTTGTGTTTGTCCCTGTTGTGCTTGCAGTTGCTGTGCTGCTTGCGCTCTCACCGGATGCAGGGCAAGGTGAAGACGCAGAAGCATGAGCAGTTGTTCCCGTTGTTCCTGCTGGCAACCGCGCAACTCCTCTAGAGCAGTTCCAAAACTCTGGTCCACAAATTGCAAGGCATGGCTGGCTTTAGAGTCTGCATATGCATTACCCCACTGATAGTACTGCTGGAGAAGTGAGAGCTCAGTGCGATGTTCCTGATGGCTACGAATCTTACGAAAGGTAACCTGCACTAAATGGCGCTGATCCCAAATGCGAAACAAAATGTCACAGTGTGCACAGTTGCTGAGGTGCGGCATGGATGGGACAGAGAGTGCCAAGGTAACCAAGTCAATTGCGGCTTGGCTGTCAGTGCAAATTTCCCCATATCGTGCTTGCAGAATGATACACATGATGGCCTGCATTTCAGCTCGCAAGATGTCTTGTTCCCCTTGCGTTCGTGCCGCAGCGACACAAGCAAAACACGGAAGGTCAGGATTGAAACTGCCGTGTTGCCGGACAATATTCTCCCGATAGGAGTCATCCGGTGCCAGATCCAAAATGATGGCATAAGCGCTGAAACGCGTGTCAACACTGTTGGGAAACTTACAAGAGCCGTCTGTGAACCAAACCACAGGTACTCCTGTGTGCCGAGAGGCTTCCACATGTCGCAAGGCCTCACTAGCAAGAATGGCATCTGGAGCTTTGAATTGCAAAGCTTGGTACCCTTCAGCATATGGATGAACAGGAACCACCGTGAATTCAGCCATATTAGATCCCGACTCCTGGTAGTGGCGTATATCCTCAAGGTAGGGTTCCCTGATGTTGTCACCAACCGGGCATTCCAGAAGTCTATGAGTCCTGGTGTCAAGCTCGTGGCAATGTGCACATGTACCATCATCATCTGGGTTCCAGTGCAACCGTTGGCTACCTGACTGGCTAGCAAAGGCTATATGTTTGATAGCTACTGGCAATTGGTCTTCTGGGAGCTGTTTGAGGACCGAGACCGTGGCCTCTCGATTGACATCACCACTGTGAAAATGCTTATATCGGTGGGACTTGGCAAGCAAAAGTCCCTGTAGCCATGCTTGCGCGAGCATCTTCCGCAAGCGCTTCTTACTGCAGTAGAGCAATGAAAAGCTGGTGAAGGCAAAGGCATGGATCATGCCGTCAAGATCAATATGCCAGGTGAGCTCAGAAAGGACATAGCTCACAGCCGCTGCGGGTCCAGTAACCTCGCTAATCCCACCATTGAACCATGTTACTATCTGCAAGAATTGCAGTCGGTCCCAGTCATCGGCTTGTTGCAGCCATCGGCGTGCGTGAAGCAGAATACGCACAAACATTTGGTACTCTGGATCCAGGATCTGTGAAACAGTGACTGCAAGGGCCAAACAAGGAGTGGCATTGGGGGCATACCCCAGCAAAGCTCGAGCCACTTTGCTTCGCATTGTTTCCAAGGTATCTTTGGACAAGGGCCGAACCTCGACTCCGTGCAGCAGGACTGGCAAAACTCCCGCGAGAATCAAGTGTTCTTTGGTTCGGTATTGATAAGGCATAGCTTGCACTCTAGCCATGCGCTCCGTGGCTTGTGCGACTCTTTCTTGCTGCAGGGATGTGCTGACATGGCCTGAGTAGTGCAACTGCACCCCCAGGTCTTTTGCATGGTGTTGCCTCTGCGAAGAGGGGCGGCCTTCAACTTGGTGCAAGAGTTGCGCAAGGATGTTTGAATCACTGGTAGCTGTAGCCCAAAACCAAGTCTTGTTCCAGTCAACCGGGGGACCAGCAACAGTTGTCACCTCCAAGGTGATTCGAAGCCCCTCACGGTGTTGTGTAGCATCTTGACAAGCCCATGACCAATTGTCTGCATAGGCGCTCAAGGAAAGTTGGGCCTGGGGTGGGATAGAACTGGACATTTTCCACACCCAGTAAGCTGCAACTCCAATCATAGCAAGGACCGAAAAATGGTCCCCTTCTGGGCATCCGACAGAATGTCCTCCAGCTAGCTCCATGTGATCTGCTACTATCCAGTATCTTTGCAACCGAGAGAGCGAGTGCATCCATTGTGACAAAATCGCAGGTGGCACACCCATTCTCTTCAAGACTGCATATATGAATCTCCAGCACAGATTGTTGAAGCATTTTCGAAGGTCTAACGTAATGCCACTGCGCCGTGATGATTGGAACCGTGCTATTTCTATGTCATGTTGCGCTTGGAAAGCCGCATCAAGCGCGCCTCTTCTGGGGAGGAGCCCTGTCACCCCGCGGGGGACGTAGTCAGCAAAGAAACGGGATATCTGTGTGAAAATGGTTTTGCCCCATAACCGATATGTTTGGCTCAACACTGTGATGGGTCTTGACTGATCAGGTCGAGGCTCTTGCATGACCTTAGCCTGTGGGATGACAAATCCAACCATATACCATGCTGGAAAACCATGTTGATATGTCTGGAGAGTGGCTGCAAGGTCTCGCAACAGACACAACGGAAGGTCTTTGATCTCTTGGGCAGTGATGCAGTCGGGACCTCGGGCTGAGCCGCTCTTCAAAGCCGCAACCGCTTGGATCCACAAATCGATATTGCTAAGATCCACCTGGATGTGCTCAGGAACAGGTGGTATGCATTGCAAATCAAAATTATCCGGGTCATCTTGAAGGAAGCTCACATCCAGCTCAGCAGATTGCCAAATTGGTTGCCAGTACTGATTGAGCTGGGCTGCCACACTGGGTGGATGGATAATGTGTTGGCTTTGTTTGCAGGTCACTTCCGAAGGCAAAGGGTCATGGTCATGATATGCTTCATACTCAAAGTGATAGTCAGCTTTGGACACTACTTTACCAGGTATGTGATCCAACAGCACCGGAAAGTCGCATCGGAGCTGTTGGACTGATGGCGCATCTAGATACACTTCATATCTTTGCGAGGTCAAAGGCACAACCACTGCCACTGCTTGGACCTGTGTATGCACCGATGTGAGAAGTGGTTTGGTGGGACCCCGTACCATGGCAAATGCTTGTTTGCAACCAGCATGTTTGGTATCCAAGTGTCTTTGATACTCTTGTTTGGCAAGCAAGAAACTATAATCTGCTCGGAGAGTGGCTTCCACATGAAACTTGGTTAGTTGTTGTACCTGATGCAGCCAATCCAGTGAAGGCAAGGGGTTCTCAGGGAAAGAAAGTTCGGGAAGTTCCTTCCAAACCCAATGCAAGAACCGGCATGTGAAGGCTCGAGAATGGGTAATGGCTTTCCATTCTTCCAGTAGGGTGGGACAACGAGCTGGGTCCTCCGACTTACGAAGCTTACCTCTTATCTTTGCCATCAGTGACAACACCCTGCGGTGCTGTTTGACCTGCCTTTGTGCTTTCATTGTGATTACCTCATGCGATGGTTCGAAGTCTCCTTGGCGCGCAATTCTGCAGCCTGCTGTGATCGGAGACTTGACTAATTTTCTTGGTTGGCATCTACCACGAAAAGGTCGGGGTAGTCCCTTGGCAGCTGGAAGTGACGTGTGACCTTGCTGAACTGCAACACTAGCAAGGTCTTCTAATCGCTTTCCCCAGGTTTCCAAATCGCATGAAGTATCCTCTGGATAGGGCTTGGTGCTCAGTGCTTTGGCAAGTGCTTCGCAGTCAAGGCCGATGGTTGGCAGTTGTCGAGGGAAAACCATGTGTTGCTTGTACATGACTTCGGTGTCAACATGAAGTGTGACGACGACTGGGCGATGTGTGGCAAACCAGGTCGGTGCAGCTACAACAATGGAAGAAATTTTCCCGGCAATTGTAGGGCTCACTATGGCATTGTCAGGGGAGGTCGCATCCTGACATGTGGTGGGATAGTCAGACCCATACAACTGTGGATACAAACTTCCAAGGTGTTGGTGGCCAGTCTGCTGGAGCCACGGCCATACTTCAAATTCCGGGATCCACCGATTGAAGTCTCCACATATGATGTACGGCAGAGGCAAACGTTGCACCTGTTCTAGGATGAACTTCAGGAGTCCATCATTGAAAGCAGTGGCACCTGGGATGGACATGTTCTGGCAATACAAGGTCACGAACTGGATGGCTGTACCTTGCAGTTGGATGATTGTGTGAGCAAAGCGTGTGCTACAAGACCACTCATGTGGTATGGGATTGCGGCTGGCTCGAGTTGGCAATGCTGAAAAAACTGCTACTCCAGATGCCTGACCTCGAACATGTTCTCTGGCTGAGATGGTGGTCTGTCGAGGTTCCACAGGAGGCGACCACAAAGTGCGGTAGCCTCTTCGCTGCATGAAACTGCGCACTTCATGCTGAGTGCGCTTGGTTGCTGCTGTTTCAGCTAGTGCTAAGAGGTCGCAGTTGTGATGCTTCACAAAATTTACACATGTATCCTGTTTGGAATGCAGAACTGTCGGATTACAAATGCCAAAAGTAACATTGCATGAGTCCAAGATCTGCGGTCCTGGGTTCTTGGCCTCTCCGAAACGATATCCATTGGATGGGGATTGGCAAAACCTTCCTACTCTCATTGGAATGGGAACGAAATGCAGGGAACAGCAATGACGGGAACGAAATGCATCATGATTGAATTGTATCCCCCATATGCCCAGCATATGTAAACCCCTTGGCCACCAATGCAAAAGGATAGCAAAAACGGACAACCACAAAACTGTTTTGCATAGGTGGCTATTGTGTTCCTGTCACATTTCTTCATCCCCTTCTCCTGGTGTCTTCCTTTTGGCAACTCCGATCATCAACTGCTTGAGCTCCTGCAGGCTAGCATCGAAGTGTGAGCTCTGGTTCTTCAATGCCTGGGAGAAGCTTTGGTCAATCTCTTTCCTGAGCTCTCCAATGCAAGAGTCAACATGGACTTTGACATCATGGTTGTTTCGCTCCACGTCTTTCTTGATCTGGTCGATGTTGGCATTATGGGTAGCAGTCTGCTGCTGGAGTGTTGCCATGTGCTCTTCCAGCTTCGCAAAACGTTCATCCTGTTGCTGGAACCGTTGATCTGTGGGTCCTGCAGTAGCTGGCATTGGTCTGGACATGCTTCCTGTGGTGCTGGCTTGGGGCTTGGCAGCTTGCCCTCCAAAGTATGTTTCCCATGGGTCTGAACTCAATGGTGGCAGCGGTGTGGCTTTGGAGAGCGTGGGCCTAGGGCCTGCTACGATGGGGTCATAGCGTTCAGCTTGCCTCGGTTTGACATAGCGCACCAAGATCGGTGAGCCGTTGAATGCAAGATTGTCAGTACTTGGGTGTGCTGGGCTTCCTACCAACCACCCTTTTGGACCAAGTGCTCTGATGGGCTTCAGCTTCCAAGAAAGATGGTTGCCCCAAGCTGTGATCATACTTGCAGTTGTTCCAAATGGCAAATGATCCAAACGATAGAGGTGATCCGTTGCTGTTTGATCCGGAACTTCTAAATCCGGATGCAAGATCTTCCAGCTGGCCTCAAAGCTGGTGGCTTGAACTCGGATGGCCAACTTGTTTCCGCTCTTGGCCAATCCAAACACATTTGGCAACTTGGCTGAGGTGAGCCTGGCTTGGTTCAAATTAGTGTCATTTGGCAGCCAGATCAACTTCCAAAGTGGACTGGGCTTGCCTTCCGCTGACTTCGGCGTAGCCCACACCCCATTGTAACCTGAGTCCCTCAACAACTTGGGGACAGCACTTTCCTGAATGGAGCAATGTACTTGCAACGACGTGGCGGTGAAAGCACTGGTGACTTCTTATTGTCTCTGAAGCTTTTGCCCCACATTGCCACTAGCGACGTGCCCAAGTCCAGGTGGCTTCTGAGAAATGCGTAGGGGTTGTCGCTGATGGTTGCCCATTGCGAGTCCCAATCTGATCTCCAAAGTGTCAATGCCATAAGTGACGTGGACACTTGCGGGACTTTTTGGTTCTCCCACTGCTTGACGCGCACTGGGTTTTCACCGAGCTGAAACATCGTAAACGCAACAAGCACCGACCTCTGCTGGTCATCCCAGCATGGGAGTGTCACCTGTTCCGATTTCAATGTGGTGGACCAATCCGGAGCTCCAAACACAAGGAGTGCCAGTTCGTCGGTGGCTACAGTGTTACCTTCAAGGATCCATGGTCTTGCTTCCTCATGCGAAGTCAAAACGAACCCAGTCTGGTGTGTGTTGAATTCCTTCAACTGGGAAGCAGGTTCGTCTGAGGCAAGCAAAAGGCAGCCATCTTGAACATGATAGTTCTTGGGTTCAGGAGCTGGGACAGCTCGCTTCTTGGTTTTGCTGTGCAAAGCATTGGCCGAAGTTGATTGCTTCTCTTTGACTGGCATGGTGACCCCTGCATCTTGAAAGGCTTGAACGATGGCCTTCATCTTGTTGACACCTTGTGGCATGCTCGTGATGGGCAGCAAAGGTTTGATGCCTGCACTCTTGACAAGTTGATCCAATGCTTGAGAAATCCATGACAATTCATATCCTTCCTGGAGAAGTGAACCAGCCAGGGAGTTCTTCGCTTGAATCACATGTGATTGCTTCGTGGTGATGGGTGGCCCACCTCCTTTCATTGCTCGCACTAGGTTCAAGCTGATGCTCTGATAATCGTGGAATCCCGGAATCTCACACAACATGGTCGAAGGTAGCTGACTTTTGCCTCTGGAGGTGATGCGAAACACTCTTTGCAAGCTATCATGTTCTGTGGCAAGTGGCAAAGCTGCAATTCGAATGCATCGGATGACGGTTTGCATGAGACATCCTGAGTCTAGAGGTCCTTGCCAAATCACTCGTGAGAGCCACCTGATTTTGGTATGCTTGGTACCTGTGGGATGGCTCAAAGGGTGAATGATCTTTCGAAAAGCATGTGTCAACAACAGCAACCGTAATGCAGGAAAAGGATACGAACACTGCAGGCCTACATGACGAAAAATGATGGTGTGTGATGCATTGTTGGATTCCATGACCACTTCCAAATGAAATTCTTGGAGAACATCCCTAGGCAAAATGCGTGTCCAAAATTGAGCAAGTGTATCTCTGGCTACCTGAGGTCCGGTGATAATCATGGTCAGCTCTGAACGTTCATTCACTCGGGTGATGGCAACGCATTGGTCATCAGCTGTCAACATGAAATCGGGCAATGGAACATCCTCCGGGTCAACCTCTCTGATAGCATGAGTGGTGGCAATCATGTTCGGATGCTTGGTGAACTCTGGTACCGCAGCAAATTGGTCATACAGGCTACTTGTCTCTGAGTTGGTGATCACTGAACGGGCTGCAGGAGTATCGTTGTAGATGGTCAGATTGCCCTCATGGAAAAGATTCAGAAGACTGCCTTCATATTCTGCTCTTGGTTCCTCTTGATATGGATCTTTGGGAACCAGCCTCAGTGAGAACTCTGGATCCGGTGCTTGGCTTGGGTCAATATCAAAGAAGTTCTCCCAAACAGCCAAAATGGCGTTGACTGGGACATCAGCCGAAAACCAAAACACTTGCTGCTCATCTCCTAGTATGATCTGACCTCGTGCAGTGGGTGTGAAAGCTTGTGTGGCTGATGCAGCTGGTTCCGTGGTGGCCCATGACAGGTGTGTGACTTGTGTGGCAGGTGCAGCTTGAGCATCTGGAATGCTTCTTCTCATGTGTTCTTGGATATCCATGAAACCAAAATCACAGTGCCAAATTTGTCCGGTGGGCAGTTGGTCACTCTCAGCAATTCTGTCAAACTCCTCAAGTGTGGTGGGATTGATGAATCGAACTGCGTTGGGCATGGAAACAAATTTACCACCAGGCAGGTTGATCACCTGCAAGTCCTGCATCTTGAATCGAACTTGGTGCAAATGATCGAAAACTTGCTTGATATCTGGTGATGAGCAGCGATGATTGAGGAGCTTGAATGCGTTGCAAATCATGATGAGAGCATGAGGCACTGCGATGTGGTTTCCAATCAAGGTCCACGTGGTCTTGTCGGATGCTGGAAGGAATGCACTAGTACACATGGCATGCAATGCAAGTGCTTCCAGGGGTGACCACATCCTTGGCTGTGATGTTTCCATGGGGTCCCAAAAGGAATGGGACATCAATCCTTTTCGTTCCAGGAATGATCTCTTGATTTCATGTTGACTTCCATGTGCCGCCATGAACACTGGTGCTGCATTGTTGGGATCCGTGCATCGAGTTTTGAGTGCAGCATCTGGTGACATTCTTTTCCTCTTGGCAGGTGGGAGAAGTGCTGGGTCACGTGCCATGTGCAAAGCGTTCTCTGGGATGGTAAGGTCATGTACATGAAGCATGGAACTGGGCAACACAGCATCAAAAGTACGAGGTGTGCTTGCTTGTTGACTTCCCCACAAAGTCATGCGGTCAAAACTCAAGTTGCTGTCACTGATGCGAATGGCTAAGCATAACCATCTTGGTCGTGATACAGGGCAGATACCCTTCAGTTCCAGGACTCTTGCCCATTTCACTGCATAGCCTGCCCACCTCAACTGGGACATGATTTTCTCATAGTGTGGGTGAGCTGAAAAACCTCCTACATTTTCGATGAGCACTACCGCAGGTCGTAGGAGCTTGAGGACTCCAATGGCTTCTGCAAACAACAAACCCAGTGGCGAATTGAGGCCTTGACTCTCACTGGCACTGGACCAGGGAGGGCATGGTGCTGAGACCGTGGCGATCTCTGGATTCCACGCTGCTACTGCAGCAAGCCATCCACGGTCTTGGATGTCTCCATGTATGATGTACTGCTCTTGTCCATGCGAAAACATGTTCTCAGGGATCGTGTGAAAACCATCAACCAGTATGGCATTGTGTGCGACACTGTATGCTTTGCATGCTTTGAGGTCATGGTCCAAACCTATCACTTGTGTGTCGATGGCTGCAGCTTCTTCCATAACTCTGAGAGCTGATTTCCATCCAGCAATTCCTCCTGCGAAAAGTTCCAGCACTCTGATCGGTTCCGCAGACATACGGGACTCTTCAGGGACTGGAATCATCACTGTCTGTGAGTCAACGATGAAATCTGATCCCCCAAAAAAGTTGTCCAAAGCATCCAGAAAGAAAGCTTTGGTAGGCAATTCTCTTTCGGTGGACCACTGAATGGTGATCTTTTCAACAAAGGAATCCTGGCTCATGAGCAAGCTGCCATTGAGGGTCTGTGCTACACTCTGGCCTTCAGGTTTCATGAGATCTGCTTCCACGATACCGTTCTCTTTGCGATTCAAATTGGCAACCAGAAAGTTCGATCTATCAAATGCAGGTAGACATGCCGGGCTGCCATACATGTCAAACCTCCATAATTTGTCTTCCCAAGCGCATGTCATGGCTCGCTTGGCCCTCCGTCAGTGAGGGACGGGTATCACCACAGGGACGGTTTGAGCCCAGATCCCTCTGAAAGTTATTAGTCAACCAACCAGTTTCAATAATCACTAGGGAAAATAACAAATGTTTAAAACCACCAGTAATTGCAAAGTGTTACTCATTGTCCCCGCCACCAATCCTGGGAGCCACATGGCATTGCAAGCTGCCACGATTCTTTCGACCTGGAACCTTGCTGCTTGCCAGACTTCCAGGCACCCCAATCTCCCAAGTAACAAAAGGCTTGTGACTTTTAATTTCAGGCTATTCCCTAAATCTTTGAATATTGTGTTGAATGATTATTTAGTGAGTTGTTTACTTGTGCCGTTGATGTTGTTTTATTTTCACGATGGTTGTCACGACCGTCTTGCAACCTGTTTGGGAATATGTTACTGTGTGACAAGTTTTTACGGTTGTCCAGGATGTGTTTTTAAATGCTATGATTTTGAAATGGGTGTCTTTTGTTTCCCTTAGCGATTCTTTTGTGATTTTGTTTTTTTTTTGTTTCCCTGCATTTGGGATTGTTTTCTGTACGGAAAAGTCCTGGAAAGCGCAAAAACAAACAAAAACAAAACATAAATGATTGCAAGTAGTGCTGTTTGATCAAAATATATATATAACCAAATTCCTGAAATCTGACCTCGCTTGGCCTCCTTCAATATGGACACTGTCTCCAAAAGATCCTGTGTAATCATCCCCTCCCCAAAATACTTCGAGCCCAAGAAACCCTTATCCAGGTGAGAAAGAATACATCTTCATTCGCAACTCATCTCACTGTGACTCCGGACGGATTGGTCGATCAAAACACCAGCAAATCCAGGTGCCGTGCTAGTGATGGCATTGAGACGACCAGCCAAAAAAACACGATGTGGCCACTGGACCACATCGGATCCTTAATGAAAATCAGGGACACTTTTTGCCGCCTGTCAAATATTCGGTGATACCCTCATCGAATAGGTTCACAAAATGTCACAAGTTGGATCACCCCAGTGGTAAGAGAATAGTTACATAGTTATAAAATACAGTAGCTTCTTATAATTTCATTGTCTTAGAAAATGCAACCATGGATTATAGTCGCTATGATCTACCCCATGGTGTCGCCCAACCAAGCTCAACAATCCTCTGGCACCAGCTAGTCCTTGTCACTGTCAGTGGCTGCCAAGAATTCCAACAGCCCTGGATCCAGTGCTTCCTGGAAGTCAAAAGGCATCGTTACATCCGACCCTGCGATGGTGCAACATGGACGGCTTCCCAAACCTAGTGGTTGACAATGGTTGACAATGGTTCATCATGGTTGATCATGGTTGATCATGGTTGATCATGGTTGATCATGGTCACTCGTCAAACACATCGATAGATTGATACTGATTCCCATGACTTTTTGAATCATCGGCAACAATCCCCAGCAACTACTTGGGCTACTACTTAGCAGAATCAACCAATCAATCAACACTTCCAAGACCCTTCTGGAAAAGAGCTGGTTGCAAGTGGCAAAGCTGTGCAGCAAACAGAATGCACTGAGTTTCCCCATCGACAACGACCAAGCCGAGGGGCAGCCTCAGGGGTCACCAGTGAAGGAGTGTACCTACCCTCAAGCGGCTCATCCCAACAGAAAATCACCCGCTTGAAGCCACCAAGGTCACGGTACTTGGATCTTGTCTAGGTCATTGTTGGTAGTTGTATGATTTTGTTTGTTACCCTGTACAACTACGACTGAAGGTATCAATATGATGCTGACTATCAATGATATCGTCTGTATTTGATTGCTTGCTGTATGCATCGATGAACGATGTTGTTGGCCCTCAAGGTAAGAGCTATCATCCTCTATGATTAACCTTTATTAATGCTTACAACCAGCTGGTTCTTACCCCCCACCAGCTTACCATCACCCGCCACTGGTCCTCCTGAGGCAGACCTTTGCCATCCTAGCGGTGGCCGCCACCATGCTACAGCTTGGGGTAGTTCACGATGGTTGAGCCCTGTAAGGTAGCTGAACTAAGCCCTAGAATACGAAGGTGATGGTCAACCCTACAAATATCTCAACTGCAACATGTTCAGATCAACCGAAAAGGCTCGAATCAACTGTGGATGTTGGGAACCCTGGTTCAGGGCTACTTCGGGATTGCTAATACTATAACTTTCAAAGGATCGTGATGATCATGAATCTTGCAGGATGATGACAATGCCTTACAGTATTGGCTATCATCGCCATCCCTAGAATGGGCAAAGGACTATCCCTATCTCCTGGACAAATCGGGCTTAGGCAAGCCTGTGAAACTCTACCCCCCTGGGATGGTTGAAAACTTTTGGATACCGGAAGACTAATTAGGCACATTCCAGGGCCATGGAGAGCCTGATCGGATCACCCTGCGCAGCAGGTGGCAACCATCAGTGCGAGGTGAGGAAAACCAAAACCGACGCAACCGACGAATTCTTCAACAAAGTCCTTCCACACCGCATCCAATGTTACTTAGCCACTGAATAGTGGCTATCAATGCCATACAGGAAAGAAATGGAGCATACATGCCATGCCAACCATTGCTGCATCTCTCCTCTGGATCGGTTGCAGCAAATTCTTCGGGTGAAACTTCGTACTCGCCGTACTCTCCCTCCTGGCAACCGGCAAAGCTCATCAAACGATATCTGTTGAGAAATGATTTCGCCTGTCAAAAAAGATCATCCAAAATTAACGCTCAATCTAGATCATCATGTCAGTTCAAATGGAAATCAGAAACAGTTCAACAAGCCCACATCAACGACACGCTTTGTGCTTCAAGTGATGCCGCCAAATACCATTGAAACCAACTCCAAGCCGAAGTACTTGAATTTCGAAGAAACCAAGTTCTTTCTGTTGGTTCTAATGTTTGGTCATCACAATTGGATTCCACAATGGATTGTGATCATCCCCGTCAGTGGAACACAAACCCAACAATCTGCTGGGATAACAAATGTGTTACAAGCTAAGGAGTGCACTGTTCTTTCAGAGTTGGGGGTCGCATCAACACCTTAAGCAGGCTGTGGGTCAAAACCCCGTACCCCCCCATCATTAACCATCGTTTTCCCTATTATTAGTGATTATTATCCCCCATTGTTGGTTGTTTAATATTGACTCATAGCCAGCAGTTGCCGAGGAAAAAGGCCCCGGAACAGTGACCGGTTACGCCTCAAAGGTGACCCTTTACAACCTCCAACCTGCACCCTGAGGTGCTACTTCTACCGTCCAACCACTGCTGTGGTAGTAGACCCTGCTGGTGATTCTCTCCGGCCACACAGAAAACAGTGAGTCATGGCCCCATTGGGAACAGGTGGTTGCCGGTCACCAACTGTTCCCCAAGGGTCTCAGTTTTCGGCCGAAGAGGTTGGAAAGGGCCGCCGCCCGTTCACCGACCCAATGTCCCGTGCACACTGCCGTTCCATTTTGTCTCACGTCTACCCTGGAAGCAACCACAGCTTCATGGTTGAGATGAGAATGTACAAAAAAAGATCGACACATCTCTCCATACCTGTGAAAATTGTTGATCGGAATCGACTAGTCAAAGCCCAAATCGATCAACACCCAAATTGATCAACCCCTCCACAAAAAGGTGTCCCATAATTGACCAGCTTCTTCATCACACCACCAAGCCTCTATTAGAATCTATTTGCCATAATCATTGTCATAATGTACGAACAGTGATTATAATCATTACTAAAGGTGCATTACTTATATGAAAATATTATTCCTACATGATAATGTAGATCGTTTGCAAAAGGACATGACTGATTACATAACGTTCTTCTTATAATAATCATAGTAGTAATGTACCCTTACTACTATAAAATAGTAACAACAACATACTGTGTGGTAGCAGTGTACCCTTACTATACTGATGTATCGTACCATAATCACTGACCCTTACTACATAACCATGTAAATTATAACAATCCTTGTCATAATCATTCCCTTACTAACATGGACTTATAACACCATACTATGGTCATTGTCATCCTAGTCGTTGTAGCCTTGCAGGCCCTGGAGCATCACCAGCCATAACCACCCTGCCCCATAGCTTGCCCCACCGGTGGGGAGCTCTGCGGGCGCCTTTTTGGAGAGAGCCTCTAGCAGCTCCTAAGGGCGCAGATCTGGGCAGTGCTTGGTCGCTGGTTGCCCTGGCGAGCCCCTGAATTTTCTCCACCATAGAAATGGCTGATGGAACCCCGGGCTCTCCCACGAAAAATTAGCGGGATCTTCCATGGTTCATTTACCAAAAGATGTGATTGTTGATGAACAACTCCAGTGCTCTGGAAGCTGGTTTGCCGAACAAGCTCGTGGCAACAAGCAAAAGTGATTGAACCAAAATGGGTTGCAATCGTTTGTGGTTTGGGGTCAACAGATTTGTTACTACCAACGGATGACGACACAAATAAGGGTCGTTGTCATAGCGCACATCCCAGTTCTGCTGGTGGTATTTCTACCAGCCGGGCTGTCAATCCTCCACCAGCTGGTAGAAAAAAATGGTATGCCCTAATGGGTTGTCATGTGAGTGCTATATACATATCATGAAAATTGTTGATATTTGATGTTCACAGGTTGTAAAATTCGGAGTATGATGGCATCTGATGACAAATGTGGCATATGACGTTATGTAATGGTATATGATGGCATACGGGTAGATCAGCTTTGTTGCATGGATCTTGGTATGTCAATGGGGGCTGGTGGTATCCCTTCAGCTACCTGGAGTCGAGCCGTCCACACGGTGCTGGGGTTGCTGCAGTTGGATGATTATTACAGCGGTCATTATCAAGGGGTCTCATGGTGATCATTGGCTTCAAAGATCTTATGTACGAGGTAAGTTTTGGTGACTGATTTACCATATAGGCGCTAAACTGTTTGTCTTTCACTGCTCATCTCAATTACCATCAAAAACCTAGCACAATAGGAATAGTAATCAGGGCAATGATATGATGTTCATCAACTGTATTGACGTTTAAATAACACCCAAACAACTGCAAAGTTTCGTTTCTAGACCACCAAACCAGTGTCATGTCACTGTTTTGGGGAACAAAGTCCAACAAGTAGATAATCTTCATATTTCTCGCCCAAACCCAGAGGAGAGAAAAAAAATATGAGGTAGCAACTGACTCCGCACAACTCATAATCGAGCGCGGCCCCACCTCCTTCCCAACTCGAAGAGCATCAGCCAGGCCGGCCATCACTTCGCATGGCCCCCCGACCGCTTGAAACACATGATGGTGACGGTCAGTGGTCAGAAATCTGGATCAGCAAACGGACCAAAGCACATTGAAAACAACAACAACAACAACAACAACAACAACAACAACAACAACAGCAGCAGCGACGACGACGACGACGACGACAACGACAACAACAACGACAACGACAACGCCAACAACCAACAACCAACAACCAACAACCAACAACCAACAACCAACAACCAACAACCAACAACCAACAACCAACAACCAACAACCAACAACCAACAACCAACAACCAACAACCAACAACCAACAACCAACAACCAACAACCAACAACCAACAACCAACAACCAACAACCAACAACCAACAACCAACAACCAACAACGACAACAACAACCACAACCACAACCAGAACAACCACAACAACCACAAGTGACTTGTGGAAAACTGAAATAATACAACCAATGGCACTGATTTCCTTCCGGGTTCTCTGGTGCTTCAAATGCACTGGCACTTGGCCCTGCCTGGTGCCCTCATTGACGAGTGGCTCAAAGTGGCTCGCGGCGCTTCAGCTTTTTCCCAGGCAGAAAGCCCGACATTGACACGTGGCTCGGCGTGCGTTTTGCACACACGCTGGCGCCGTCGATTTTGGCACAATCGACTAGCTAAGCTTCGACTTGAACCATACTGTACAGTAACCAGAGAAACTAGTCAGAACAATCCCTCGACCTCACCTGGAATAATGTGTACAATCATGATCAATCATGAAGAGCGTTTCAAGATGATTCAAGATGGAATGAAACTATCCCTATATATAAATGTATGTGAGGATAGGATCTATGTAGAGCATAGCAGTCGATTTGGTTGTCCGGCGAAGCTTAGTACATGTGCTTAAACTAAAACTCTCTCAAACCACACACACACACACACTCATGGGTGTGTAAAGTTCAACATCTCAACACTTGCAGGATGAATCAGTGATCGGGCTCAACTCGGAAATGACAACCGCCCTGTCAGTATGGTTCAAAGCACATGTATATACACGGGGCTGTCTATGGTGTGCCCCAAATTCGATTTCTTGACGGCCCCTTGGTGCCCCCTGCATTCCCCACACGGTCGCAGCATGCCTCATGGCTCCAACTTCTACAAGCTCGGCAGGATCAAACGACTCGATTGGAAATCCATAACCCTAAACCCCTGCTATTACTATTTAAAGTTGCTGGCAGATCACCTGGTTAAGACTGATGGTGCTACTTTTTCCTACCACTACAATCATTTCTTGAGCAATGGCAGGTCTATAGCGTTTAGAGGATCAATTTGGGATTGGAACAGGTCGATATTCATGCAAGGGTGTGGGTCAATATTCATACCACCAAATTGGTAGATGAACATCCCATCAAAAACTAATTTAGTTATGGGATCTTCACAAGGGGCACAGGGTATTCAGCCATTTGAGTTTGTCCATGGTCGTGGGGGTACCTTGCTTCCCAGTTCCACATGATCGGCACAGGGATCGGTCAGTGGTCACAGTTCCCATGTTTCCAGCGGTTGGTTCAGCTACCTTATAAGGCTTATAACCACAGGTGTAACTCCAGCTGCACATCCAAGTACCTACTACAGTAATCCGCTGAAGGAAACGAATTCACCACTTGAAGCCCTCGCATCTTGGAGTCATTGCCATCACTAGCTGAGGAGGACCTTCCCAATCTGCTGAATCACCCAAAAATACAACGGACCATAGCTGGGTTGCAACGGAAACCCACGGAGAATGCAGTTGCACCAGGGGCTCACCATTGAAGCTCGATGCCGGGCATCTTGCAAAGGGACTCCTGTGCAGTTGGAGCCGCCAGGTTTCTGCCACACCGCGAGCTGGGTCAAGCAGTAAATCAACCAATTAATGGGGGATAAGCACCAATAAGAGGGAAAATCATGGATACTGATGGAGAACCAGGGGTACGGGGTGAACTGACCCACAGCCACATGGATAGAAAGTCACCATGATCGTTGCCAACGGTTACTACTATTGATTCTTAATATGCTTATTGTATGTTATTGTCATGATTCATACCACTGTATCGGTTAATACTTTGTGAGTGCTCACTTTGACGATGAAACTTTCAGGGCTTTTCAAGAAGACACTCAACTGAAACGCCCCCATACCCAAGTTTGGCATGGTCACGGTGAGTCCCTCCAACCCTCCAATGTTTCATGAATCAAAATCAGGAGCTATATTATGATTTCTCAAGCCATAGAGGACCCAAAAAATGGATTGTTAGTGTAAATGACTAATATTAGATGATTTGCGGGCGTCCCCTATTCTGAGAAACAACCATATCCAAATCCAACTGTCAGACAGAAATAAACCTGGAAAATGTCTCTTGCAGTACACCACCAACACAGTCGTGGTTAATCGAGGACATCCATCTGCGCGATTCAGAACGGCTTGACGCTGGACTATCACTCCTGTGGTCGTCACGCCGCCACGAATCAAGTGCTGTAGAAGCCCAACCCCCAACCCCCGCAGCTTATGAAACCAAGGGCAGCAGCCCCAAATGCCACGCCTTTGCGTCATGCAGCTCTCTCCAAGCTTGCTGCCGCCGAAAGAAGATGGGGCCTTCAGCCGTCACGTTGCCCAACGTGAGCAATCCACAAGTAGTGGTTGATAACAACAACTAATAACAACTAATCATAGTTACTGCTATCAACCACTACCGCTACTGGTGGCTATCAACGATGGCTATTGGTGGTAGTAGTAGTAGTAGTAGTAGTAGTAGTAGTAGTAGTAGCAGTAATAGTAGTAGCGGTTGATAGCAAATTCATAACAACAATTAACAATTGCCACTACTGCTACTAGTTGTCGTCAACCACTACTTGTCATTAGTAGCCACTGCTACTAGTTGGCAATGATTAAACAATGCCTACTGCTACTAGTGGCTGACAATGTTGTTTTGCTTTGCAGAGGCGCTCGCTGGGCTCGTTACCCGAGTTGCAGCGAGATAGTGACTGCAATGATTTGACGACAAGCAAGAATAAGTATGAACTATCTTATATCATAGGTAGAATTGTTGGGGAGGTCTGTTATGATTAAGGATCTCTCATTTGACAATCTCCTGACAGCAGTTCTAGCCATCCCGACCTCATAGAGCTCCATATATACGTGTGTATGCAAATATAGATAGATATAATTAGATATAGAAATGTGCATATACTCAAATACACAAAACCATAGAAAAGCTGTAGTCCTCTCTATTTTCATTGTTTGTTTCACGCCAAAAAATAAAACGGTCCAAACATCCAAGAGCATCGCCACCAACGACGCGTGCAACGCCACAAGCACCACAACCACAACCACCACTTGCGCCACGTGGTATCCCCATAGGTCATCCCAGAGCTTGGGCCACAGCAATCACTGTTTCTGCAGGACCTTGGGCCCAGGAGACATGAGGTCGCAAGGGTTTCCATTGAAGCCAGAAGCTGAAGAACTGACAGGAGTGATCGACCAACCAAGCAACCAACCAACCAACCAAGCAAGCAAACAACCAACCAAGCAACCAACCAAGCAAACAACCAACCAGGGCTTTTGCACGCTTTCTTGGTGCGGATTGAGACATCTAGCTGCAGGATCGGGATCCCACAGCTTCTCAACTTATCAACCATCATTGACCATTCCTCCATTGAGCGACCATCAGTTGATCATCATTAGGCACAAGTCAACCAACTTCTCAACCAGCTTCTTGACCACCACCTACTAGTAATGGATCATTCGATATCATCGCCAACCAACAGTTCAAACCAGCATCAACCAGGGTACTTGCCTTCATTAAGCCGTATTGCTCCATCAAATCAGCGCGTGGATCCACCGTTTCCATCAGCAGATACCAGGGCATCGTGGCTGAGCTTGGGACACATGCAACCCCCGACTGCTGCCTTCACAGCGCAAGCACTGCGACAGCAACGACGATGTCTCGGCCTGAAAATCTTCGTGCAGAGATGTTCAACCAACGGGGGAATGACCATCTTGGATTCTTTGCACCTGTAGGTTGCATTACCAGGAAGTGTAACTGGCTATACGGCGTATATACATATTTATACATATATATATCTATATATATATACATATGTATATCTATAAATATATATACATATATATACATATGTATATCTATATATATATCATTATTACTATTATTATTGTTATTATTATTGTTATTATCATTATTATCATTATTATTATCATCATTACTATTATTGTTATTATTACTATTATTATTGTCATTATTGTTATTATTGTTATTATTGTTATTGTTATTATTATATATATACGTACATATATGTCACATTATGTTACTGTGAAAGGCTCACTAACAGCAGTTTGGCTGAAGCTGGATGATGTTTGATTATGGTTGATGTTGTTTGACGGTTGGTTGGTGATGGCTGGCGATGGTTGGATAATGTTCAATGATGGTTCAACCATGGTTCACTGCTGGTTCAAAGATGGTTCAATTTAAGTTGATATTTTGATGTGTGTTGGGATTGTTGGGAAATGTCTACAATGGCTGACTCATGTTGGCTCATGATATGTTGCTGGTCAAATTGGTTGAGCATGCCAAGATTGATGAAAATCTTAATCACCACTAATCAGTTAAGTTTGTGGGCATGTCTTTAGCTATCATTCTCAGGTTTACTTTCAAGGGTTTTAATGTTGACTAGCTTTCGGATTTGGGGTTTACGTTTCAGAGTTCCATGGGTTTGAGAGTTGGGGTGGCGGGAAGACGGAAAAGCACAAAAAAGCAAAACATTACAATTTTCATCCTCATCACCATCGCTACCACCATCATCATCATCATCATCATCATCATCATCATCATCATCATCATCATCATGATCTGACAAAATGCAGCTTGACTTTCCAGATGCATCCTGTCGCAGTGTGCAGCCATAGCTACCGGTAGAACAACTGGCAACGGAAAATGCCAACAACCTGATTCGATTAAGCTGCTAGGGTCATTCTGGTGATACTAGTGAATGGTTATATCAAAGCGATGTAATCATTGTTTGATGGTGCTTAATATTGATACAGTATCGTGTAGCGATGCGTAGCGGTTGATGGTGCACAAAAGATCGGTTCTTTCAGAATGGTCGATATGAATTTCCCGAGATCGCCAGCCCACCTCCAGCGGTCTCAAGGTCTCCAACACAGAGAAGTAGGCCTTGCCGCCCGACCCCTTCCCAGGGTTCTGCAAGACGTGAGGCGCCGGACCCAAGAACGGGGCAGGAAAACCATAGGATCAACTCTTGCCCCTGCTTGCTGAACTGTTGTTGTGGGAAAACTGCTTCCCCGGTTGGATTCATTCTGATGGTTTTCTGAGGTTCCAACTATCTGACATCCCAACAACAACAACAACAACAACAACAACAACAACAACAACAACCACACCCACAACCACAGCCACGGCCACGGCCACGGCCACAGCCACAGCCACAGCCACAGCCACAGCCACAGCCACAGCCACCACCACAACCACCACACCAGCAGCAGCAGCACCAGCAACAGCAACAGCAACAGCAACAGCAACAGCAGCAATGACCAATATCAACATCCAGCAACAATGTTCAACAACAACCAACAACATCCAACAACGATTGGTCATTGTTATTGGTTTTCGTTGGGATGTTCACCTCACAGTTGGAAACCCCAAGATCACCAGGAGCGGCCCTTCCTGTGGGGATACCGGGAAACTCTTTTTGGGGCAAACCCAATGTTGAAAGACCACTGACCGGTGTATGCCATCAACTGTTCGTCACATTAGCACCTTACCCAGCTGCGCATGAATCGGGTCCACGAAAATCCTTGCCAATGACAGCCACGAAGGAGAAGAACTTAAGAAAACATCGCCGCAACCAGCCAACCACACAACCAGCAACCAGCTAACAACCAGCTCACAACCAGCTAACAACCAGCTAACAACCAGCTACAACCAGCTTTTGCTACCAACCAACTGGTTCTCTCCCAACTGGCCACCCCAGCGACACCACGGGGGTTCGCCTCTTGAAGCCGCTGGGGACTCGCAGCGCAAATGGCACAGAAAGCTTTGCCAGACCTTGCCCGGTGCGCAATGGGGCGCCGGGCAAAAGCGAAGGTCCTTTGTCAATGATAGTACCCCCTGGTGAATTAACCTGGCAATGGAAAATCCACCATTTATTGGTGGTTTCCCAGGGTTTCACTATCAAATATGGTCAAAATCCATTGCCAGGTTAGTTTACCGAAGGGTACGGGAAAGAACAGCCCTTAAATATCAAGAGTCCCCTCCCTAAGAATTAAGACTCCCTGAGATACGTTTTCCTTAAGGGTCCTGAAACAGTGTCCCGAAAGAATCAGGAAGTTACCCTGAGGCTTCAAACTGTACGCCCGTGTGCCTACTAGTAGGTCAAAGCTTTATCAGGGTGAACATTTTTTGGGGAACACTAGCGAAGGACTTTGCTTGGCTGCAAAGCTGCTCTGCTGCAGCCATCCCAACTTGTCACTTCTGGGACAGCCACCATCATCTGTTGATAAGCCTATTTGAGTATCCAAAAGCCAATCAACTTGCCTCCAAGCTGATTGTTCAAAGCTGGTGTTGCCAGTTCTAGCTATAACTATTGAAGGAGGCCACGCTGTATTTCTCCAATCTGTTTCAAACAAACATATGCAAGAAAAAACTCCTCATTGTAGACAAGAATAACTGTTTCTTCCTTCGTGATGTTCCTTACAATTGCAAGGCTGTGTACCTCTCGTTCCAAATGATACAAAAAAAGTGCTTCTCAAAATTGGGTACCCCCAAAGCATCTTTATTGACCATTTTATAGTACTAATCCAACCATTAATTTACCCAGATTCACTGTTGGCTACACTGTTCCCTTAAATTCGCATACGAGTTGGTTTCAGGGCACTCCCACGTGCAGCTGCAGCTTGCTACTGCCGGTTGTGTTCCTTGACATCTTCATGCGCAACATGCAACACCTCAGTCCTTGGTTGCTTGGTTCGCCATACCCCATCACCAGTTGCTTCCAGTTCATAGCGCTACATCTCTTGATTTTAAGAACTTCGTATTCGGGGTTTGATTTGAGTTGCCAATCACAAACTCTGGTAGCTTCATAGTTGATGTTTAATTCACAAAGATTGACAGCTGCTGGTTAAACATTGATTGATCATTGAAACCACTCATTAATCAATTGACCATTAAAACCACTCATTAACCAATTGACCATTAAAACCATTCATTAAGCTATCAAAACCTATCAGATCATCCAACTATAATTGACCATTTAAACCATTCACGAACCTTTTAAAACCTGAATAGTTGATGTTTAATTCCCAAACTTTGTTGGCTCAGAAACCCCGAATTTGGTGGCCAACAGCTGTTGGTTCAGGGACCCCGGACTCTTTCTCAAATGAGCTGCAGCCTGGCTGCGAAGGGTGGCTTGTGCACGTTGATATTCGTGGGTATGCGGTCGTTCAATGAATGCATCTACACACACCCACTATAGAGCATATGTATATGTATATGTATACATGTATTGAGTGCAGCAATGCAAATACATAGATATATATGTATAAATAGATATGAGTAATATGAAAAATATAAATAGTTGGTATAGTATGTGGGTATAGCAAATATCTACTACACATACCCGTTTCAGGGTATGCATATTGTATAGATAGAGATACATATCAAGATATCCGAATGTGCTAGGTATACATGCGTGTATTCGTGCAATATTCTACATATACGTTTACATATGCATACACATTTGCATGTATCATGCACGTATCATATAATTCATATATACATATATATGGTGGTTTCTCAAAACAGGGGACCCCCCAAATCATACAATTTTGACCAGGTATAGTCGGTATAGTAGTAAACCAACCATTCTTGGGGGTTCCCTATTTTGAGAAACCCTGATATGGAGATGTCCCAATGGAATGTACACAAACAAACAAAGAAAGAAACAAACCAACCTACTGAGCCTCATAAGTTAAGTGTACAGAAAGTTGGCCAGTATGGGGAAGAAACCAGCGTACAGAAAACACCATGAGTATCCATGACCAAGCAACCATCGGATCATGAAAGTTTCCTTGGCATTGCTGTATGTTAATGCATGATTTGTTCTTCATGAACATGTCTCATATATTTCCACAATAACAAATGCCTCCAATGGAGCCCCTGCAATAGTGGTAAATCTCGTCCTTGGCAGGTCCCCAACGACAGTTGTTTATTGCTAGCAGGGAGGTGTGAATGGTCAATCTGAGATACATTGACACCAGGTAGGTGTATCTAACGGCTCACAAGTTGCCTGTGTTACATCAGGCTGACAGCCCAATAAACGATGCGCGTCAACCTGGACCACCACCAACTCTGAAATGAGTGGATGACGAGTTGCCAATGTGTTTGTTTAACCATCTCACCAACCAGTGGGCTGAACAACTCTTAATGCCGGCGAATAGTCATTGATTCACCCGTCCTGGCCTCTGAGAGGAAGCTGTTGGCACCTTTTTCCGCTAGTTCATAACCATCCAACCAACTGACCAACCATCCCATCCTATCCCAGCCCAACACAGCCACTGCAACCACTGGCTCTGGCAGATGATCTATTGGAGGAGCCGCCAGGATGCCTGGCACCAGGCACTTCTTCCGTGTCTTCACAAACCTCCCGAGGCCGCTGCCTCCTCGGTGCGGGGACGGGTGCCCAGGGCGTCGGTGTGGTTGCGCCCAGGTGGTGGTACAGAATGGGTCAGTGGGCTTGATCCCAACGGTGAACATGATTGTGTTGTGAGGATGGCTTTATTGATGATCACTGCTTGGTGGTCCACCCCGTCATGGAAAATGTGCATGTCACCCAACCAGCTGCTAATACAAGTGGGAAAATGAGAGATCTTTTAAATCGCTTACCAGACAAGGATGATGATGTAGACAGATGTCATGTCTAGTCAGGATACATAATTGTTGATAGCTAGTGTTTTGTAAATCGGTCAGCGATGCTTGATCATCAAAGGTCAATTTCAGGATACTCCGCCTGGTGTAATATGGTCCGTGGTCCTAAATTACAGCTGCTAACTATTCCCCAAAATAAGCAAGAGGGTTCGTAGGGAAGCCGCATCCATTTGGTGGAGATGTACACATATCACATACCAATACAACAAGCTGTTCCACTGTGCTGTGGCTGATCAACATTCCCAATCGGTTGTACAAACAACGACCAACCAAGAGGTCGTATGCATTGGCGAGCCATTCGACACAGCCAAACTACATAGCTATAACCCTTGACAACTACATAACTACATGATCTATTGAATCTGCTGTCAGTATTGATGGAATTCAGGTAGCCGCTGAACCAACCATTTCCGTGAACACCAAATTTTCAACCACTACCAGTGGTGTTCGAGGTCTTAACCAAAATTTCAACCACTACCAGTGGTCTTAACTCCCGATGTCACACTACCATGATCGACCATCATGAACGGTTGCTGATCATCACGGATCATGTTGGATAAAATGAGAAAATAAGAAATGTCAATGAAACCACCAACTAGCTCGTTGTTTAACCATAGTTTTGTTGGTGATTCTCCCGTATTACTAACCAGCTACTAGTCGTTTAAAGCCCACCAACCAGCTATTCTGATTGGTTCATCGGAAGTAGTTACTAACCACCAACCAGTTACCACCAACCACCTACCATAGTTTATTTCAGCCACTACAGCAGCTGTGCGTTTCTCATCTTCGTTCCACCCGTTCCACCGCTCAACCGCCGCCTCCAGCAGCAGCTGCCTTGGCGACCACCTTCTGCCCCCTCGTCAGCTGATGGGATAGTGACGGCGGTGATGTTGAAGCCCATCACCAACCCATGACCAAGTCACAACCAACCTATCATCAACCCAAGACCAAGCTACCACCAACCAATCACCAACCTAGAACCAACCTATGAACATCCCTGCAACCAACCTAGAACCAACCTATAAATAAATCAACCAATGATCATGATTGGTTCAAACCATAGGCTGATTATACCAGTGCTGTTGTCAGTGATGTTTGCAAAATTGTGAATGGGATAGCCCTCGCCATTCTGTAGAAGGGCTATAGGTTAAGACCAGTGAACTATGGCAGTGTGGGTGAACTAAGCCAGACAGCCATTGTGAGTGCGAAAGCTCACCATGAGAAACGTCATGTCGAATCATTTGTTCCTAAAGGCTGGGTGAACCAACCCACCGTCCTTTCGACAGTTTCGAGCAGTTGGGCTGGACATCTAAGTAGGGCGGATTCGGCGGCTCGTATCGCAGTTTGTATGCATTGAACGTGACTGAGCAACTGCAAGAAGACAAGGCTAACAACAAAGAGGTTTGATCATGTTGCTGGTAATGAAGCATACCAAGAATATGTTGTTGCATATGCAATAGGATATACCAACTTCCAATCGTGTTGTACCATATTGACTTTTGTACATGTTTCATTCAGATATACCAATCTACCAATGTATTCAGATGTTGTACAATAAGATATATTATCGCCAACACTGGCTGGAATGCCATTCCTCTGCTTGAGGGAAAGGACAACTACTGTATTTACGATGCTCGGGAGTTCATGAAAGAATAAACCAACCTGTAGTCTGCAGTTGCAACCACTGGGGGTTCCGAGAGCCAGCTGGTTTCACCACCCATCACCCCACCTCCTATGCATGGTAGTTCGACAACAGCTGGGGTATCAAATAATTAGCAAGACCCCTGACAATGTTGTCTTATTCCCTAGTATCAAGCATGATAAACTATCACCCACCACTACCAAAAATTAGTTTTTAAGGAGAATTAAATAGCATTGACCACTGTGAACCATCAACCATCGCTATCAACCATTCTGGACCAACCCCTATGGACGAACTATGAACCATCATTCACCATCATTTCTGCGAATTCACCATCTTGTGCTCTAACCTCACCATGTCAACCACTATCAACCACCCATTATCAACCATCATTCACCCCTCTTGGCCCTACCACCAAGCATCACCTCCCCATCTCCAGGACCCTCCTGTGGCCCCCAACGAACTGAAAGAGCTGCCTGACGCGACCCGACGAAAACGGTGGATTCATAAGATTTACTGGCAAGATCAATAGTAGTGAATAGTAGTGGCTAATTTTTTAAACAGTGGCTGATTTACTATTCACCATTTATAGTGGCTAACGATAGTGATTGAAGATAGTGGCTAAGAATACTAGTGACTGATAGTGAATAACAACTTAGTGGTTGGTTAATACGATTAGCGGAAAAGGGTAACAGTTTTAGTGAAGAATCGTGGTCATTAATCGTGCTTCACATAATCATGCTTTGATAATCGTGGCTAACAATGGGGGTTGATAATCGTGGCTTCTAATCGTGGTTAGTAAAAGTGGTTCACAGTCGGGGTTAATCGTGGTTAATAATCGTGGCAAATAATTGTGGTTACTAATCTGTGAAATTATAAGAAGAACAGCTATACACTGATTGTTGGTAGTGGTTTGTGAGTAATTCTTGATAAGCCGGTAAACCATATTGCCACCATAATTACAACTGGTAAACCATTGTGTGCCACTAGAATGTAAATACCGTTGTTCATAATTGTACACCACTATATACCATTCTTAACTGATAAACCATTATACTGTTGCTAAACACTTTTGTTATATTGGTAAATGACACTGTAACAAACCATTATTGGAACTGGTATTATTAGACAGCATTAGCAACCATTCACCGTTAATAATTGTCAATGCCAACCAACAGCAATATTCTGGTCGGTGGTCGTGCCAAAACTATTGATCCCATCAGCATCTCCCAGAAGGTGGTTCCCGTCGTCCACCCACTGTTGAAACGTATTGATTTCCAACTAAAAATTTCACGCTTGGATGGGTATCCAAAAAATGAGTAAGTGGTAATGACCACTACCACTTTTAACCATTAACTACCAGTAAGGTTATGTGCTGTGTAAGCCACCTTATAGGGTCGTTCAAGCATGCTTTTTTCCCACTTATCCAGCTCCTCTGCCATGGTGATCGGCTCAACCCCAATTCATTCCCTCAATTTTAGGACGTTCAGTGGGGTGCTGAGATTGTGTGCCCGGAAGCAGCTTTCTGTTGTTGGTTGCTGCTTGAAAAATCTTATCAATGTATATGGAAATAGATTGATATTTCTGTTTGGAAATGTATACTGATATGATATGTGCTACCAAATGACATCACATGATATAACGTGTACATACTGTCAACACCCCTTGAGGCTAGCAGCCTGCTGCCAATCAATCAAAACAGCCATCCTCCAACAAGTCTATGCCAAGGGCAGAACCGGGAGCTAGAAATGGCTGGTCATGGCTGTTGACCAATGATCCAGCAACACTAATAGCTTGAGTAGGAGTGAATAGGGAAAAACCGACCACACTAGTAGTTTGAGTAGGATTGAGTAGGGAAAAATTAGCCCAAAACTGATAGTTTCAATCTTAGCTGCTTAAATGGTTCATGTGAGAGCTGCAGCACCACCATCAATTGCTCACCATAGCTGCTGATTTTGCATGGCGGGAAAGTGTTCATGTGGATCTCCATGGATCTCCCATTTGTCACCATTAGCACCTGGACTTCTGCCCTCATCATTGGCTGAGCCCAACTGCCAAGACGGGAGAACTCTGGCAAAATGGGTCACGAAACACGCACAGAAAGAGTAATGTACGGGGCAGAACAAACAGGAAAAAAACCCAACAAACCAACAAACAGAAGCAAAACCCCAAAAGAAACCTCCAAAACATCACCGAAACATCACAGAACCATCACAGATACATCACCGAAACATCACCGCAACCTGGCGCGAAAAAAACAAAACGCAGCCGTTGCTGCTGGCGCGAAAGCGGCAACCGCGCCATTGGAATCGGCACCTCCGAAGCCGAAGAGCGCCTGCTCCTGGAGCGAGTGAAAATCCGACACGTTTAGTGATCAGTAGCGCAGCTTGGTGGATGAGTTGCAGGTTGGTTGGAGGGGAGTCATGGATAGGTGGTTAATAATGGTTAATAATGGGTTAATGATGGTTGATAATGGTTGATAATGGTTAACAATACTGTTATGGTAAATAATCCACCTAGTATAATAAATAATGGTTGATAATGGTTGATAAATAGTGGTTGATAAGTAGTGTCATGGTAAATAATACACCTAGTTTAATAGGTCAATACCATTATTAGTACTAGGTGATTATATCTAACATGATAATGGTTAGTAATAGGTGGATTATACTAACATGGTGGATTACTTACAGTACTTGGAGGTGAGTGGAGCACTTGGTAGTTGGTGGTGGAGTCGTTACAGTAGTTAGTGGTAGTTGGAGGTTAGTGGATTCACTTACGGTTGGATGTGCTTGGTGGATTTTGATGCCAACGACTTGATGCGATCTGATCTCACTTGATCGTTGGATCGAATCTCAAGTTTTTGGAGTACATGGATTACCAGGATTTTGTTGGAATCTAAGCTCTCAACCAGGATACCCACCTTGCAAAACAATCAACCACAGAGGTTGACTCTGCTGAGCTGGTGGACGCTTGACCAAGGGTTCACTCAATGGCATCATCCGAAAACGGTTGGAAACACCACACATCACCGGTGATCGGAGTTATTGATAGTAAAGGAAGTGATTACATAGTGTACCAATGTAAAGTATAACATACGAAGCATCCAGAGAAACAACCGGTTTTGGTCAAAACACACTTGCAAAGAATATATTGTATATTGCTAGTTCCAAGCCCTCTTCCTTTCCATGTGAAACGCTGAAGAGCAGTGAAGAGCAGATGGCCACAAATGCATGAATGATGTCTGCCAAAGTTTGAACGATAGAGCCACTACCAGTTCATCCTTTGTCCTTTACATAACGCCGTAAAATAGATATTGATGACTAGAACCGGTAGGACTTTTGTGTGATGAGGCATTGATTCGATCCAGTATGAACAGCATGGTAGGATCGTAATCGCCGAAAAACTGGAGGCAAGCCGTGCTGACTCGGGCTCGCTGATATGCTCCATCTCTTGTATCTGCCTCCTGATGGTCCTTCCACCGCCCTATCTGCCAACAAATCGAAACCTCATCACAAATCCAAACATCAACTGGTTGAACACTACTGTTTACTTACCACCCCAACCCAAACACCCAAACTTCAAGCCAAGCCAGAATCCTAACCTCGATCCGACCCAAGCCAATCCAAACAACCTACCAACATCTACCAACCCCCCCACCTCCCGAACATGAACACAATCCTAACCCCCAACCCCAGCCGCTAGCTCCGATCTACCTCCCCACCACGCCACAGCCGACTCGCCCCCAACCAGCGCTCCACGCTGTTCTTGGAGCCGCCCAGCACCGGTTCAAAGACCCGCAGCCTTTTCGCCGACGGGGCTCATGGATCTGTTGGCTTCATCGACACATGGACATGTGGGTCTGAAGCCAGGTTGAGGTACCCCCAAAACAATAGGTTTTTAATGGGGGATTATAGCCAACAATAAGATAGGCGGCTTCTCAAGCCATAGAAGGACCTTCAGTTATCATCCATGTTTAACCATTGATAGTCATAAACCATCGATTTTGCGGGTCCCCTATGACTTGAGAAACCAACATGTCACAGAGTGGTGTGCTTGAGTTCAAGGTTGGTCAATGAGCGACCAGACTTATAGCTACCTGAAAGATCCTATGAAACCCTTCTTCATAAGCTATGGCTGCGCATAGTCACAGCTAAAGCTGTATAGTCACAGCTTATAGTCAAACCTTATAGCTTCTTAAGCTTATGCTAAAATTGTATAGTTGCAGCGCGCTATGGCTGCCATGAAGCTCCATGGATTGAATCCCGCTGGGCATGTGCTTCCACTGTGCAGGTGACCCCCTGAGATTCCCACAACGGCTGGTTCCGCCCCGACTGGAGGCACCGTA
>VSDK01012921.1:70454-79164 GCA_009767595.1 Symbiodinium kawagutii | reverse complement strand
GGTGCATGTGCTTCCACTGTGCAGGTGCCCCCCTGAGATTCCCCCAACGGCTGCTTCAGCCTCGACTGGAGCCACTGTAACTCGTTTCTACCGCTGGGCAGGTGGAGGAGATCCGGTCAAGGATATTATGAAATATAATATATATATATATCAATACAAATAAGTATATATATATATGTATATATACACAGGATTACAATCCACAACAAACATAATTGAACGGAAAGAGTCATGATCGGGCAGGGAAACGGCCAATGATGTGATATGAGCCAGCTGGCCAACATCTAGCTGTTGATCCAAACATAACCATAGCCAACCAGGTACTAATGGAACCTGCCGACAAGTACACTTCTAAATGTCAAGCAACCAGAAGATCACCGACTAAATACCCACCTAGTAGTCATGAACCTCCAACGCTGGCAAGCAGAGGGGCAGGGTGCAACGCTGAAATAAACAGGCGACCTGGTGACATTTCGCCAGTCTCTCTAAGCGGCTCCCATCTATGATTGTACCATTGACTGAACTGCCAAAAAAAAGAGCCCCTACACACTCACCACATTGCAACTGCCTCAGAAGGGATGGGACATCCTTGAAGAAACACTGCCGTGATAGCACAATAGCTCTAGTTCAGTGCTTGTTTCGAAAAGGGGGGTGCTTAGACTTTGCCGTTGCCTACCTTGTCTGTCTTTGCAGGAAATTTGCTTTTGAATTTTAGTTGATTAAACAAGTCAGCACTTTTACGGGTTTCCTTGATAAAGATTTCACAAAATTGCGAAGTCTTACACGTGTCACCTTTTGCAGCAGATTGGCAGTTGCAGGACCTACTCCCACCATGGCCCTGAACTCCCAGGGTCGAGCAACTGGTGATCCAGGTAGTAGTCGGCATCCAAAGGAAGAGAAGCCTTCGCAGCTCTGAAGAAAAAATGGAGTGAAACAGAATGGAACAGACAACATATAGAAGTATATACATGTTAACATATGATATACATATATGTTAGTGAATATATATATATATTTAGAGAGAGAGAGACATGCATATCAGTTAAACAATTAAAGAATATATATATATACATATACATCATATCCTAAAGAAAATATATCTGAAGAAAAGCTTGCTGTTCTGCTTTCAAATCACCATAGTGGTCCTGGTGAATATCCTCCATGAAGCGTGGTACAATTTCGTTACTGCTGTGTACTGAAACAGAAGATCTGACGCCATCACCAAAGGAACGACTTTGCACATCCGCCACATCAGAAGGACTCGCAGTGAACCGAGAAAGACGATAACTAGGTTAATCGCGGTTAATGATTGACAATAGCTAAGAACAGTATATATGTATATAGGACATAACGGCTAATGCAAAGGTTTACCGTAGTGGGCCACAGTGGGCATACACAATCATTTTATGCAATCCGATTCCAGAAATCAGTCAACCACAATTTATATAACATAACCAGAGTATCCTTCTGGCTCAGTAGATTTGTCCTCTCGCACTTCCTGCACCGCTTCTTTTTTTCTCCAACAGCTCTCTGCCAATAACGCGAGCAGGGATGGGTCGGTCCCGCAGGGGCTTCTAGGACAATGGCTTCACAAAAGAAACAGGTCATAGAGCAATGACTTCATAAATGATGTACTCCCACAAAAGGATGGTTGCGTTCCACATCAATCTGAGCCCAACTTGCGTCGTTCCCCAATGATGAACCCCTTGATGTTGCCCTGGACACCCACGGGGTGTGCGAATCGTGTTGCAGGTTGGATTCTGCAGATTCCCAATGCCGGCGAAGCCATGCTCCACTTTTCATACGAAAATGTCCCCTGAGATCTTCATGTTGAAGTACAGAAGTGTCGACCCATCCCCATCTCTCAAGATTGTGGTTTAGGGATGTTTAGGGGGGATGGTTGTTGACTTTACAACCTCATCCCCACCATCATTTTCCATCCGCTATATTTCACTCAGCTTTCAGGTGCAGCCCATGCTGTGAAATCACCTCGGAGGCTGCACGAGCCGCCGTGGTTCCACGTTCCGTTGCGCAGCCAAAAAACACGGTGTGGGGAGAGGAGAGTTGGTTTAGGACAATTTGGATGATGGTGGCATATAGTGGCGAACGATGAATTCGAATAGTTGATCATGATTTGTAAAATCGATGTGTAGGGTATCTATACTCTAGGAGTGGATAAGACTATAGCGAGGTGCTTTAGAACAAACCAGGGTGGAAGTGGAGGTGTCACATCCAACAGCAAAATTGCCAAAGCTCTTCTGTTCGACCATGTTTGGGTGGTTTTAAGCCTACCCTGTGTCAGCATTTACAAACGGCATAGTTACTCTGTATATTCAAACTGAAAGATCGGGAAGATCCTTTGATGCCTGAATTATACCATTTTCAGCCCTTCCTGGATTGTTGCATCGTAATGCCTGGATATTCTCGGCAACTGGAATCCCATCAACTTTGAGGTTTTGAAGGTGTGTGAGAATGGGTCCCAAGCATGTTTGGAGCAGAAACACAGATGAGAGGGCATAGTCAACAAATACTACGTGCGAATTCGAGATCGGGAACTCTGGATTATTTCGCTGTGAATAAGAAGCAATTGTGGGTTGGAACTGGGGGGCCGCACACGAAGTATACCTGCTAATTGTCGAACTATGCTTGCTAATTGGAAGTCCCATTTGCCCATTTGATGGATCAGATGGCTGGATGACTGGTAGATAGAATGAGATTGCAGTGTCCAAGGCTTGCTTCAGAAAATTGAGCTTGACTGTTCTGCCA
This sequence comes from Symbiodinium kawagutii, assembly GCA_009767595.1. NCBI lineage: Eukaryota > Dinophyceae > Suessiales > Symbiodiniaceae > Symbiodinium > Symbiodinium kawagutii. The sequence continues at coordinate 76,398 of VSDK01012921.1, read as the reverse complement.
ATGCCTCCTGATTCTGCCAGCAGTGAGAAACGTTGAGAAACCTGCTTCATGCTCGTTGACTGGCTCTGTGCTAAGTTTCATCGCTGAGCAAAACAAGCCATAAGCAGGGAGGATAATATGGGGCGTAAGATGTTACATCATATATATATATATATACACACCGTAAACACATGCATCCAAAAGAAAACCATGCCGACCTGAACGTGATACAGGATACAGGCATGGGTCAAGACTTAGTGCCCACATTTCAAGCAGTAAGTTGGGATCTCGCTTTACTCATGTCGAGTAGTAGCATACGCATGTGTATCTGTATAGCCTTTACATCTTCTATATAGATAAGCAAACATTACATATAAGTTGATATCACCTATGTACAATCGTTCAAAAATGTGCATATACATGTGTACGTGTGCCAGTCCATATCATATCACATCATATCATATCACATTATATCATATCATATCTTATCATATCATATCATCTGTACATGTAGGACATGCGGCTGTCCTTGTCAGCATCGCGAGCACCCTGCCCTAGCCATCTCCTGAGCTGTCGGACATGTGTCCAGCCCGGTCTGGACCGGTGTCGTGAGAGAAAGCGTTGCAGCAACTGCACCTGGCGAAGACAGAATCAACCGATACCCATTGACAAATAATGCTATGATTGGTATGGTTATTAATGGATGACAACGGGTTATTCATGGGTGATAACTAGTTATTCATGGATGATCACTACGATACCTATTGATGAGTATTTTGTCAAATATGGTTTTCAATGATTGATATGATGGTTATTACTTAAATGCTTATTGATGGATGATAACTGGGGGTCTCCCATTTTGAGAAACACCCATGTGGTGGTTTCTCAAGCCATAGGGGACCCCCAAATCATCCAGTTTATCAACAATTTGTAGCAATGAAAAAAACATAACTTTGGGGTTCCCGATTTTTTAGAAACCACCATATGGTCTTCAATCATTACTAGTGGCTATTAGCGGGTAACGGTTATCCATGGTTTTTGTTGATCATTGATGGTTGGTGAGTAATCATTTGCTTAGTGCTTAATACTTGATCAGCAAGTAGCAGTGGACAAGAACCAATCAACAATGGTGAATGATGGCGGGAAAAATAAAAAACAATACCCCAGCAACAGGGATCTGTAAGCGAGTACATCATGATAGGATAACGAATGACAATGATGATTAATGGCTGGTGAATCATGGCAAGATAAGCGTCATGACTGGTTACTTTTCAGATGGCCAAGCTGGCTGGATGTCACCGAAGCGACCTCATGATAGCAGCAGCCAGGGTCAAGGCCATATCTGAAGCGCGCCCGAAGAGTGCGGGGTAAACCGCAAAAAAGGGCACTCAGCGAATTGGCACAGAATACAGCACTGTTGGGCTGCAACTTCAGGGTTGCCAATGTGGCTAGCCCTGTGGCCACCCGCAGCCGTGTTTGTTGCTTGGAAGCATCATCTTTGTTTGGAACCACAACGTTGATGCGAGTCCCCAAGTCAGCCAGCGAGTTGAGGCAAGCGCCTCTTCTGTCTCCAGTGCTATCAGGGCTACCTGGCAGGACCAAGTGAAGCCACAGGGGTGGACGAAGAAAATGGTCGATGATTGACAAATGATTGAGGGGATGTGAGGGGATGAAGTCAACAACAAGGAGATCATCAATGTTTGATTGACGATTGAGGGGATGGTAACCCACAAGAAAATACAGTGGTTGACCATGGTCAATCATGCTTCATGATGCTCAATGATGGTTGAGCACCATATGACTCTTTGCTGACTGATCATAGATACCTATGATGTCATTAATGGCATTGCAAGGCCTGCTAAATAAAAATCGTGAATCATGGTGAATGATTTTGTTAACAATGATTATATAATGATTGGTAATAATAGCTTCTGATTTGATTGTTCACCGCCGTGAACCCCTATTCACCCTTTCCGCAGTGCATCGTGTGAGTCGGGCCAAGGCAATCTTGGAGCCCTGGCTCAACGGTGGGGAATCGTGAGGGTTTTGGTAATTTGTTGCTGATACTGTCAGCTGGTTCCTCGAGTGATACCAGGACGCTCAACCGTTCCACAATGGCATGGAGCGCTGTTCATGCTGATACACCCCACCAAGCATGATCCGATCCTCTCCCAGGCTCAGGAAACACATCTCGGGGCCCCCGACGTCATTTCTGGATGCTACTTGTGATGACCAAGACTAGGGGTGTTCAAAGCCCTGCTCAATACTACCCCAAAGAGCATAATTATTATTCTCATGATTGCAATCCAACCAAACCAGTGACAGCAGGACTGGGAAGTTCGAGAGCAGTCAAGGAACCAAAGAACGTATGCAGGTGAGATGCTGTGAGTATGCATCTATCTTGAAATCACCTGTTGTGGATTGCGTAGTTGAAGAGTGTGGTTCATTGACTGGATTCGCATGGCATCGAAAGAAGTCAGTGATTCAGGATGATCATTCCCAACAACAAGTTTTGTGGGGTGGCTCACTCCGGGTTGGCTCAGCTAGGGATAACAGATTTGCGCACATCAGAGCAGAGTCCGGCGACAGAAAATCAATCCAGAACTTGGCTGGTTCATTTTCCCCACCGCAGCTTCTGCTGTTTGTGGTTTTTATCCGACGAATCACATTTACAACAACAACGACAACACCACCACCACCACCACCACCACCACCCAACAAACAACAAACAACAAACAACAAACAACAAACAACAAACAACAAACAACAAACAACAAACAACAAACAACAAACAACAAACAACAAACAACAAACAACAAACAACAAACAACAAACAACAAACAACAAACAACAAACAACAAACAACAAACAACAAACAACAAACAACAAACAACAAACAACAAACAACAAACAACAAACAACAAACAACAAACAACAAACAACAAACAACAAACAACAAACAACAAACAACAAACAACAAACAACAAACAACAAACAACAAACAACAAACAACAAACAACAAACAACAAACAACAAACAACAAACAACAAACAACAAACAACAAACAACAAACAACAAACAACAAACAACAAACAACAAACAACAAACAACAAACAACAAACAACAAACAACAAACAACAAACAACAAACAACAAACAACAAACAACAAACAACAAACAACAAACAACAAACAACAAACAACAAACAACAAACAACAAACAACAAACAACAAACAACAAACAACAAACAACAAACAACAAACAACAAACAACAAACAACAAACAACAAACAACAAACAACAAACAACAAACAACAAACAACAAACAACAAACAACAAACAACAAACAACAAACAACAAACAACAAACAACAAACAACAAACAACAAACAACAAACAACAAACAACAAACAACAAACAACAAACAACAAACAACAAACAACAAACAACAAACAACAAACAACAAACAACAAACAACAAACAACAAACAACAAACAACAAACAACAAACAACAAACAACAAACAACAAACAACAAACAACAAACAACAAACAACAAACAACAAACAACAAACAACAAACAACAAACAACAAACAACAAACAACCAACAACAACAACAACAACACCAGCAACAACAACAACATCATCATCATCATCATCAACAACAACAACAGCAGCAGCAGCAGCAACATCGGCACCAATTGATTAGTCTTACCCCTAGCAAAACGAAGGGGGGCGTTTCGATTGACTTAGTAGTCACTGATTGAGACGTCTACTTGGACACTTTGGTTATCGTTAATGCTTGGTGAATGGCTATAGGTACTGGATATTCACGGGTCAGTTCTGCTCATTTTTTGTGTGAAAAAAAACGCACGAAACGGGCACCCAGGCGTAGCTACAGCCCCGGCCGGGCCCGATCCCCGCTGCCACCGAGTCACTGTTTTGTTCTCCGGCTCCAGCACTGGCTCCTCTCCCGGAAGCACCGCTTGCGTATAGTTGGTGCTCGGCACTGCAACCTGGTTGGTCAGGCCAAATGCCCCCAGCCCCTCCGGAATTCTTGGCTGACAATCAGTGGTTGGTTACTTGTGGTTTACGATGGTGAATGATTCTTAATAATGGTTGATGGTGAATAAATGGTTATTTTGATCTATTTTGGTTGGCGGTTAGTTGCCCCATCGAAACAATATGAGTTCATCAACCCAGGATCTCAAATCATGGGAGAAAACACGAGGAAAAATACGAACAACCATCATTAATCATTGTTTTCCCTGTTATTGTTGCTTATTAACCTCCATTATTGGTTGGTTAAAGCCTTGACCCAGCTCGCCAAATGCTAGTGAAGACCAACGAGTTGACGAGCCGCGGTGAGAAAAGCGGTGAGCCAACGCTGTCAATGTCTGTCACGGACAGAATCAACCATGAACAATGGGCTTTCTATGAACATGTGGGTGTTTCTCAAGCCATAGGGGTACCCCCCAATCATCCCCTAGTAATCACTTATAGTAATAAAGAAGCCATTTTGGGGGTCCCCTATTCTGAGAAACCACCATGTGATGATTGCTTCACTTTGCCTTCTGATTTCTCGAATGTATGCGGCTGGTCTGTGTCGCACAGCATGGCTCCTACCCCATGAACCTTCCTATTTACCAACGAACCCCAAACTTGCTTGTGATTGACAATACTTGATGCCGGCAACCAGTTTCACTTCCAGATATGGGAGCCATACTGTGATGTGTATATATATATAATACGCATGCATTTGCCAATTTACTTGTTCATACATGCACACGTGTTCAGAATCATGTGTATACTATATATAAACATATGTAGACACATATGATAAAAGCGCATGCGGCCGTGGTTGCCAGAAGTTGCTGGCCTTTGAAAGCCATGTTGAACTAGTCAATCTGTTGGTATTAGGCCAGTAAGGATTACAACTCATAGTCTCCCGTATAAATTGGTATCTACCCATCCCATTGTCTTGTTGGTATCAACCCGCTAGTCTTTATCCGTATCAACATGTATCAACCATTTAGGGTCAGCCGTTGTTGCTGCATCAATCACCACACAATGCCATGAGTCAACAGCTTCAACCATGAAAAAGGTATTTGCATCCACCACGCGTGCCCGTTACCATCATCAACCAGCTGAATCATGACAAACACATCATTAAACAAGCTTATTCATCTATTCTAAATCATTATTAACCACTTTTTAAACCCAGGATAGACCATCATCAGACCTTCATAACCCACATATAACCCACCTTCTTGAGCATTTTAAGCGGAGACATGTACAGCCAACCACAGCCGGTCATGGTCAGCCGCTGGGCCCAGGTGAAAACCGTCAGGGAATTCTTCAGTGGCCGGTGGTGCACCACATCCTGCGGCCGCTGGCACCGGTGGGGGCCCGGTCCACCCGAACGTCGGGGTCCAATGGCTTGACCCAGCGTTACGGCCACATCGCTCGAAAATTGGTTGCGGCCGGGTGGACGTTTTGGGAAGGAAACTAAGGAGACCGGGTTTGGAAATCACAGGATGATCATTGAAAATTTGTTCAAATTGATCTTCCTGATGATTTCGTTCATGAAAGATGGGAAAGCGCGGTTTCTGTGATTTTCACACCATCTTTGGCGAGTTTGGGATTTTTTGCCTGGGGAATGACCATGCCATACGGAATCCAAGACCCCCACTTTCCCGCTCAGCGCTTGGAAAGCCGCTGCCAGGATAAAGGTCTGTAAAGAGTTGGTTGTGGTCCCGCGGGTTCAACGCTTCAACCCCAGGACGTGTTCACATCCCCACGACAGTCTTGGCATCGTCAGCCCTTGTTTTGCGTTGGAAACTCATGGCATTTTCAATCCAGTGCTCAGTTGAAAGAATTGGCCGATCCACCACCAGTTTCCCGCAGTCCCACACGAGGTTGATGGAGACGTCCTGCTGATTGAACCTGGAATATCCGGTTGGTTGGCT
>VSDK01012921.1:60454-67954 GCA_009767595.1 Symbiodinium kawagutii | reverse complement strand
GCTTGAGTTCAGCGCACTCCCCGAAGGATGTGGCTCTTCGGGGTACACCATCCATTGGAAACCCAAACATCACATGGCCATGGGTCAGCACCCTGGTGTACCATCATTCACCATTGTATACCCGATTATTGTTGGTGAGTATCCCCCCATAGTTAACCACAACCATTATGCTCCGCTCTTGCTTATCAAGCATGATAAACCATTGCTTATAAACCATTGTAAACCAATATTATCCACTATAGACCATTGTTATCCACCTTCGCTTAATTAATCACTATGAACCATTATAAGCCTACAGGGAATCCCCCATAAAATCGATGGCTGATCCTACTCGCCACATCTTTCGGACCTACCATTTGGTGACCAGGTCGGCCGCGTCGCATTGATCTTGGTCAAGGCGGTTTCAAAGTCAGGGACGTTTTCAAGGAGCTTTCGGACCTCACCATCCAGGGGGTGGAGCCGGGTCCAGTGGATAGGATGATAAATTGGACCATCCCAAGTAGCTAATTGAATTCAATATTAAAAATGATGCTCATTTTTTTCTCTTCCAGGACGATTTGAGATATGATGGTATAATATGAAAATAGATGTATCTCTGCGTTTTTTAATCTATCCTTTTGAGGTACTTCAAGTCATAGCCCAAGTCGCCACGCACCCCAGGGCGAAGCCAGGGATCATGGACCACGATCCGATTGGGGCTCCCAACGACGAAACCAAATGGTTGGCCTGGAGCGCCAGGAGACACCATGAGGACCAGGATGGACCAGGCAAGCCACATCTTTGCAATCCCATCCTTGCTTTAGAAGTGCCAGAATGATCGTGATCATTAATCATGATTCATCATCATTCATCATCCTTAGTCATCCTGAGGACGATTTTCTTGAGTCTCATAAGCTGCAGCACTGAAATGCATTGGAACTCTGCATATCTGCTGGTGATTCCATCAGTTACGAACTCGATCCCCTCACCGGTGTTGCCGGCCTCCTTCTTTCGCAGCCGCCAGGTTCAGGGTAGCATCATTCAGCCCTGGCGCTACATGCGGGGACCAGATTGGACAAATGTATGAAACGCGTTCAACATCTTGCAACTTCTGGAAGATATCCTATGTCATTGCAGTTGTTTTCATGTTGAGAGTGTTTTGGAATTGCAAGATTTTCAGAGATGCGTCCATCGGATCTGGGGTAGGGTACACCCCAACCCGCCTAAAGATTAGCGATGTCCATCTGGCAAACCATGATCCCTTTGAGGCACCAGTCTTGCGTGCCACAGGAGTACCATGGGCTCGGGAAAAGCAAATAGAATTCTGCTGGTTAAGGGCGGTTGCATGTCCTACCTCTGGCATAGACTGATCCTGCTAGTAATGAATCGTGCTGCTATTGGATGATATTCATTGATATTTCCCATGTTTCTCTACAACTGTCGTAAGGGAAATGTCACAACTGTTGCTGCTGAGCTCCCCGGGTCGAATACTCAAGCGACAACTGGGCACATCGGTTGGCTGGTTGGTTATAGTACTTTGACTCACTCTTTGTTTTCTGATCAAGTACAGTAGTGGTGTTTGCTTGTGAATCTGGCTGCAAGCCTGCCTCGCATCGTTTTCCTCACACATGCTCAGCTGCTCAGGCGTTTGAATCACTGTGATACTCCATGACTAGCAATATGCTAACACGAAGCAAGAGCCCTGATCAACCCCAGCAAACTGAGAATCAACCAGTATGAAGCAATATTAACCAATATTAGCATATATTAACCAACATCAATTATATCTGAAGTAATATCAACCAATACTATGTAACGACTATCAGTTTATATCAGTTGTTTCTCAACTACTCTCGACTATCACCCACTGGCAGGACGGGCTGCCGGTACAGGCGAACCTAAGCGAGTGTTCTGCTCGAAGGTCCAGCCATTGAAGCGCATCCCTGAATGAACACCTGCAACGTGAGAGGCCCTGTTTATGATGAGTCAGTGGTAGATGTCTTCATGGGCGTATCTACAGGTAGATATCATCCACTGGTTATGAGTCAGTGGCTGAGAATGATTAGCCATCACTCACGAATTCAAGATCGCCAACTCGTGGTTCGTGGTCAGCAACCAATAAATTGGTTGGTAGTGTTAATGATCGATGTCTGACTAGTTAATGATTCATGGTCGCTGATAAGCCGCTTCATGATGAGTGATCATGGTTGGCAATGGTTCATAGCCATAGTTTAAGCCGGCCGGGGTTGATACAACCAGCAGCACTGCAGGGATGAATGATACATTACTGGTCTGTTCTCAGCAGCAGAACTCTGACCTTGAGCAGATATGCACGATCATTCCCAAGAATGCTACAATCCTAAGAGCCGCTCTGCTAGGAACAGAAATGATAAAAATACAAATAGGTAATAGGATGACGGCTTGGTGTCTTGATGAGAAATGACCAGGGATGGCAGTGGAATTTACACATTTCCGGTTCATGTTGAGGCCACTCCGAAGTCGCTGGCAGCTTTTGTTCTCAAAAGATAGGCAAACGAAAGACTGGGCAGGTGGAAATGGCCGGGTACCTCTCCACACCTCAATGGAGTGGTCAAACAAACCATCAGACTTAACAATTCAGGAAACATCCATACTCCTGCAATTTACTGATGTTTTCTGTTCCAATATGAGTTGTTCATGGTCACCGAGCACGGAAATTGGATTGTCCCATGGTCGTGCCTATAAAGAGAGCCCACTGGATGGTCATGAAGATCGGCTTGCCGTCCTTCCAAAAGTATGCCTGCGGCAGCGAGTCTTTGCCGGTCTCTAGCCGGACTCCAATGTTTATTTTTGGTGGTTCCAACACATCATGAAAAGTATGCTCAAGTCAAGCAACCATTTGTCAATATTTACATCTGGGAAAAGGAAAAATGTTTAAAGAAACCAACCAGTAGTTGTTTTATCATTGCCTATGCTTCCCCATTATTAACCATCATTAATGGTTATAGAACCACCAGGTTTTCCAGGTTTCGTCACATTGAGGGGCAACTCTCAACCATGGCAGGGCATCGGACCAAGCCATGGCTTGGCTTCGCCTCAAAAGTGACGTCTGGCCAATCCTTCACGCTTCCATCGGGCATTTGAAACCTCAACGACCCCAGGGATGGTTGGCTGCCCCAGGATCGATGAGTCCTGATGCCGCACCACAACGGTGATGCTGAAACATCAGTGGTGCTTCAACATCATCAATGATTGTACAATGATCTTTTTCATTAATGATTATATAATGATGGTGGCTACTAATGGTAAATGATGGCTAATGGTTAACCGGCTCGGCTCGCTCCGGCAGGGGGTTGCTGTTGTCGATTAAAGATGCCCCTTTCCATGGGGATTGTCATAACCACCGACAGTGCAGGAGACACTGACTGCCAACCAGATACGCATTGCAGGCATCTTGGCTTCTGAGCCAAGCAAAACATATCGAGTATTGTTCCTGTATGACCCAAAACTGGATGGCTTGAGAGCAGCTAGATAAGGGGATAACGAGAAAGCCATGCCAAGAACGGGTGACATTGAGACAGAACAGGGGTCAGGACCCACACTTTTGACTATCGTCACATTGAGCGTTCCCTCAAGGTACTGTGATAGATAGCGATGACATTGACCAGCCCGGTCAAGAGAACTCCAACATCAAAGACCCCTGGGCCCCTGAGTGTGAATGAATAGGGTTGTGGATACAGGGAATATGTATAAACATGTGTATATGTGAAGGTATATATATATATACACACATATGCATCCATGCTTCTATTCATATACAGATGCGTGTATACGCGTACATGTATAATGTATATAGATATCTATGTATATTTATGCACATATATACATATTGTCATTGTATTTATGAGTCATCACGTGTATGTCTCCATTAATTTGGTATCCAGACCATCCATGAATGCTCATTGTTTTTATAGGAACTCCAACCGGTCGACCTCCAAAACATTTCACCCGGAGTCGCTAGACTCGTTGAGCCACTTGAAGGAGTAGTCCATGTTACGCCCATGGATCACCTGGCCGGGCAGTTCAAGCGGGCACGGGCGGGGATCCTGGGATCCTGCGTTGATGTGTGCCTCCTCTGGAAAAGGCTGCACCTATGGCCCAGCAGAGGAAACAGCAACGAAAGGATGAACCTTCCAATATGTCTAATCACTAGTGATACGAGTTCATATAAGTTGATTGATAAGCAATAGTAATGAGCAATAGCGGCCACCATATTAATTGTATCTCTAAATATAGAATGTGCGTTGATGTCCGTGTATGTATGTATATGCACACTAGGCTTTTCAATAAAATAGGTATACATATTGCATATTTTGAGATACAAGCATGGCTACCACTTGTCTACTGAAACAAAGACTTGTTTGCTTCTGATAACACTCAAGAAGTGAGGGTTCTGAGAGGCAGGTTCAGTCTCATGTAACGAAGGTTTCTCTTCTCAACATGAACTGGCTATCCTACTGGTGCCATATGAGTGTTTGTGCATGCTGCTAGTAATGTTGAGTGGGGGATCATGGCCCAACCGCATCCCATTCTCCTGCTGATCCAGACTGAAAGGCCATGCTCATCAACTTGAGATGTTTGGTGTGTCAAATTGACATTTTGGCCACAGCACTCGAAAGGGCGCACACTGGCACTGACAAGCTTTATTTCAAACAAGCACATGTGTTAGGGACAACTGTCAACCAAATAATAGTCAATAATGAATGGGGATAACAGGTTGCCAACTGCCTATAGGTCAAAATATGTACCAAACGTATCCCTGAATGGATAATCAAGATCACATCCCGACAGTATTCTGTGATCACCGGCTTTGACTGTTGAACCAGCCCAAGCAACGGTAGTCACTTCAGGACTTCAGGGGGGAAACCCAAACACCTATACCTTGCTTTCAAAAGAAAATCCAAAAAAAACTGAAATCATCTGAAATGATCTGAAATTATCTCAATTCATTTCAAGCATCTACAATTCCCATGTGTTCTCCCTTTCTTGGGCACAAAAATGCGTTCCGACCACCGACTTCGTTGGTCCTCCCGGCCTTGCCATTTTCGTCTGCTGCCAGTAACCCAGAGCAGGCGCTGATCGTGGGAGAGCCCATCCTGCCAGCATCGCGCCATGGCTTAAGCTCAAAAGCCATCCCATCTGTTGGGGGTACACAATACATCTGTGTATATAGATAAGTAGATATAGTATGATATATGTGTATCTATATATATATATACATGTGTGTGTGTGCGTGCAAAGTTATTTATTTATTTACATGTGTGTGTGTACGTACAGATTTTTCACATGTATACAATATCTAGATATATATTTGTGTAGTGCAGACAAAAAATATCATGTAATATGTATGTATATCGTATACGAGTCAGTTTGGTCCAAACCTAAGCCATGACAAAAAGGTCCTGAGAAGCAGTGTTATTGGCTTTCTGAGAATTCAGAAAGGAACAAGGTGACCCATCCATCAAGGAACAAAATGAAGCAGTCACGATGAACGGCTCGGCTTGCAAATCCAAGAATCTCGTAGAGAAGATTGAACCTGAGTGCTCTCTGGTGAACTAACCTGGATATGGAAAATCACGGTCTTTTACGGGAGACCTTTGGAAACCAGCCAAAGTACTGGATTTTACACTTCGAGGTTAGTTCACCAGAGGGTAAGAGCTGTTGCGAACTATGGCTTCTGTCGTCGCTGTTGGTATATGGACCTGCCCACATTTCCAGCTCTAGGTCACGACGCCTCTTTGAAAGCGACCCACTACTCATCTATTGGGGCTCCTTGGCGGCTAACTCTTGACCCAGATCTGTTCACAGGAAAGACTCATCGGTGACCAAACTTGGCTGTGTAGCGTTGCAGGGCCATCCATGGCAACGGAGATAGCTGCAAACCAACCGCTCGTGATCGATGGAAGGAAACAACTCCCATCGGGGGGTTCATCATGGACAAGCCCTGTCTTGGTTGCCATGGTCACCTGATCACAAATTAAAGACTCCGAACCTCGATATATCAACATATTTGTATCATAGTCAAAGATATAGATATAGATACAGACATAGATATAGATATAGATACAGGGATTCGATCTGCGTGTATAAATATACATGTGAATTGTGATCCCTGCCCCCCGCATGATGCCCTACTGCCACCTTTGGAGTCCCCAGGTCCGAACCACGCGAACAGGGCCCTGATGCCGGGCTGCCCGCTATCTTGGGGAGCCAAACCAATCGTCCAAAAAATGGAGAGTGAACATTCCAGCAAAGACTATTTGGGTGTTTCTCAAAATAGGGAGTACCTCTAAACTACTAAATCATCCAGTTTACCTACCATTTCTAGTAATAAAAGAACCATAAACCCCTAAAATCATCCTGTTTATTCACCAATACTAGTGATAAAACAAGCAATTTCGAGGGTCCCCAAACTGCGAACGGTCGAAACCCACCACAACTCCTGGCTCATCGATGGGATCAACCGCCAGGGAAACCCCCGCTACCAAGGCACAAGTGCAAGGCGTCCAGACCAAACGTGAGGTTTGGCCCAAGTTCCTGGCTGCTTCGCGGTTGCTGCACTGCCATGACATGACTCAAACCCATCATCCATGGGATAAATGGCAAGCATGATATGAATAAGCGCCATGTATATATGTATGTATATATATATATATATATCTGTGTGTGTACATGCAAATATATTTGTATATATAAATACATATATACAGTATATATATATATGTCCATAATGGCATAAATATCAATGAAATGTAGGATTGATGATAGGGTTCATCTATTTATGTGCGATTATCAAAGTGATTCGGTAAATCGAAGCGATTGAGAAATGTAGAATCTTCCGTGGTAAACGACATGACTCAAAATTGATAATCACTTTGATTTACCAAATCACTACCCAACTATAAATGTGATATATATAAATAATCCATGGGGATTAATTCATCTATTTTCTAGGGTGACGAAAGTGACTCAGATTAGTGTTTTTGTTGGGGAATGCATCCATCACCTCAGTCACCTTAAACAAAGGGGATTCTCTACAGGAAATCCCCTTCAAGTGGCTGGTGCTTTTCCTACCAAAAAAGTATTTGTAGGGAAGCTTCCATAAAAACTGAATAAAACTGGATGGATGACTCCCTATAGTAAACAATATACAATGAACCTCGCATTAAAGACTGGATTATATAACTCCTCACAGCAAACAATCAACCGCTGCAGCCATAAAACGCCACAATTGACCGTTGTCGACCAGTGTCCATCATTCTCAACCATCATTGACGATACCTTTACTATTGCTTTACCCTGATGGATCATTTCGAATGTTAGATTAAAATCAATCAACCGCCCATATGTTGGACTAATCACAATCTATTTAAGGCAAACTGAGGGTGGCTTACGAACAAGCCAAGATCTACCATCAACCATTACCACTATCATGGGCTACTATCTCAACCATTATCAACCATTTGGTGAACGGGCATTCCT
>VSDK01012921.1:43642-60436 GCA_009767595.1 Symbiodinium kawagutii | reverse complement strand
CGTCCCCTTTAAAGAGCTATACCCCAGATTATCAACCATTGTTAAAGATTGTGAATCACAGGTATCTACCATGGACCATTGCACCAGTCTCACATGGAAGACCTTGACATTCTTGCACTTCTTGACCCACCTCGTAGATTCCCTGCATCTCTTCTTGGTATTCATCGCCTGGGTGCAGCTGGAGCCGGCGAATGCGAAGCTTGAGATTTTCCGGGTGACACGGTGACACCCATAGAACTCGCCATGTAGCCAAATTCATGTCAATATCGGTATCCTGGTGTGTATACTGCTCTATTTATCTATTTATCTGTTTATCTATTTCATATTTATCTATTTATCTATTTATCTATCTATTCATCTGTTTCTTTATGTGTTTATCTATTTACGTCTTGATCTATCTACTTGTATCTAAATCTATATACATATATATGTGTGTACATACGTATGTGCTTATTGTATCCGCGACTGGCTGATGGTGTGATCATCCCCAGCCAATCGGTTGCACCATTGCTTGTAACATGGTGGCTGAAAGCACTGAGACTTCAGAAGACTCACCGCACGGAACCCAAGGCAACCCTGCACTCAGGCCAGAAACATGTAATGTATTGTCATGTATTGACAGAATGTCGCAAAAAGAACAACAGCAACAGCAGCAGCAACCAGAACAACAACCACACCAACAATGACAACAGTAATACTCAACAACAATGACAATGACAACTAAAGCAACATGACAATGACCGCGACGGCGACGCCGACGTCAACGACGTCAACGACGTCGATGAGGACAATAAGAACCACAACCACCGCAACAACAACAAAGTACAATGACAACAACGACAACAGCAACAAGGACGACGACAACACAACGCAACCACATTGTGAGGGAAACAACAACGACGACGACGACAACAACAACAACAACAACAACAACAACAACAGCAGCAAATGGGTGATCAATCAACTGGAGTACAGAATTGCATCATGTCTGGCGGCGGACTGTGTCAATATGCGACTTTAGGAATTGAATCATTTTGGCCAGAAACTGCCATGGGCAAGTCTGATGTAATTTCAGGGAGAAACATGAGTTTGAGCGAAACGTTTTACACAGGTCCAAGTTCCCCGCCTTCACAAAGTCATGCAACATATGTGGCACATGTGTAGTTTGTGGATGGGTGAAATGTAGCATGCAGCCTAAGTAGTTTGATGTTTGGTGGCGCCATATTAGTGTTACTCCCTTTGTCATGCCCAACTGAACCAAGTGTGCAGGACCAAGTTGCTCTTCACGGTTGCATACTGAAGCCAGTCTGCCTGGCAAAGGTCAAGTCAGAGACAACCAATCTGCACTGGTGAAACATCGCATTGCCAACCCTACGGAATGTTCAATGATATCAAGCATCAAAGATTACCTACAATTACAGGGGTAAATCTATATGTGTATGTTTCATCTACACATATATGAATGTTTATCTAACCAGCCAACAATCAAATAAGATGGCAATGGTACCCCCCATTGCGGTCGGCTGCACCTTCTCGCTGTCTTCCATGGTTTCTTTGAGCTGCGCATCCCAGGTCTGCATCATGGAGATTATCTCCTGCCACATCGCCTTGCCCCCTGTGCTGCTCCCAGCTGTTGAGTATGGATGATCAACAAGTGATGTTGGCCAACCGACCAATCAACAACCATGGTTAACTAGCTGGTTAATGCTTCATAATAGGGTGTCATAAGGAAGAATAGTAGGGGATATACCAGCTATACATTGCTATGGGTCAATGTTGATCAACCAACTTTCATGGGGGAGAGTCACCAACAATAGTAAGAAAACAATTGTTAATGATGGGGGGAACCAGGGGTACAAGCTTTTGACCCATAGCCACATATATCTACCATCAATTGCTGTCCAATCATCACTTGATTGCTAGTTGATTGATGTACGATGGTTAAATACTAGTGGAGTTTGTTGTCTAACCATCAATTTATCTGCATATGTTTACATAACCAAATTCCACCGATCTATCTATCCATTCATCCATCTGCCTGGCCAAACATGTGTATAGTATGAACATATAGATATATGTACTGTATATCATTGAGACACATTCCAGAAACATCAAAGAAACCAAACTTGGGCTATTTTTTGATGACGACATGGGCCAAAGAAACTAATCCTCCGATTTCGTGACCATTCGTAAGGACCACTGGATTGAGCAGCTCCTCAAACAGTGTGACCTCACCTGCCATCGTTCGTCCTGTTTGTAGTGCTGCGTGACATTCAGCCATCGTTTTTTGGGAGGCAAATCCAGGTCAATGTCAAAGTGTGGCCTGCCGCAGGCGCTGCGGATTTTTCCCCGAATTGAACAACAAGCGCAGTTGCTGATGGCTAAGCAGCAGCTTAATGAAGCAGTGTAAACCAGTATTATTAATGGTGGTTTATAGTGGTTAGTTATTGGTTAATACTGGTTCCCAGTGGTTGATTGTGATTGATGATGGTCAAGAGCGTTGAAGAACATTTAATCAATATTCAACAACGGTTCGTAGTGGTGAGTGTATCTGGTTTTAGTAATATTGGTCAACGGTGGATAATAGTGGTACATCGACAAAAATGCATGTGTTGATCATAGATTGACGTTTCAGTGATCAAACAAACTTGAGAGTCCACGACATTGCTATCACTCGATTTGACACACAATTTTTATCATGGTTGGCGACTATCTAGCAACAAGCAAACAAGATTGCACCTCCCACCCAGGCGCTCTCTATGTCGTCAAGTCACATTCCCGCCACTGTAGGCAGCAGAAGCCATGCAGCCACGTGCAACATGAAATCGATTCAGTATCAAGGGTCCTGCCCTCTACCTAAATGACAGCGGCAGCCCAGGGGCAAAGGGTCAAACACCCCGGGTCGACTCGAGCTGTCAACTGCGGACGCAAGTTGGGTTCTAGCGTGATCAGGAACAGTCTATCTTGCCAAGTCAGCATTATACTCAGTGCCACATTGAGTATCCCGGAACCAACTATCTCATTGCCAATACTTTGACTGTTTGTGCCTTTGTGATCCTTTGTGCAGGGTTTGGGTTATTTATTTGGGGACATGCCAGTAACACATATTCCATGCTTGGTGTGACCACCTCAGTCGGTTTTTGTTGGAAAGTCTCAGCATGTAAAGATTGATCCTTTTTGCTGGAGATCGTGCTTGGAAGAGTGTCAGTTTCCATGCGAGGGTCTAGTAACCCTACCATCTTCGATGGCAAATCACCAGCCATTGAGCTGGTCAAAGATCAGCACATGGATCTTCCATGAAAGCCATGAAACCATCAGCCATCACCACAGAGGCCATCACCACCTGGCCATCAGCCTTTCAACTGAGTGCGGAATGGGTCCCATCCACCTTCACCGTCCCGGAAAAGAGGGGGCCGCGGGCGCCTGCAGCGCGTGTAGTGGATCCTCCGCTCGATCGCAAGCATTGGCTCCCGTCCCCTGGGTGGCACTGCTGGGATGGCTCACCAGGGGCACCCTGAAAGGATCTATTACCGGGTGGTTGAACCCCTAGAACCATCGTGGGTTACGTTGAACCCCTAGAACCATGGTGGCTTACGTTGAACCATGGTGGGTTACCGGTTGCTAATTAGGGATGCACATCTAAGTGGTCCGTACATTCCTAGCAACTTTGGACAAATGATGGTTTTCCTGGCGATGATTATAATATAAGAATGATGGTTTATTCATGATACTGGGAACTATCAAGAATGGTGGTTCGTGGCGCAAGAATTCATAGAATGATGCTGTCTGAGCAGCGGTGGAAGTTATCTGCTCTGTTCCCAAGCATGGCTTCAGCTGGTCGTCGCAAGAAATCGGTGTCACAACCTGCAGATCACTAAACCTCAACAAGGTGTATATGGTGGTTTCTTAGAATAGGGACCCCCGAAAAAAAGGTTCGTGTGATTTGTTACTATAAACAGTTAATAGTAGATGACTTGGGGGTTCTCCTATGGCTTGAGAAACCACTGTATGGTTGTGGGCAACAACACGAGCTGTTGAGTGTTATTCTTGGCATAGTATGTATAAATGAGTGTGTAATCCTCAATAGTTAACGAGTGGCATATGAACACTTGCTAGTACTTCTACTGAGTGTGATTCTTGAGTGTGATTCTTGGCCTGGTGGTCATGGACCTCTGGGTCAAGGGCCTCTCCACACTCACGCATTGTTGGTGATTGTTGCTTATCATCTCGCGTAGAAAATCAGTGTCACAGTGTCATAGATGATGATCAGCATATTGGTTGTCGGAGAAGACATGTACTACTGCCATCTACTGCGTATCATCATTGTGATTCTTCATCACGAACCAACGAATCATATTATTCACATGATTGACACCAACTGACGACACACGCCACTCATCTGGGAGGGGTTAGCCGTATCAGGTGGGTTAAGCCCCGAGTTCAGCATGTTGAACGACGCACGAACAATTGCAATGGGAGTGAACACAAAAAAACACATGTTTGATCATTGATCTTAGGGGATTGAAAATGGTTCACAATGGTTGGTAAAAGGGAATTGCAACCTTTTTTTTTTTTGCTAGGTTAAAACCGCAGCAACTATGGTTCGGAACCAGTTACGAGCACTGGGGATGCAAACCTCCGAAGAAATCTAAGCTTAACACTGTCCAATGTAGCTGTTTTGCGCCTACACTTCAGCATTTGGTGAGCATAGTAGCGTTGTTTTTGTCTGATGAGCTAAGTTACGTAGCAAAGCACAGCCAGTTTCACAATTGCTGGTGATCTACTTTATGGATAGCTTAGTAGCCGGATGTCCCAGTCACACATGATCAGCCTATGCTCAACGTTTGCTTCACCGCGTGCAACACGTCGCCAGTATTGCTCAGCTGCCACTGAGTCTCCCGCTCGAGCAACAAAAACATATGGTACCCGCTCGCCCACCTTCAAGAGAAGAAAGCGACTTTGCTGGAGGTCAAGCTGGCTACTGAATAATCCTTTATCATGGTAGATTGTGATCAATACATCGTTGAGCAAGGATGCTTATATACGTGTGATAAATCTTGATGAATGATGGTTATTTAAGGATTGCTACTGCTCAATAGTTGGTCATTGTTTGAACTGCTTCGGAATGGTGATAGTCGGTAGACTAGGGGTAATAAACAAGGTGGCGTCGCCACCAAGGGCGCGGCACGATTTGAACATTGCACAAATCATAACATCATCATCAGCATCATCATCAGCATCATCATCATCATCATCATCATCATCATCATCATCATCATCATCATCATCATCTTGAAGATTGCACAAGCCATTGTTTCCGTGCACTCACAATTAGAAGAAAACACAAGACAGAACTACCAATATATCAACACACCAATAAACATGCATAAGTACTCCAACGCAACTCTATATGACATGAAGAACCCCAAAGTGAACGAACCTCCCAACACATAGACGCAACATCGAAGCAACATGATAGCCTACCACCCACCCCCCAAAGCCAGTCACAGCGAACGTTAACATCCCACCCCCCCCCATCCACCCCCCAACCTCCACGTAGACGCAACATCGAAGCAACATGATAGCGTAGCATCCATCTCCCGAAGCCAGTCACAGCGAACGTTAACATCCCACCCCACCCTACCCCACCCCCCAACCTCCACGTAGACGCAACATCAAAACAACAAAAACAGGCGTTTCCCCCGCGCCCTTCGTGGCGACGCCAGCATAAACAATGGGTGTTCATGGGTGTTGATGGTTACTAATGACGAACATGTAATGCTTACTGATGGTCAATGGTCACATTGGTGCAATGAAACACGATAGTACAAACTATTTCCTTCCAGTGTTTGCATGTAGCTGCGTACATAAAACACTTCGATGCTGAAAAACTCACGCTGACATGGGTGTTTCTCAAAATAAGGCACCCCCAAATCATCCCTTATGAACCCTTTTATTGGTAATATATCAACCATTACAGTTGGATATAATTGCTATATCCAATGTTGTGGCTCATTATCTCCTTCTTAATAACCACTATCAACATGTGTCAGGCATTATATTAACGATTATTAACCATTACATCAACCATTACATTAACCATTACATTAACCATTATTGATCTCTATTAACCACCCATTAACCACCATTAACCACTATAAAACCAAACCCAAACTTTGGGGTTCCCAGTCACTGGCGACTCGGAAACGCCCACAACGGTCTCGGGTTGGTCGCCTTTGGAGCCTTGGAGGGGTCTCGTTGTCGGATGCGCTCCTGGGTGGGGTGCCATGGCGAGGTTGTGGTTTACTAATGGTTAAATAGCGGTTCAAGAGTGGTTTATCAGTGGTTTGAGAGTGGTTAATTAACGACTATAGCCACTACGAGTGGTTAACGGTTGTGGTTTAAGAGCGGTCGCTAGTGGTTGGTTAATGGTTAGTTAATGGCTGGTGAATGGTTGGTTCATGGTGGTGAATGGTTATGATAGTGGTTCATTCATGGCTAGTTGGTGGTTGGCGAAAAGATCTTCAGAAGACAAGCATAATGATAAGCTGGTTGTTCAATAATGGTTCTATTTTTGATCACAAGTGGTGATGGACACACAGAAAACCATCCAACACGTTTCGAGCCGCTACGATTTTTGTTGATGACGGAAGCTGCCACGGAGCTCACGGAATGGTTCGAAAGTCGCGCCAATTTTAAGAGTTGGCTGAACAGTAACAGTCCTATGGTTTTTTGGTTGATTGTTGGTTGATTGTTGGTTGATTGTTGGCTGATAGTTGCTGCTGAGTGGTTGCAGCGTTGTTGCTATCAGTGGGTTGTTGGATTTATAGTTATTGATCGTTGCTTTTAGGCCAACCCGCCACAAACAGGACCCAGCAATTGTCGAACCTTTGAGCCAACAATGATCAAGCATCACGTTGACCGTTTGTAAGGTTTCGTTGGCAAATCACGTACTCTCAAGAAGTGGCTGTGGTAGTCTGGCCGTACCCCATTGCATCATTCGGAGACCGTTCCATATCAGTTCTTGTGATTTTGCTTTCATACTTTTCCGAGGGTACGCTGAACACAGAATCCTGGAGCCATAGACATTCCTTGGAAGACTCATTGATGTTCACGCGCAATCTGATTTTGATCTTGGATCAGTCATTGGGCGTGGATCGACTCTTGAACGCTCCGTAGCAGCTAAATTCCATCCACGAGTCTGAAAAAGCTATCTTTGCTGAGTCATGGGCAGCTTGACCCTGCCACCCTGGTGGTCCCTGGTAGTTCTTCAACGAGGATGAGTTATTCACCATCTTTCGGTGATTTCTCATTGTTGCTGGTCCCTCAGCTCTATGCTTCAGCACAACCAGCGGGTTCTTGGAGCCCGGCCGCCAGTTCCACATGAGCTTGCCTTGCAGCATAAGCCTGCACTGAAGCTGAGACTAAGATCTTCGGTTGTCATCACTGGTTGGTACTGAGATACCTTTTGATTCGGCAAACTGCTCATTGATTTGTTCATTGATGACTGGCTGTGCTTTGGAAGATCCAGCTGTAAAGGGTTTGTCGTGCTTAGTTACATGCGATAACAACCAACAATTATCACCAAATGCCATAGCAACCAGCAAGCCATAGCAACAAAAATATGTGGATCAATACTTTGGATCACCTGTACTGGCTACTATCCCAAAAATATGCGCAGGTCAATTAGAAGCCATCATCCCAGGCATGGTTGAAATATGAAGCCTCCAAGCACCTACATAACCATCATCAATGACCAGCTAATATGCGCAATTTGTTTGTTATCATCCCCTACTGGTAAGTAGGAAAAACCAAAGGATCCCCATGACTTGGAAGTGACAACCCGGTGGTTGATGCCCCGGCCGCCTCGGCGCCGTCCCTCACCAAGGCCTGAAACTGCTGGGGAGGGCGGCCATGTGTTCAGGTGGCTTGTTTATTCACCATCTGACTGGTGGTCGGAAGCGATGGTTACTCAGCGATTGATAACCATGTCATGCTTAATCGTGGTGAAACTATGGTTAAGAATGGTTAATAATGGTCAACAGCGATACTGCTTGGTGAGTTCAACCTCTCCGAAAAAGATATTCAACCAACCATGATGCCAAAGATTGGGGAAAACTTTTTCATGTCTGCTTTGCACCAGGGAATCCTAGGAGATGAGCTACACCCGGGAAACCTGCTTCCTTCTAGCAAGCCGAATGGTGGAGGGCAGCGGTTGATTCTCATAGTCACCAACCAAGTTTGAGGGCCTTTGGAACGACATGTTGAAGCTATGTGTGGATCAAGATCGTTGATCGTTGGAAGGCCGAGTTCTAGTCAGACTCTCGAAAATATATATGTAACGGTTGATGAATCAACAGGAGTCCTCTATTGTGAGATTTCATACTTACAATGGTCATAATGGTCATGATGGGCATACCAATCGTCATCAGTTCCAATGGTTGATGGATCGCAATCCAACACCACCCAGAAAGCATCCTTGACCAAGCTATCAACCAGAGTCTTGGGTGCTCCCAGAGGTTTCTAGTCAGAAACTCTAAAGGCTATGGTCCAACAGAATGCGACCCCATGGAATCCTCTTCTCTGGAAACACACACGTATCCATGCCTAGATATTTTGTTGCGATGGATTGAAACCCTTGTACCTTTTCTGTAGATTTACAAAACTAACAAACAAACAAACAAACAAACAAACAAACAAACAAACAAACAAACAAACAAAGCGTCATTTTTCGTCAGGAAGATGGAACAGCCCGGACGGGCATGAAACCGAACAATGCTGCGGCAAGATGGGAGAGCTTTCTGAAGCAAGCACCATGATTTTTGCGCACAAACAAGTGTTTCCTGCGAATAGAACGACGAAGACATTTCGAAGACCTTGCATAAATGGTCCACCTACTTGATCAACCAAGGGGTCTAAATTCAGGAGTCCCAGGTTTATCACTGAGATGAGGATGGGTCACGATGGGTTGAAAAATGCTGTCGCATCGGTGCACAACGCCCGTGCCGCATGGAGCTGGTCGCACCCCTCGGACCGGTACCTTGGAGATCACCAGTAACCTGCGACGAAGCTGCGAACTCACTGCGCCACGGGCACCCCAAGCAGTAGAGTCAGAGTAGGATCGAAGAATGTCCACTGCGAAGTCATCACAGATTGGATGACCTTGTGGAGACTTTCCCCTTGAATTTCCCTCGCTTTCAAGTTCACACTTCATGAAATTCCCAATTCTATCGTCAAAGACATTGAAATACAATCGCCAAATGGGTGTCAAAAACACTATGTTTATGTTTCTACATGTTTTCAAAAACTTGATCTCTACGCACGTACACATGCACATTCACATGCACATACACATGCACATTTACGTGTATATACACGGGTGCTTCTCAAAATAGAGGTACCTCCGAATCATCCAATATTAATCAACTTGAGAAAGAAACCATGCATCTTTACGGGTCCCGCTTTTGAGAAACCATCCACTCATGAAACATGTTTTACAGTGAAAATACATACTGTAGTATCTATTAAGATGAAACCACTGATGTAAGTCATGTTTTTACAGTCAGATTACATATATGGTGGTTTCTCAAAACATGGGACCCAAAAAAGCTGGATTCATTACAAGTAAATGATTGATACTTGGATGATTTGGGGGTACCCCTTTGGCTTGAGAAACCACCACATCTGAGTCCTGAAACTTCCATCGGATCCACGGAAAAATCCAAAAATCAGCTGAGCGGTGCCTGAAGTCCACCCGACCAGACCTGGAACGATTCGCATCGCAAGTAAGGTCTCGCTGGATTTTCTCTTGAGGGTCAAGCATGGCAAAACATAGCCTTGATAAGGGTTGGTAAATGATGGTGTTGAGAATGGTTCGTCATTGCAAGCAATGCTTAATAAATGGTAATGAGCTGGCTAATGATGGTTCATTGATGCTGGTTCAAGGTTGGTGATGGTTAAGAGTGGTCAATGATGGTTGGTTCATGGTCACTAATTGGTGACTACTGGTCGGTGATGGTGAAGCTAAGATCCTGCGCAGAATCTCTGGTCTGCTAGAGGACTAGGTATATATGCGTACATAAACATGTATATATGTAAGTGTACATGCATGAATGCCTACATGTAATTACTTCTATGTATAAATAATTCAAGTACGGGCGATGATTTGACAAGAGGCGAAGAGCTTCAAATGGGTAGTAGCACGCACAAAAGTGGTATATACCCTTGACTACCTGAGAAAGCCTCAGAGGTACTATTGTAGACCGAAAGAAAACGGGTTCAGAATTAGATCCATAGAACCATGGGAAGCCAGAAGCCATTGATGGTCTATCGTACACAATTCAGCACTGTTTTTTGAATAAGGGATGCCGGGTCATGAATGAGTGCGCCCACCGGATGAACCTGCGAAACCACAGAAGATTGAACTGGTGAAGCCATGTTATTGCAGCTGTTCTATCCGGCTGATGAATCCATACACCTTTGTATCTACTTGTTAAAGCTTGAAAATGACTTTACATATCATCATATGTTCTGCCATTCAAGGCAGTTTCAAGCTCCCCGAAAGAATCTCTTGGACACACACTGGGTGTCTGTGTCTTCCATGTTGCTTTGGATACTACCTCCTTTCCCCGAGCATCCCATTCGTGGCGTCAGCCATTTGAAGTCATCGCCAAACACTCTACACGCCATTTGCCCCCAAGATAAGAGACTGGGAAAAACAACATGAGTTTCAACAGCACACAGTTTTTCTCCAGCTGTAGCGCCAGCTGTTTATGCTGCTGATATTTTGTAGCTCGACGTCTGTTCTGTTCATCGCAAGCTTCTTCCATCATGATCATAAAGTTCAACGTACAATGTAGAATCGGGTATATCATGTAACGTATAGTTCACTTCAATCGTTTTCCAACGTAGAGTTTATCAAGCTTTTCACTGTTGATCAACCTGTACGCCCTTCCCTTTCTACTGTAGTCATGATGGTGGTTTCTCAAAATGGGGGCACACCCAAGTCATCCTTTACATTATCTGTGTACAGCGATGTAAAACAACCACAACTTTTGCAGGTTCCCTATTTTGAGAAACCACCATATAGTAGTTGTTTCACACGTTTTGTTCACGCACAACTCGGACTGATCTCTCGCGTCCAAAGATCACACCCTTTGGTGATGCAGGTATGTGACCTCTTGCTGTATTTCACCCGTATTGTTGGTTATTATTCCCTATGATGAATTATAATAAACCACATATTTTCAGAAACTATCCTGAGAATTTTGAGAAACTACCATGATAGACATTACAGGATTGGTAGTTTTGAGAAACTATCCTGATGATTTTGAGAAACACCAGCTGATTTTGAGAAACTACCATTACACTGGCTGGTGGACTACGTAGCTGGGGGCTTCTCACTGGGATTCATCGGCCGCGCACCTCAGTGCTGCCACGCTCTCGCGCACATAAGCTACCGCTCGCCTCGCCAACCACAAGGGGAGATGCTATGGATGCCCACCAGCACGATACTCAAGCCATGGTGAATGAGAATGGTTGATGATGTAGTTAACTAGTGGTCACTAGTGGTTATAAATGGTTGATAAAGATCAGAACTGGTTTGTTGTTGAACCACCCCGTCATGAAAAACATGCGCAAGTCGACCAACCATTTGTTCATGATTACTAGGGAAAAATAATGCTCAAAATGGTGAATGACCATGGTTGACGATGGTAATTGAGACTGATTATTAGCAAATGACTACGCGAGCAAGTGTAAATGGAGATTATCTTATGTGTTTCTCCCGGTCATTCATAAACCCAGCTCATCCAAGTAACTCGATAGGAGTGCTCAATGAATATACTGTATGCTGATGGAAGTTCTATTGATCCAGGTCATCAGTTTTTCCCATTCTTCCCCCATCACAAAGAAATGTTGTTAACTCCTGCTGATGCTGTCAGCGATATCCCTGGCGACTTAGGATGACCCACTGAAAAAACAAATGTTCACCACCAGAACCAAAGGTTAAAAAATGGTGAATGGCCTATCATGACCAGTGGCGAATGATCAACCAAGGGGTTGAATGGTGAATGATCAACTAACCCCCCTCTTCGATCCTTGTTCCCAGGAGGTTGATCGTGGTGATGGCTGATAAAAATGGGAGAAATCAACAAAATAAGGGCAAGCTGGTAAGCCATCATTTTTCTGCTGGTTGAGACGGGTAAAATAAAACATGGCTGATAAAACATCGAAACTGGTAAGAAATGGCTAAGCTGGTCTCTGGTTCAACCACCATGACTCAGCTCCGCACCTGTGTTGGCAAATATTGTTCAAATGGTGGTTTCTCAAAATAGGGGTACCACTAAATCATCCATTGATAGTGTAGTAAACCAACCATTTTTTGGGGTCCCCTATTTTGAGAAACCACCAAATGCTCATGAACTGCTATGGTCGTGGCTTATCCACAGTTTGTGAGTTGGTTCGTCTATTTTGCCCACACTACTGGATACAAATCCATCAGGATCATATATAGTTAGTATATGGCCATTAGAAAGCCATTAGGATGTCACTATTGGCTTCTTCTTACAGTTTCTGATTGGCAAAACTTCCATGTAATCACTGAGAAAAGAGCTGGTTTTGAACCTGCAGATTCGCTGCGGTCCCAACTCCTTTGAGCGTTCACGAAGTAGAAGATGCAGGCTGTGCTCAACCATCTGTCGCACCTGCAAGCCACAAGATTCAGAAAGTCCAGCAGAATAGCTATGCCAACCGACCACGAAGTAAGCACTTTCGGATGGGGAAACCACAATGTTTTTGGCCATATTTTCCTCCGTCAGCAATCGATTGAAAACCGGTCAACAGAAAACAAGAGTAGCCCCAAGACGTCCTTCCAAAAGGTTGCTGATTCCCTTTGCTATAAGCTCCTACCTCCAAAAAAAAAACTCGGAAATCCCCTGGTTTCATGCTTCTCTTCATCGCTATGATCACCACAAACCGTGGTCGGCCCGGGAGAACAACCAGAATGCTTCAAGTGGTCACAGCAAGGCTTGGTTGCAACCTGATGAAACGGTAACATCAGCACTGATCATCCTACATCGCCTGAGTTGGTGGCCTGGAAACGAAGCTGATAAACTCGGATGAACCAATCTCATAGATTGATGCGCTGGACAAATCTAAGTCGTGAGGTGGGGGTCAGTGGGTATCTCTCCAGCTTGAGGCCACGACCATCAGGCACCAGTCTCGGCGAACCACTTCAATGCCCTGGCACTCAGCTGCAGGGCAGGCGCCATGGCAACGTGGGTCAACCAAAGGACTTCCTTAGGCCTTGGTCAGTGATGAACTTAAGGAGTTCATTAATGGAGTTCATTGGGCTGACCAACTTTAATCAGCTTAAGCACTTCTTGAAGTGGTCAGAAATGATGAAGCCTTAAGCACTGCCAAGAACCTGATGACCAAATGGAAATTACTATGTAGAGAACCTCATTGAGCACATGGGAGTGGCCATCCAAACACTGACTTCTTGGAGAACCGCTTCTGGCAACCCTGGCACCAGCCACACGAAGCCCACAGAGCGCTCGGATCAGTAGCCTTGAAGTCCAGCTTCCCCTTGTCCTCCACAGAGCCAAATGACAGCCCAGCATAGCGCTTCTTGTCTCAGCGCAGGCGTGCCGTTTCGTGGACAACAACGGCAACTTAGACCGGCCCTGGCGACAGGTCCTTTCTGTGATATACCACATAGTGTTTATGAAATTCATGGGCACTCACAGCCATGGCTGTGGGTTAAAACCATGAATTCAAAGGTGAATGGTATCCTGGTAGATGTTCAAAACACACGCCTGTGAATATGAGATACTGTATGATACACGGCAAGGTACATTTGGTAGAACAAGATGGTGCTGTCTCTGTGGTTTGCCTTTTTTCGAATCAATTACTTTTCCAAATATATCTGCGGACGACAAAATCGTCATAGCAGGATTCAGAAATCCAGAAACGCGATTTATCGACTGATGCATATGACTAATGAAAAAATCAAGATTCAAGTCCAACGGACGAGTGGCCGTGGTAAAATACAAGGATACTCCAACAGCCGGAATTCTGTGGATATCTGAGTGCTGCACTCATGAGCAAGAACGGATAGTAGACCTTTCACCGCACGATGCCAATCGATCCACTGTCAAAGAACATAATCCACAAAATAGTCCGGTCCATTCTAGGGTTGACATGTTTGGCAGTCATAATCACATGGATGTTCGGGAACCCCCAAATAATGAAACGGTGGTCAATCAAAGAGACTTCAGACCTGTGACACCAGTGCCAATAATTTGAAGGATGACGGCTGTTGACTCAGGTGCAGATCAAATATCCAATCAGTGCAGGAGGTCCTTTCATTTTCCTTTGTATCGCTTGAAAATCTTTCCTTGCCACCAGGACGGTTGACCCTAGGGAGAATAAATGGAACCTGAATGAAAAGTAAAAAAAAGAGTTGAAGTGCTGCCTTCAGATCTTCCCGACCTATCCCCTGTGCCAGGTGCGGCCGCGCGAGGTCTGGCGCTTCCCCCAGAAACTCTCAGGGCAACTGGTACACATCACCCACCACAGCTGGTAACCTTCTGCAGAAATCATGATACGTGCAGGAAGCACCTGCGACTGGTGGTAAATGTGGCGCGGTTTCCCATCCATTCCGATGGCTCCTGTTGTAAAATGGTCCGTTCTTTGGGTGGTCACCACTTTGGGAACTCCATGGAACGTCCAATGGTGAATTTTGCCGAGCTCACCATTATTCAAGGGTCCACTTTAGTGTTCAAAACGGTTGATGAATCATCACCAAAATGGTGGTTTCTCAAAATAGAGAACCCAAAAAAATTGGTCTGATTTGGGGTATCGGGTATCCCTATTGTATGAACCCACCAAAATGAGTGCTAATCATTACGGTGATCACATCCCATGATGGTTGGTCAAAATGGTTTCAGTTTTTCTTGTCATACCCTCCTCCGACTCAAAAAGTCAGCTAAACGCAAGGGTGAGCGCAGCCGAGAAATTAAAAGAGTCTTTGCATCGTGGCTGTATAAATCCTGTACCATCAGACATCATCAATTTCACAATACATATGCCGGTTCAATACATGTTCATGATTGTTAATGGACATATTTCTTGGTACCGCCAGCTCTGCCTGGGCTTCCCAATGTGCTTCTTTCCATGAATTCGATGCGCTGGGGTTGGCAAAAAAAGCACGTATCTTAACGGATCGCCGTTGCCTTTTTTGTGGCAAATTTTACACAAACAATGCGCGGCGCACCTTCTCAAACTCCATCTTCACAGGTGCCCCAAACGCAGCACTTACCAGGTCTGCTGCCTCCAACCGCTGAGCTGGTGAACATGCAGCTGGTGGTGCTGAATCCTATGGCAGCTAAATCAATTTGGTTGATACAAGTCAGGTAAGTATTCACCATTGGTAAGCTATAGCTGAAGTTGATGCAAACGATTTGGCACTATCATCAACTCATGATAATTCTATGAATCATAATCATATTGATTACTGTAATCACGTTCAATTATGGTTGGTGATAGCGATGATGACCAACAAAAGTGGTTCCTCAGGTCGTTTGTTGGGGATCCGTATGACCCACTTTTTAGAATGCTATTCAACAGCCAGTGGTCCTTTGTGTATCCTCTCGCCTATATCTAATCAATTTGCCAATCTATCTAGCGATCTACTTGCCCGTCCCTTTCCGTCTGCCTACCTATTCATTCACCCAGAGTATCTGTTGTCAACCTACTTGTCTACCTCTGTGCCTATCCACCTATCTTTCTAGCTACTTTCTTCTTTGTGCATGTACGAATAAACCTGTCAATCTACAGTACCTATCTTCTTGTCTAGCTACAGTATCTACTATTTGTGTTGAGCTTGTTCTTGGATATGCCTAGAAACGTGACCACATCTTTTTTGGCGAGGGACACATCTGCGGCCTTACGCTGTTTAATCTGGCTGGTCCAAAGCGTGGGAGGTATCTACCCGAAGACACAATGGATCCACAACCAAATCACACGAACGTTGGCCAACAAAGTTTGATGGCAAGATGCATCCCAACACATTGACTGTCTGGCCCATGTTGACGTCTGAAATCACTGGCAGTACGAGTAGCAATGCGGTCTGACAACAACATCTTCTTGCCTCCTTGCCAACGGAGAAGGCTTCCTTCATGCTAGCACCACCTGCTGGTTTTTGCTTCGCAGGATCAGCTTGCCCCATGGCAGTGTGAAGAAAATTAGCCTTTTCTTGAACAAAGCCAACATAGATTCCTTTCCAAAGCCAGGTTTGAGTGGCTCATGGTTGGGAAACTCGTGAAACCAATGGATCCCCATGCAAGTTGGAGCAATTCTGCTAGTTTGGCATTCACCATGGCCAGACTGATGGGACCCAGAATGATGGGACCGAAAATGATAGCACGCATGTGTTTCTTTTATGAAATCATTTGGCAAATGTGGGTTCCACAATTAATCATTTGGGAGTCAAATGATTTGGGAATTTACAAGTCAAAATACATAGAGCTTTGATTTGTTGGCGATTATTATGAACGATGTCCAGATCAGGTTGCCATCTATGAATTTATGGTGGACCACCTCCTCCTGCTGGTGGAAAACCATTGCTCAGCATTTGGATTTCCTCAAACATTTTCACCGACGCATGATGACTCGACACAGTACTGACAAGTTCCTGAAAGCATCGACTAAATGGCTCTATCGCCAGTGTTGATTCTATTCCAATGATACAAAAGTGTCCGTGTCGGTGGATAGCTATACTGTATCGGAAGA
>VSDK01012921.1:0-18368 GCA_009767595.1 Symbiodinium kawagutii | reverse complement strand
AGTGAAACCGTCTGAGCTCGTTGCAGTGAAACAAGTCTCGTTTTCAACAGTGCTGGACACTGCAGTGTTCTGAGGCCGGGGCAGTGCTGGAGGCACAGTGGGAGCATTTCTCATCTCCCAAGTCCAGTTGTCATCCCAACAGTCAGTCCACCAGTCTTGATCATCCAACCAATGTGAATCCTGGTAACAGTCATAGTAATCACCATAACTCCAGTCATCATCGGTTAGTCCATCAGTCCAGTCAAACCATTTACCTTCGTCACAGGGCCCTTCACGCGCATTTTCAGTGCACTCATCATCATTCACAGTTGCAACATTTCTACAGTCCTTGGCCATGTGTCCATGTCGGTTACACTTCCAACATCTACTTCTATTCTCTTTTCCTTTTCCTTTGCTTTCAGTTCCAGTGTGGGACAGTTTTCCTCCGACACTTTTTCCTTTGCCTTTCGGTGGGCTCCATTTTCCTTTTCCTTTACTCTTGCCAAAGGGGGACAGTTTTCCTCGGCCTTTGCCTTTCAGTGACCAAAAGGGGGACAGTTTTCCTCCGCCTTTACTTGTCCAGTTCTTTCCTTTTCCTTTTCCTTTCAGTGGGCCAAAGGGGAACCAGCTTTCTCTTCCTTTGCCTTTCAGTGGAGTCCAACCTCGCACTTTTCCTTTTCCTTTTCCTTTACCTTTCATCCAACCGGCAGGTGAACATTTACCATTTCCTTTCATTCCTCTTCGCCACAGTGCGTCTGCATCCATCGGTGCATGTCCTGCAGAGTCCTCAGTACTCAGGTCTACTCTGTGTCCTAGTCCATATGCAGTGATGACGTCTCTCACAGCTTCACATATGTCCATTGTATTTTTGTTCTGTTTCAGTTGCTGTCTCAGTGGGCCAGTTGTTCCTTCTAACAGCGTTGCCACCAAAACGTTGTTGGGCAGTGGTGCTTTTGTTTGTCCTTCGTACCTGGCCTTCAGTGTTTCCCATTCACTGTAGTCTTGTTCAAAGCGTTCTGACCTGAACCTGTGTTCCAAAACCTTTGTCAGTAGGCTGATATCCTGTGCAGTTCGTGGTAGTGAAAACATTCTACTCAACAAGCGCCATGTCTCAAAACCATTCAGTTCAGTATTCCTCATTACCACCAGTCTGGCACTTTCAGTGGTCAGTTGAGCTAACAGGTAGTGCAGTTGAAGGCTAAAACGAATTAAGCCAGCGTCACCGAATTGCTTCTCACTAGCTTCAAGTCTTTCGAGTTCTTCGTCAGTGATTGCAGTGTCAATTGTCTCAACTTTCTTCATCGCTTCACTTGCTTCAGTCTTGCACAGTGCTACGTACGACTTCACTGACCAGCTCCAGTCTTCCCAGTGTTCTGGTCTTCCATCAAACTTGTCTGGCAGTGTCAGTTTGCTCTCTTCTTCACATGTTCCTTCTTCTTCGGTCTGTGCCATTGCTTCAGTTGGCTTCTACAGTTGTAGCTGGAGTCAGTGCTCCGCTACCATGCAAAAGTACAGGATCTTTCTCCAGTACAACCAACAGTGTCACTCACAGTCAGTACTTCAGCTCTGGACTCTTTTGCACAGTGACTTGAGCCATCTTGAGCCAACAGTCAGAGTTGGCAGTCTGTGGAGTGCGCAGTGGCTTATGCAGTGTACAAGAGAGTGTGTGTGTGACTATGACAGTCTATCTCAACACCAACCAACCAACCAACCAACCAACCAACCAACCAACCAACCAACCAACCAACCAACCAACCAACCAGCCAACCCGTTGAGATCCGTTAAGTATGGATGATCAACAAGTGATGTTGGCCAACCAACAACAATGGATAACTAGCTGGTTAGTGCTTCATAATAGGGTATAATAAGTAAGATTAGTAGGGGATATACCAGCTATACACGGCTATGGGTCAAGGCTTTAATCAACCAAAACCACCAACGCAAATAGGGAAAATAATGGTTATTGATGGGGAACCAGGGGTACACGGTGAACTGACCCATAGCCATATCAGAACCGATCCAATTGGCTGCAACAACCATGAATTGCTGGCTATTGTTTGCTCATGTTCAATCACTCATTGTTGGGTTGTAACACAGGTAAGTCCCAACAAAAAGACGCGGTCCTGACGAACGGTGAATGTTCGTCGCGAGCATTGGTGGTACTCAAATGGTCAAAATAAGAATGCTTAAACTTAATTATGGATACCGGTAATGATGTTAGCAATGATTCAGCTGATGATCTATTGATGGTTAATGTCGGTAAATAGTCGTGATAAGTTGATGATCAACAGTATTCCTAGGCTTCCCAACGAGTCACAGCAAGGTGATCATTATGAGACTTCTGAAATGGGTGCAAATGCGGAGCTGCACCAACCATGTGATTGCAAATCTGGTAGAAGTGTAATGGTGCCTTGAAGTCTTCTCGAAGTTCCAAATTTAGCTGAAGACAACTTTGATGCTCACAATGCTCGCAGACATGCGAGAGTTCTTCTCTTGGAGCAGATGAGTTGTTGACTGCTGTTACTTGTCCTAGATTTCTACGGTGCCGAGGAACTGGGCTTGCCACACCACGTTCACCTTCTTGGGAGGATGCTACGGAAAAGATAGGGGTGATTCCATGAGACACGACAAAAAAATTGGTTCCTAGATACCATGGCCATCCATGACCCAATCTCAAATTCACCAGGTAGAAAATACTGCTTATCATGATGCAGCAATAGATGGTACGACCAGTACTGCTCCGTGTTAGTATTTTCCATCAGCAGTGTTTGCTTCCTAATAGCTGCTAAACATTTAGCAAGACACGGCTGCTTCTTAGTGCCTCAAAGCCCATGGTTTTAGGTTGCTACGTTGATAGGTGCCGCAGCGTACCTATAGATAAAAATGTTGAGCCCACCACCATTTAAAGCCATCATCCCCTGAGAATTACCTAAAAAATGGGAAGCCCACAGGCGCTGGAACATGCAAAAACGCCAAGCCCATGGTCTCTCTAGATAAATCCTGTGCTAATGCTGGGTGCATCCACCATTTCTGGACAGCCCAATCTCTGTGTCACCACATGCACGTGCATCCATACCTGGAACCCACATCGTCAAATTGATCATGATAGGAAGACTGTCCCAGTAGGGGCATCCCTATCTGTGAATGCACATGCTTCGTGGTCATCCAAATAGGAATCGATTAATGATACTCAGCTGAACAAATACAATAGTTGCATCAGCATCCTATCAGCTGATTTTTTTGATTTCGCAAAAATTGCTGACCAGTCTTCACTATCAACCACCCGCAGTCATTGACTATTTTGAATCATGTTCACCATGGCTAACCAGCTGACCATCAAGCAACAGCCATTAACCACTGCGAACCATCATTAGCCCTCATTCATAGATGGGCCTCAAAACCCATCAATCAACAATCAAGCACCACGAAATCACGATCAATCATCATTATCCTCTCCAACCACATCAAAAAAAAAAAGCTCATGAACCAACCTGGCTAACCAATCTCACCAACACCATCCTCACTAACACCAAGCTCACTAACCATCCTCACTACACAACCACATCCACCAACCAACTCACCATTTCCCACGGCTCGAAAGCCACGCCTTGGCCAGGCTGGGACCAACTTCGGGGCCCAGGCCTTCGCCCAAGCCTTGCAGTTCCTGGGTCGGGGAACGTGTCTTCTATCTGTATTAGATATATACGTAGATATGAGATATGTATATATGTATTAAATATATATATATATGTATTAGATATAAATATTATATATATATATAAATATTTATAATAGATGTATGAGATCAGCATTCGATATGTCTATGTTTAGAAAAAATAGTGATCTCATATCAAAAACAATACGAGTTATGATTTGTTATTGTCGTCTTTATGTTCAGGTCTACTCCTCCATCTTTGTACACATCTTGCGATGACATGTCTCAACAAACATGCTGATTCCGGGCAAACCGACACAGGCAGAGACCCAGCACTGGCAGAAGCGGGGCATTTGCGAGCCGTGAAGCCAAAGGATTGGATGTTCACATGGCTACCCACCCGGGTTGATGCTACTGAGCCAATCTTGGGGGATCTCGGTGGCACCAATCCTACCTTTGTAGCGTTCCGGCTCATCGGTCGCAAGGCGACACCGGGTCAACGATGGTCGATCTTTATGGACAAATCGCTCGTTGGTTGCAGACCATCGAAGCAATGATGCCGGGAATCTCAGGGGAGACTTTGTGTGTTTATACATTTATCTGTATGTATTGATATATGTGCATACATATATACACACATATATGTATAAATGTGTGTGTGCGCGTGTGTGAGTACATCTTTGCTTGCCTATACATTTGCGAATGCATCTAGATATAAACATATATGTATCGTCAAACATTTTTTTCACATCATATTCTAGTACATGTTTTCTACTGTCTTGTCATAGTTGTATAAAGATATGCGTATGTGTGTAAATCAAGATATTTGTTACATACACCATGTGTGCTGCAACATACATATGCATATAACAAGAAAGAGAGAAAAGAGAGAAAGAGATGACTGTTCTTGTACATAATTGCAAACAAATAATCCTGTATATACACATGTTCATACACTGTCATCATTATCACGACTATCACTGCCTATAAAAGTATTTGTACACATCAATCATATTTGCACAACCACACATAATCCACCTTCATGCTCTATGTTGATTACTTCGCCGCAAGAAAAGAGCTTGCGAACACAATCCACCCAACCTTGGGGCGGAGACACCCAACGTTGGGGCGCCTGGGGAAACCCAGAAACCCAGAAAGCGGCAGAGGCTCCAGTTCTTTGTAAAACTCTGCACTTGGAAACTCGAAGCCTGAGCCGCCCCGGACTTGGGCCGCTTGAAGTCACCGCGAAGCACTGCAATTCCCAACCACTCGAAGCTTATTCAGAGCGGCCATGATGGCTCAAGAGCAATCAGCGTTCAAGACATTTCTACCAAAATCAACGCAAATTGGAACACAAAAAACTCCACAAATGATTCCCATGGAAATGTGCTGAGCAAATTGATGATTGGCGCATCGAATTTCCCTTCAAGTTCCCCAGCTTTTGGGTATCGCGATAACGTTGCTTGTTTGCCAACCATGCGCTCAAATTTGGATTGGTTTATTTATTGGAAAAAACCTACGCAACACCTGGATATATACCATCAACCATGGGAACGAAACGCCTGAAATTACAATGACAAATGATTTAAAATTCGAGCACTTGCACTGAAGACCTTTGGGCGAGCTCCATGTGTCACCATGAACGGCTGATCATCGGTAAGGTCATCACAAGCTTACCAAATAAGATGTAACAAAGAGCCCCAAAATCGAAGCTTCTGATGCAACTCGGTGAGCAAAAATTGGATTTACGGTGGAAGTGAAGTTCCCCCCTATGTAATCCCCCCTAAGAATGGCTCAGTCGCTCCCTGGAGTTGTCCCTTAGCGCGGGTTACCAGTACCAGGCTGGTTCTTTCAAGTATTTGTGGATCATCTGTTCTGTGCTTTGACGTCTTCACATTCCCATAGATGTCTTTATGTATCTACAAAATCTATAAATAGTAAAATATATACATATACATGTCTATAAAAAACAAATTGTCTACACATAGTGCAGTTTAATACCTGTATATATACATATACATACGTGATAGAATAGATACATAATCTATATATATATATATACAGGTACATAATGATGCATATTGATACATATTGATGCATATTGCATGTTGTCATCTAAACGAATCCTTGCAAGTGAGCTGGAAGCAGCACTAGGTTGGTACCAACACCAACCTGTTGAAGCTACAGAATCACGACCACATGGCTTCCTGCCCTTCCTGGCCTGTGTCTGCACTGACTGTGACGATCTCAAGACTTTTTTCATCCGCCAATTCTTCTTCTTTACCTGCACCTCAGGGTGATGACACTTGGCATCTGAATAGATCTGGTATTATAGGAATGAAATCCATCATGCTTCTTCCAGTCACAGGTTCGAATTACAGGGTTCTGGGTAAAACATGGTGAAACCACTTGAGTGTTGTGACAGCCTCACAGCTTTGGACAGCCGGCCTGTGCTCAACAAGATCTGCGCAAAACGGGGATCGCGGAGCATTCCTCTGGAGAAGAGCACCACGAAATAGTAGGCGTAAGGCTTGTGTGCCATCAACTCCTGCGGTTCGCAGTGAGTGGAACCCCCAACGGCTTCACAGCTTCATGGTGTCCGGGATCCCGCTGGGCTGCTTCTCCGGGTAAGGATTCACTGGTTTGCGGATGGCATCGGCATGGCATCAATACGAGTCATGTTGGCCCCTGGGATGAATCTTCCACCTGGGAAATCTTGTTCGACCCTCTTGATCTAGGGAAACTTGTGATTTTGAGCTTCCTGAGGCTTCCTGCATCAAAAATCCTCCCGCGCAGGGGTTGCAAGGCAGTAAGTCTCAACTGATGTGGAATCTGTATGTGGCAACCTCCAACGATTTTCAGAATTGCATTGCAAACCAGCATTAAAAATAATGTGTAACAGTGGTTGTGAACACAGCTGTTCACCATGCTAGGTAAATTGGTCCTAGTCACCTCCGGACCTTACCTCTTGAACCTGTGAAACCGGGTGGACCCAATGGAACCACTGGGGGCTTGTAATGATCTCTGATTGCTCCGAAATGATCTGCAATGAAACTGTTGGGGATCTCCTCGGATTTCTTAATTGGAAATGTTTCAAGAACCCACGACACAAAAGGCAAAAGTGACACGCAACTTGGAACATGACATTGAATTTGCTTGATCAACTTGTGTCAGTCCATAAACTTTGCACAACACGCCTTTGGTACTTTCCGAAACGAATGAATAAGCAGCTTTGGTGAGTCCAATGCTTACCTTGTCAACTTGTGTTAGTCCAAAAGAGTTTGCATGATCAAAAATCCAAAAGGGTTGACATGAAACAAGAACCAAGACTTCCCAAATAGCAAAGGGGTGAATGCCATGCCTTTGCAGTCGACATTAAGCCTTGTACCGCTAATGTACTGATTCTCCATTTGTGCCTTTCTTTGCCCAGCAAAAACATCCCGGATTGCACGGTGAGTTTCACCACCCTTCGGCGACCTGTGAGGAGCGAACCATGGCACACTCCACGCGCAAGTGGTTTTGCACCAAAATCTGGAAGACTTCCAAGGTGGCCAATGCCTGGCAACGGGCCCTGGAGAGCTGATGAGAGCTGGCCATGTGATGCAGGGGCGCCTCTGCGTCCGTCACTGAGCCGGTGATGAGGATTCGCGCTTTGACTTTGCTGCTGCTCCCCGTGTTGTTGGCACCTCACCAGTGGGAGAGCAATGCAGGGGTTCCGAAAATATATAGACTGGTCCGAGGATAGTGAGGATCAATCATGATGATGATGATGATGATGATGATGATGATGATGATGAGGATGACCATGACGATGACGATGACGATGACGATGACGATGACGATGACGATGACGATGACGATGATGACGACGAAGAGGACGAGGACGATGACGACGACGACGACGACGATGACGATGACGATGACGATGACAATGATGATGATGATGATGATGATGATGATGATGATGGTGATGATGATGATGGTTCATGATTATGCTGATTATCATCACCATCTTCGCCATCCTCATATTCATCAGATTCATCACTATCATCATCTTTATCGGTACAATTCATCTCCCCAAGTCACAACTCGTACGATTCCTGAGGCAATGCTTACCCTCAATGGTGGTACTGATTTCTAGCGGTGGAAGTTCATACATGATTGGACCATGGACCTGCTATGACCTGCAATGTCATTGCTCAATGTCCAACCCTGAACTAAGTCCGCTTCATGACTCCCTCACCAGCTCTTTCTCAGGTGACGCAGCTGGTTGTGGAAACGCTCATGGTTTCCCATGAGCATCCAGGGTAGACACCACACTGGGGGGAAGGGTGTGGGTCCGACATGTGTGGAGGGGATGGCTAGTGATAATGAAAAAGGTTCAAGCATCAATCACAAGGGGCCTCTATCAACCACCTAAAACCACTGTCATTAGCCAATCTTAACTGTCATTAACCACCATTGTCATGCAGTATTAACATGTATTGACCGTTCCCCATCATGACCCTCGTCGTTTACCGGCTTTTGTTGTCATCAGCGACAGCTTCCACCAGAGATACCTGTCTTATTACACCGGAGAGTGGCTTCCACAACCAGTGCTACCGGTTCTTCAGCAGAAACCGAAGGCACGGAAGACTTTCATTGATACCTTGGCCCTCTGCACAATTTCCACCACAATGTCCTGGCAGCTGCTAATGGCGGCCAGATTTTCTTATAGCCACTACGACAATGGCTATACAGTTGATGATTTGTTACTACAGTGGTTATCAATGGTTGCATTGTGGTAGCGAACTCAATTGCAATAACCAGCGAAAATAATGTTTTCAACCATTAAACCGACATACTTAATATCTAACCCAACATCAGCCACGCAAATTAGTTGGATTAGAATGAAGACTACAATAGTAGACAACCAGCAATCGCCATAGCGTTGCCTGTTGGCATAATCCACCTATTATCCGATTGGAATCCACGAACTATTGGATTTTATCCACTCACCATTGGGATTTCATCCACTCACCATTGGGATTTCATCCACTCACCATTGGGATCTTATGGCATGAATGAAAGATTGGTGACCCACCACCGTACGAATCAATTCGTCAGGATCCACGTAGTTGATGTGAACAACGCTGTCCGACGGTCAAAATGATCGTCCTGGTGGAGAAGCAACGAGTACTATCTGAATTTTGACCGTGATTGTTGTTATCACGATTCAGCATAATTTTTGTAATTTGATGGTTAATATAACCATAAATATGGCTAGCGATAAATTATTACTGTCATGGCTGGCTATCTTTACAAGCCATTGTGATACTTGAACCATGAATGCTGGATTGTCCAGGGATGAGAGGGGGAAATTGTTGGATTACAAGACTGACTCGCTAGATTACAATGGTAAATCCATCTGGCAGTGGGCCA
Organism: Symbiodinium kawagutii; assembly: GCA_009767595.1. NCBI lineage: Eukaryota > Dinophyceae > Suessiales > Symbiodiniaceae > Symbiodinium > Symbiodinium kawagutii. Next base: position 9,313 of record VSDK01012921.1, on the reverse strand, counting down.
AAACCCTGTACCCTTGGTTCCCCATCCTTAACCATTGTTTTCCCTATTGTGGTTGGTTATTATTCCCCATTATTGGTTGGTTTATATTGACCCATAGCCATCTCAATCAATGCCTGGTGGTGGTCAAACAAAGCAACAAAGCATCTCCAGGTATGGTTGGTGCCCCAATGGTTCATGGTTCATCCGTACGAATGACATAGGTAATTTCTGCTCAATCACCTGCTTAATCCGTCATTCATCCATGCAAATCACTAGTGAATTACCGGTCGATCCATGGTTCATCCATAGGAAATGTGTGTTTGGGAAATTGACTATGTTAATCTCTAGTTAATAGCTAGTGAATCACTGGGGAAACCATGGTTCATCACTAGTGAATCACGAGTTCATCACTAGTTGAATCACAGGTCAATCCATGGTTCATCAATCATGACCCATGGTCAATCACCAGGTCCCTACTCAACTGGTCAACCAAGTAACCTTACTCACTACTTAAACCACTTACTCACTAGTGAACCCATACTAATCTCTGACGAATAACTAGTCAATCCATGATTCATCGCCGGTGGAATCAGCTAGTCACTAATAAACTCAAGAGTTAATCACCAGTTAAATCAGTGAATTCATGGTTCATCTCTAGTGAACCCATACAGTTCACCTCGTGGCTTCCCTCAGCTGTAGCCCCGTAGCCGTCATGGCATGGCTTCCCATCGACGGCCTCGCGCTGCTGTGCAGGACCAAAGCGGTGCAACGTCAACGGCTTCAACTCGTCGCGGAGCCACACGTAGGCCTGGCGCGCTGGGCGAGGCATAGCCCACGAAGCACCGGGGACGAAAACAGATTGGAGGAGGTCGGATGAGGTTGATGGGATGAGGTGCTTCGTTAGATTATCTTAGCTTACTTAGGTTACTTAGGCTACTTGAAATTAGCTTCCTTAGGTCATCGTAGCTTGCTTAGCTTACTTGAAATTGGTTTACTTAGCTACTTAGCTTTCTTAGGTTCCTTGAAATTCCAAATTCCACCTGTTTACCCTGCTGACTGGCTGGTCTCCCCGATGTCAAACCGCCAGCCGGCCACTTGGGACTGAGTAGCCACTGTAGTGACCCTGCTGGGCGTCTAATGGTGGTTGAGAGGCTTTCCAAGTTAGTCTGAACTACATCAGTGGCGAATCACTTCTTGATAAGATCAATCAACATGGCCGTTGGAAGTTCTCAAAGTTCATAGGTTCATTGTATCTCCGGGGTTGTCACTCCAACCACATACTTCACCACTTCGATCAAATTTCATCACCCAGTATTACCACTTAGTTCACCACTTGTGGCTTTGGGCCAAAACCCCGTACCCCTGGTTCCCCATCATTAACCATTATTTTCCCTATTACTACTGGTTATTGTTTCCCATTATTGGTTGGTTAATATTGACCCATGGCCAAATTACACTATTACACCAATTAGTTCACCACTTCACCCATTCACTACCGAGCTAAGCGGAGCTGTGCGCCACACCTGCTTCACGTCCTCCATGGTGATGCCATAGTTGGCAAGGATCTGCTTCTGCCTTACCGCGCTTCCCGAAATCGGCCCCGAAACGGAACAGCTTCGCGCTCGGAACTGCCACTGATCCCTTGCTTGTGGGAAAACTTAGCGGTTAGAAGCTGCAACATTCATGGAATCATCAGTTGTGAAGTCATGAAGTTCGACCAGGCAAAATCGTAAGTGTCCGGGGTTGAGCAGTCATCAAACTCTGTGATTCTCTCGTGTTTTTTAGCGCTTGCTCTGGGGGTGTTCAGAGTCCTGGACTCGAAAAAAATGTTGATAGTGTCTCAACCACTGAAATCATCAATGGAGAGCCGCCGGAACATCCCCAACTTGCCCATCCGAACCATTAGGGTGTTGTTCATCCGATTTTGGAACTGGTTATATCACGCGTGGTCATGGACCGAAGCCACTTTCAGGAACAGCTTTGTATCTTTGCAACGCTTGTGATCAGCTCCGCAGAACGACTCCAAGCTCCACTGTGTGTCATCCAACTTTGATGCTTCGTGTTGGGAAACTAACGTCTCCGAAAGGATGGTGAACCTCTCCAATGCCAGGATCTTATGATCATTCTTTATGATTGATCTTATCAACTAACCATCACATACCATACCATCCCAAACCCGTCTCAAACCACGAATCTTCGTCGCACTAACCATTGATAAACCTTGGATCTTCATACGGGTGTTTCTCAAGTCATTCCCCCAAATCATCCAGCTTAGTAGCCATTTATAGAAACGAACCATCCATTTTTGGGGGGACCCCAGCTTGAGAAACCACCAGTAGTCGTTTGACCCTTATTGTCGGTTGTCGTTCCCTATTATTGTCACCAACGATTGTTTGGCAGCAACGATTTCTAGTTGTTAGTTGTTTGACCCTTATTCTTAGTTGTTTGACTTGTTTGACCCTTATTGTTGCTTCTCATTCCCTATTACTAACCATAAACCAACGATTTCTCCGAAACCCCCGGGGCCCCTGTCCCCACCCCATCCCGCCCCGCCCCGTCGCCTGACCCGTTCACCCCACGTCGTCCCAGGCACTGCGCCGTCCACACGTCCGGGATCGCTTCCAGGGTCTCGGCCGTCAGCTGGATGAAGCCGTCGCAGATCATGGGCACCGTGATGACCTGCGGGACCCACCGGGGGACCCCACGGGGGACCCCACGGGGGATGGCCGGGGTCGACGCCAGGGGCCCAAATGGAGGGGGGTTCTCAAGCACTGGGAACTGCAAGTTGTGGTTGGTTTGTGGCTGGAAATGGTTTGATTTGAAGGGGTACCCCGATTTCGAGAAAGCACCAAATGATGATCTTTGCTTGTTGCCCCGTTGTTTGCTTATGACCATGGGGATACCCCGTAGTTCCTGCATGGTCTGGTCTATAAACTGCCTGTTATTCAAAATATTGGCGAAATTTCCCACTCTAGATCATCACACGCTTTTGTGACACTTGCTGCATCTTCAAACCTCCAGCCCCAAGTCCTAGTTGGGTGCTGGGCATCTGATAATGGCCACGCCCGTATCGGCTGGGAGCCCCAAGTTCACTGTGGTTAGTGACCAGCGAATTGAGGTTTCAAACCTTTTGCCCTTTCTCTCCTGGTTTCGTATTTATATGGCTGTGGGTGGTGCCCCATACATACCCCGAACACCTATCCCAAAGCCATGACCCAACCAGTCTTCCGCTGTTGGGATGTTCACTTGTTCACTTTCTCGTTCTTGGGATGGTTCTGACGTGGCTATGACCGTTGCCGCTATGACCCACAACCATACGTACATAGGGGGCCAGTGCGGGTCGCCCTGGAGATGTCGCCCGGGAATCTGCCGTGCCTTGTTCTTGTAAGCGGTCACGATCTCTCCTGCACCTCAGCTGATCATCCAAACCACTCTCTTGTGGTCATTCACCATGCCCTTGTGCACCATGGGTCATGGGTCATGCCATGGGTCACTCCCGTGGAGAACTGCCGGCAAGGCGCACCACATGCGCTTCAAGAGCTCCGGCGAAAGCACCACCACCACGCTCCTGGACTCGCTGGACGCCCCCAACAAACCAATGGTTGAAACAGTTTGCTGGTGATCATGGCAGTGATAAACAGCTTGGTGGTGATCAACAATAGTGGTGGGTAATAGGTTGGTAGTGATCAACAGTGTTTAATAGTTATTCGTGAGGCAAACCAATGAACACAAAAAAAACTGACCACAAACTAAGACAAGTAAATTGAAGTGGCGTCGATGAAGCGATGATTCTTACCATCTTGCGGCATGCGGGTTGGTCCAAAAATGGTGTACTCGCATGTTACAGGTGTGGTTTCCCCAATGATCGTGGCTATCAACGGCTGGATGGTGCTTGTAGGTACCACGATGGCGACAATGCCAAGGCTCTTGGTCTTGGCGCGGATGGTGTCGAAGATCAAGTCCAAGTCTTCCAACTGATCCTTAGACCAAGTGAGGCACCCCGTGCCTTGCCAAGGGTCACCCTCCAGAGCCACGCGGCTCGTTGTGTCGGTCGTAGGACTCCGCAAATTTGTTGGTAGTCTTTGATCAAATACACGTGATAAGGGGAAGTGTCATAAACTACCAGAGGGTACATCAGCCATGCGGGCTTGAGGGTGCATAGGCATGGCTTGTCATTCTTTGGGGCCGAACCCAGGAGACAGAAAGAAAAGGATGTAGCGAACAGTCCAAAAAGCTTCGCACGAAGAACCAGGTGTCAATTCTGATTCATCAAAGCTCTGGAGTCAGCTGGTGAACCACTACCAGTAGGTATGATGAGATCTGGCCTCTAAAGCTGCGGAAGATGATACATTGACTGTATGTATGTATATTGAAACATACATATATATATATAAAGACATATATATATATATTTACATATATATAAATGTATAAATATATGTGTATGATAAATATACACATGCATACACAAATAAGTATGTTTTGCATGTACATAAGCAAATCTTATGTAGTTCTACATCACATCTATATTTCTATATATATATATAGTATATATATACATTTATATACGCACATATATATATATATATGTATATATATATATATATTTATATTTATATAAATGTAAAATATATATGCATACAGCATACACAACAAAACCAGAAAACACTTGGTGGCCAGTGGCAACATGCAAGGCTGAAGCCTTGTCACGCCTAATTAGTGACAAACCGACCAGAATCCAGCACTTACAAAGTGGATCAAGGATTCAAATGACTTCAACACAAGTGAGGACATCTGAAGCTCCTGCATCCGTCGGGAACCTATGCATAGTTTGCCCAGTGTCCGAGTCCAAGAACACATTGCAATTGCTGTGCCTCTGCCGTTGCAGCTGCCGGTGCTCGGCGGGCACGCGAAGTTGCTGAGGGTTGGTTAACAATGTTGCGTTTGATGGTTAGATGAAGTGGATAATTCATAATGGTGCGTTGATAGATGTGATAATTCATGCTGGTTCGTAGTTGATCACTGTTCATGATGATTGGCAAAAACAAAGTGAATCCGCTTTGCTTGCCAGCATGTCTTGAAGATGTTCCTGCATCTATGTTTTGTCCGCTTGCTGTCGAAATGTTGCTTTGGCGCACTTTTTGGCTCGTCTGACTCGTCTGACTTACACCCCCTCCTCATGTTCTTCCTTTGCCAATCTTCACAAGTATCGTCTAGATATACACGGTGAGGACGTAGATGAAGGTTTCTGCCATATCGCACTGTATGGCATTACTCTGCCCAAGCACTCCTTTCCATAACTCTTATGCATCAGCCTGTCCCATATCGAAGTCCAATCCAGCCCGTCAAAGAGAGACCGGCCAATGATGCAAAAAAATTAGCAGAAGTCATGACGGTGGAGTTCGTCCCATCGGTCATTGGTAAAACCCACGAGTTCAAACACGGTGTAGTGGCTAGTGGACAACGATTCCCAGTGCAATGATGCTGATGATGCTGATGATGATGATGATCATCATCATGATGAAGGTGATGACGATGACGATGACGATGACGATGACGATGATGATGATGATGATGATGATGATGATGATGATGATGATGATGATGATGATGATGATGATGAAAATGTACTAATGTACTAATGTACTAACAATCACGATGACAACACCAATGTACCTGTTCATTCATGTGTGCAGGGCAATTCCCTCATATCAATGAGCACATCTCCAAAACCTGTACATTCAAGTTTTTCACTTTTCACTACCAAGAGTGTTTGCTCTTGGTCTTGCCGAAGTGTATATCGAGCAGTGGTGCAAAACCTCAAATGATCTTTAGACACAGGAGGAGCTATCGTTCCAATGATGCTTCCAACGGTTGACAGGTCCAACCTGTTACTATCATCATATCCAGAACCATGATGCTTCTAACAGTTGACAGGTCCAACCTGTCACTATCATCATATCCAGAACCCAACTTGTAACGCGCTGATCGTCGAAACTCGGAGGCGGTGCCTTGCGATCAGAAGCTTAATGAGGCGACACAAACTGCCAGCTCCTGAAGCTTGCCGAGGGCAAGCAATGCATGGCATGGGGCTGGTGGCTCCAATATGAATTCTCAACAGCAAAGCGATTGGACCAGAAAGGAGATGAGAAATGATGAGAAGTGATGAGAAGTGATGAGAAATGATATATAAGTCTATATGCCTATGTAACCTATGCATATATGTCTGGGACAGAGTGTGTATAGTGTACATGCGTACGCAAACATGTAGTCCGAAAACATCCACGGGATGTAGAATCTTGATGTGCATAAACTTTGCATGGCTGTGCACATGCACAGATGTATTGACATATGTTTGCATTCAAAATAAAGGCAATCAGACCGTGACGCTGAACACATTCGAGAACACCAAGGGAGGCGATGTGAAAAACACTCATTGATAGAACTGCTCACATCGGTAGGACATACCTTGCGTGGTAGGACATCCCACTGTCCAACAGCACTGTGCTGCACCTCCCTTGTGATGGCACAAGAACATGCCGAAGACGTTGCTGGGTTGGAAATGCCTCCAAACGGAGTAACCTCGGCGCGGCTGGCGCTAAAAAAGGAATGGGCGGCTGCGGCTGCAAGTGCCTGTAGACTTCACACTCAAAAAGAGACGATCATGTGGACCATGAATCAATGAAGCGGACGGACTTCTCTTCTCTAAGTATAGATCCGTGCATTCGTAGATTTGTATGCATACCATCTACATTCACACGACACGTTGGCCGCTTTCTCCCGAGGTTGTATCTACCGAAAGTCCAAACTCCACAGTTGATGTCGTGTTCTCCGGGTGGCTACTGACTGTAGTGTTGTGCCCCTGAAGAATTAATTGTTGCACCTTTACTGTAGCTATCCCTGATTCAAAAGGTTAGTCTTCATGTATGTATATAGTGTTCATGTATGTATCCCAAGAAGGCTATTTGACTTGCTTGCATTGAGCCCTTGTAGTCCGAAAAGATGGTCAGTAGCATCTGGTCACACCCAAAGAGCCATGGTATGTGCTTCGCAGCAGGTCATCGATTCCCCAAATCTGAAGGTCAGCATGACTGCTAGTCATGACTGTTGAGTCATAATATGAATGTTATTCCGCGAAATGAGCCACACCTGTTGACATACGCTGCTTCAGGTTCTTCATTCTCCGGATTCAGCCGCCATCCACAGCCCAGAACGAGCGCACTCCAGGCCACAAATCGCTGCAAGTCCAGCAAGGAATGGACCAAGCACTGCTGCACAGAGAAGCCATCCCAAGATGGACGTGGAATTGGCCTGGCGGTGCAGAGAGTGGATCGCAGTCGCCTGGATTCTGTGGCGGTCTAGCGGTCGAAGAGTTGTCCAGAATGGATTGTAAACAAATCCCAGGAAAGAAAACAGCTAAGAAATGAACTTGAACCCACAAGAATCAACAAAACCAGGCCCTTGGCCACTGCTCAACGTGTTGATGAGGTGCAACATGTTGATCTGCTGGTGACGTTGCACCTCATCAATCTCCAGCAATGGCGCTGCTCCTAGGAGCACCACTTGAAGCAGCGAAGTCATCACCAGATCTGCATAGTTGGCCTCCCGGTTGGGGCCCCGCGCATCTCTGGAACTTGGGAGGGCCTTCCAAAGGGACCACAGGGATTAACATTGTACAAGTAGTTCCCGCACGAGGCGGAGGCGGAAGTTTCCAAAACTTATAAGTGCATATAGAAAAAAAACATTTGAGCCTATAGAATGGCGGTCAAAACATCACGAGCGCGCAACTTGTCTGGAGAATGATCTTGTGTTGCGGTTTTTGACAAGGCAATGCATGTCCTGGGTCACGAAACAAATCAAACTGTTTCTTGGGTCTGGAAACAGAATGACTTTGTGATGTCATGGATGTAATTTATGAGTTTCGTATCACAAGCTTTCATTCTTCGTAATCTTGGAGAGGTCTTAGTGTAAGCTAGGGTTGTCACAACTGAATGTATCATGTCACTGCCTTCGAAAATTGGTATTTCACTCATCAAATCATCAATGAAGTATTTCATTAAAGACCACGGGCAAGCATTGTCTACAGTCTTACAAGGCAAGCATTGTAATGTGGGGCAACTTGCGACAGCAACGCGACGCATCCGTTTTTTTCCGACAAGAGCAATTGCAGTCGAAACGATCATTACACGGTCCACAACGACACGCGCAATGAATTGCTGAAGTGTTTGACACAACTCAAGAACATGTCGCTACAGCTCATGCAAGTGCGTGACTAAATCAGGATGATACATTAGCATCCACAAGAGACGCGCGTTCCCAGGTAGAACTTTGATTTCCACATCTTGAGGGTGTCCAGTCACTAAACTGTGCGCGTGAAAATAAATGAGAAATTTTTGCATCACATCCAAACCTTTATACGTCAAGACCATGTGCGTAAAATCTTGGTCTTCCTCTAGAAAGCGCAAAACTTGCCAGAGGCAGTTGTAGCAGACACCAAATTCACAATAAACCAAAGCAGTTCTTTCGTCTCTCCATAAATTGTGAGTCTTATTGCATGCAACACACCAGTTTTTCTGCAGCGCTTCGTAGACCCGCAAAGCCCTTTTGAAGCCATGTCTCACTTTCGATGCGTCAACAGATTGAAATAACACATAGTCATTTGGAACAGGAATCTTATCAATGGTTTCTGCGAGAACCAGTGTAGCGAAGGACGAGCCCTTGCGACGACTGTTGCAGATTTGTCGAAACTTCTCCGTCGAGCATGTTCTGGCACGAAAGAACGTGGAACAAGCAGACAAACGCAAGACAGTTCTGACGTCGTACCATGAGAATTGTTCGACGCTGTCGATGCAAAACATGGCCATTGTTTGGACACGGTCCCCAGCGACGCGCGTCCTGTTGCTATGTCTTGAAAATGAAATAACCCAAAAAAAAAAGACTACTAAGTCCGTCCGTCATGTGACTTCCCACATTCACATTGTGTCACCAATTGGTTATCTCATCGATGCTTCTTGTCTATGATTTCTTGTTTCTTAGTATATTTTCTCGACCTTGGACATTTTATCTTGTGACCATTTGACCAACATCTTTTTACATAAGTTCCTTCGCAGCCACAGACAAAACACAACCCATCCGTCTGGGACCACCGTCTGGGATTACTACCAATACTATCACTAGGATTCGTACATTCGACTTGCAGATGACGACTATCTTACTAGGATCAACTGGTACTACTACTACTTCCACTAGCACGATTAGTATTGGTACTGGAGATGTATTATTAGTATTACTACCAGGACTACTACCACTACTGCGAGTAGGACTACGACTACGA
>VSDK01012919.1:377460-477847 GCA_009767595.1 Symbiodinium kawagutii | reverse complement strand
TAGTCTTCTCCACTCTACTCTTCTCTACTCTCTTCTCCTCAACTCTACTCTTCTCTATTCTACTCTTCTCTACTCTACTCTTCTCTACTCGGCTCTTCTCCACTCTTCTCTTCTCTTCTCTGCTCATCTACTCTTCTCTTCTCTACTCATCTACTCTACTCTTCTCAACTCTTCTCTTCTCTACTCTACCCTTCTACTCTACTCTTCTCAACTCTTGTCTTCTCAATTCTTCTCTTCTCTACTCTTGTCTTCTCAACTCAATTTTTAAAAAGGAGTTTAATAAAGGGATCATCCATTTCAGCAAGCTCTCAGTTTAGTAAATGGCCAATAGAAAGCAAAAGAAAAAGATAAAGAACTCAAAGGGAAAAGGAAAAGATAGAAGCAGCCAGAACCACCCGAAGAAAAAGTTTTTTGCATTAATCGACCCCCTTTTGGTAAATCTATTATTCAACATCTTGGCTCTTCCTGGGCTACCCTCTTGGAAAATTGAAAAAACTCAATTTTTTAAAAGGAGTTTAATAAAGGGATCATCCATTTCAGCAAGCTCTTTGTTTAGTAAATGGCCAATAGAAAGCAAAAGAAAAAGATAAAGAACTCAAAGGGAAAAGGAAAAGATAGAAGCAGCCAGAACCACCCCAAGAAAAAGTTTTTTGCATTAATCGACCCCCTTTTGGTAAATCTACTATTCAACATCTTGGCTCTTCCTGGGCTACCCTCTTGGAAAATTGAAAAAATTCAATTTTTTAAAAGGAGTTTAATAAAGGGATCATCCATTTCAGCAAGCTCTCAGTTTAGTAAATGGCCAATAGAAAGCAAAAGAAAAAGATAAAGAACTCAAAGGGAAAAGGAAAAAATAGAAACAACCAGAACCACCTGGGAGTAAAAAAATACCATCCATAAATCCAAAAAAAAATCATCCCCCCAAAAAAACTTTTCTTTAATCACTCCCCTTTTCAAAATGGGGTGGGCTATGAATAATTTTGGGAAAACTTTTCTTTAATCGACCCCCTTATACAAATCAACACTCAACATTACAGCTACAGGCTGCCCATGGCTATGGCTACCCCTTTGCCTTGCGGGAACCTTTCACTAGGAACCGAAAATCACTAGTGGATACAGATGATTCCTTCTACTAATACTAGTGCCAGTGGGGTGACCCCGAAAGTTGGTGCGACATCATGTTGATTCTATCAAGTCCGAATGCTGGTTGCGACCCTTGATTTTGGTCCCTTCGCTTTGGGATCCAGCGAACACCGTGCAAGGGCCAGGGAGCAATTCCCGATGTTCAATGCTGTGGGATGCTGTGAGTCAAGACTCGGCCCCTTAACATGCGAACACATGAACACAACAAAGTTCAACAGCTCGACATGTTTGGAGCAAATTGATGCACCTAACAATGTCAAGACATGTCAAGACAGGTGTTGAGTGTTAATCCCTACATTGGCACAAATATGCAGCCAGAAATGAAGGAATTGCTCGGAAGCAGAAAATGGTATTGACAGTTGCCAGCAACAATTCCCGAAATAGCAATCATTTTGCACATTGGAAGATGTATTGGTATATGTTACCCAAATCAACGCATAACTATAATGCCTGTGTCGCCTTTTTGGTATTCGCGAATCTTGGGGATCCCATTCCATGGATGATGACGATGGATGGAGATGACGATGGTGATGATGATGGTGATGATGATGATGATGATGATGATGATGATGATGATGATCCAAACCTTATTGGCATATGCGGCAAAGGTCGATGCTATGTATGCCAAAGGTTTGGTAGCTGAACATCTCAATGGCGATGCTTCTAGAGAGTTCACCGGAGGTGTTAGGTATCAGCCAGCAGTTATTTGGTACTCAGAAACGGCCTGCAACGTTGCAGATGTCAGCACCAGTAGCCACCGGTAGCCATCGAACTCAGGAGGATCCTCTGGAGATGTCCCATGTCTCCTCCGTGGGAACGCCAGCCGGGATCTTGAAGAACTCCTCCAAACCGAGGCCACGCCATGGGGATTTTGTAGCCATATGACTTGCATTGCAAGATCTATGAGAACTTAAGATCTTCGAGCGATGTATCATGATGTGTGAAATGGTGATAGAACTCCAGATCTCTTCTGGCAGAAGTTAGACGGCTTGAGGCGAAGTACTGCTCCGACATCAACCGTAGATTGTTCTCAGGTTGGAACCTGACCTCTTTGTAGCAAAGGTTTCATCGCTGGTCCGAAGTTGCAATGCCCCACCATATCCCATCCTATCCCAACTGCTGCTTTCACTTCCAATGTCGCATACCAATGTGCATTGTCTATAGCTCTTGCTCATTCTCCCAAGACACGGAAATTCTATTTTTAGATGCGTTTCGATACGATTTGCTGTGTTTATATACTATGATTTCGCTCCATCAATGGCGCGTTGGTTGAATCCAGCTGCCATTTTCGCGAGGCTAAAGAAGCCCATGACGCTCTTTCAGAAACGGCCGCTCCACCGAACCTTCACCAACCTGTCCATCCTTAGCAATACATCCAGTCCCAGCACCCTGGCATTGGCAGGAGCTACAACATGGGTACGGGGCAAAAGCAAAGGACAGCAATGAACATCTTCTGGCCTTGGTTCTTTGTTGAAATGATGTGGGGGGTCAATGTCAAGTGTAACTGAGATGGGATAAATGCACATCCCACCAATCTTTTTCAATATGCAGGAGTCGAACCTGCAATTGGGTACTGCTCGTCATACTCCCTCCAAATCCTCAAGCAACATACTGCATCAATTTTGGACTTTCATGGACACATGGATTTACATGTTCGAATGTCAGACTGACGGCCTTTGTGCATCTGATTTGGGTGTCAGGCACCACCGTGAAGAGCAAAGGCTCATCCACAAAAGTGGCGCCAGCCGCGCAGGCGTGGACAGTGTCCAAGCCAACCGTTGCAATTTGAGGGTAAGAAATTGCAGCGAGGAATGAATGTATTTGTTTGGGAGAAGAATGAATGTATTATGATGTATTTGTTTGGGCAGCTTTGGGAATGGGTGTGCCATGGTGTTGTGGTGAGATCTGCTCCGTATGTTGTGGGATCATGAATCGGGTGCGCCATCGGGATTGTGGTGAGATCAATGCGTTTTGGTGAGAAAACGAGCGGCCCATACCATGGTGGTGATGTTTTGGTGTATTTTTTGGTGTCACCGTCCCACCAGGAGAGCCATGCTTCAGGAGGTGTTCTTTGACTTACTGGAAATTTTGGTGTGCACATCCAACAATCCGAGCGTTGCCATCCTGGTTTTGGGGTGTCTTAGTCTTGGGCACTTACTGAAGGATTATGAAAGACCCATGAAAACCCTCCTTTTTTGTGGGGGGAGAGTTAGGTGATTTGGCTTTTTTTCTCCCTTTTGCTCGGTACGCCAACTGTTTGCAGATATCGTGACGCCTCACTAGTTGGTGTCCTGCACAAAGCATGCCTACGTATGCCCACGATACTCTCTATTATTCAGTGTCAACGTGAGGAATCAAGCCGATCGCCACTGAACAGTTCTCGTAGATGATCAAAGTGAGCAAAAGTTACTGATTGCTTCATGATGTCACGGGCATTCCCAGCTTTGCTTTTCTTGGGCATTTTTCTTCTTTGATCCTGCCGGGAGCTACCAGGAGCCCAAAGATTCCAAAGCGGCGGAGGTTGAAGAGGTCACGGCTGTCACAGAGGATGCCTTGTCAGACCTCTCCGAAACCGACACAGAGGCCCAGCAGAGGGTCCTAGTTGTAGTCATCGATGGTCAAGCAACACGCCAGTCGTGATGGGAGTTGTCAATTTTTTTCTGAACGCTTCGGGAAGTGCTTTGGAGAGACAGTTCAGATTGTGAGGCCAAGAAGTGCCTTTCGTTGCAATTAATCCTGCAACATCATCCGCCTTTTGGGGTCCCAACTCTGGACTTGCCTCCTGCTCTTACGACCCTAAGAAATCTAAGAAAGTTTTTATCCGCCAATTCAATGGTCTTGGGGATGCCACCTAATCTTTTGACAATTTGACAATCCTTTTACATGACAGATTGTATTTCTTTACATACGGGTTAATTGGGTGAATTGTATTGAATTGTAGGTTTTGTATAGGTAAATTGCGGGTGCTTAAAGTTTTCTCGGACACAGCCAAAATACGGGCCTAGTACGGCCAAAATACGGGCTAAGTACTGGAAAAGCCGGTGTCCCCTTCCCATACCAGTTCAAACAATCAACAAATGGTCAATAAAAGTCCCATCACGTCAGTTTCAATTTGCCAAATATTGCCAATTTCTTGCCACATATTACCCCGATACAGTTGGGGCCGGCGTACAGGCTCACAGTGGAAATGAGTTCTTCTCAAAGGGGCAGCTTGCATTCATGCTTTGCCATTCTGAGTTCTTTGTGTGTATACCCAGTGTTTTGTGAGAACACCTAGAGTTTTGGTGAAAAGTATCAAATACCCGAGGTCTTCGAAGAGAACCTTTCTTTAATCAAATTTGGGTGTTCTCTGGGTATATTGATATTTATATCGATATATTGATACATTTATTATTTGTATTCATAGTCGTATTCATTTTCGTATTCGTATTCAATTCACATTCATCTATTTTTTGGGTACCCACCACATCTGCATGTACGAAAGCTTCGATATCTTCACTGACAGACGTGAGGGAACCATGGTGGGGCGAGCCGGGCTAGCAGCCAACTCTTTGAACTGGGTGGAGTTACGACCGAAGAGTGAAAAAGACATGGTCCCTTCAGGCACGAGATATTCTAATGGATTTCGCAGTTGTCCAGACTTGCCTGCTGCAGGAATCAGAGGACGAACCTCCAAAGCCAACGCCAGCCCAACCAGAAAGAAGACGGTCGGTGCAAATAAGTGATGTGAAGGACAGCGCTGCGTGGTAGGTGGGGGGCCTTTCTATGAACTGAAGCATGCTATACAGTTATACAAGTACCATGAACTCAAACATGAAATAAGTTACCGGACAAAGTCACAAAGTGTTGACATTTTGGTGATTTTGATTATTCTTTTTTTGTTTTTTGATTATGATTTCCGTTTTTTGTTGCTTGAGATTCGCTACAGTCCACAGATCGCTGGAAAACGTATCAACCATCACAATCCCACGCAACACATCGCAATCAATCACGCTTAACCCGAGCATCATGGTTTTTGTGGATGCTCTGACAACCGCATGTTTATGTCATAGCGCGTGCGCATATCATCTCATTCAAGTGCATAGATGATCAGTTGCACCGTAGCACCCTGGGAGTCACAACATGACCACAGAGTCAGCTAGGACGTCCGAGAGCCGAGTGGGCTTCCAATCCACATCACCAAAGCACGGAGTAGAAGGCGGCAGTGCGATGGGTTGGGGGCCAGCAATAGCTTTCGGTGGCTGCGCACATGTTTGGTATACAAAATGTTGTTCTCGATACGGTATGCAGCACTGGTCATTCCATGTCGTTCGCATGTTCAAAGGGGAAGAAACGCCATTTTACCCACTGAGGACATCGTGACAAGGTTTCCAAGTAGCCAGTACCGATGTCTCGCACTTGGAAGCCGGTAGGTAATGGTGGGCAACTGAAAGGGATCAACCTAGACAGAGGGCGTGCCTTGCGCCACCAACCAGTTACCCAGAGTTTTGTGCAGCACGGAGTCTATTTGGCACCTTGTGACAGGATATCAGTCGTTAGCAATATGTCGAAGCTCTCGGCATCTTCATTCTTCATGCAGGAGAACCAATCCACAGGCAGGCGGCATGTAGAACTTCTTCCGGGCTTCCCAATACCTGACAGTTTGGGATTTCCAAACTGCTTGCAGCATGCTGTTCGAAGAAAGGCTTGAAGAACGCAAGAAAAGAACGGCACGCAAAGCAGCAAGCATTGAGTCTCTCTTCTTTGCTCAATATTGTTATCGTATATTTTCCTATTAATATAGGGACACTTACAAAACAGCTGATGAATGCCCCAGAGCATCCCAGAGTGGGATGTCAAGAATGCAACAAAATGTTCTTGCATGTGAATGGATGTGTTCGAACGGGATGCTCCATGGAATGAAACGAGCCGAAGGCACCAAACCCAGAACAGTCGATGATGTTATTGCTGACGGTACTGAAGGACACTGAGCCAATAATACCAGCCAAGAGATGCAAAGGAATCAGTTCGGATGCAAATGTATGACTTAATTGTTATAATATGTTATGTGCATAAGTTAATGTGTGGTGCTGACTCAAATGAAATCGTCTGCTTGCTGAATGTCGGAGTGCAGGGAGAGCGAGGGAGGCAGAGAGAGAAGGAGAGACAGGGGTAGGGGCAGGATTGCAGCACAGGTATCTTGGGGAATTTTCTCCGAGACCCTGAGTCAAGCTATGCCGCCTATCTTTTTGCAAATCTCTGGAATTACTTCATTGCTGTGTAGCTTGGCGCGATCATGAGCTGGTCCAAAACCCAGCTGTACTGTTGCATTATCTAGATTTCTACATTTAACCACTCATGATGAGGGTTTGTTCTGTGCCTTTTAGCCAGTTCAGGTGAATTGCCAAAGTGGTTTTTCAAAGTGTTTCATGGCTCACTTCGTTCACAGCCCCTTTACCCCTGGAATTTCAAGGCGGGGCTTAGACATGAAGTTTCTGAGAAAGATTCCACTTGCGATTTGCGGATGGAATTTTGATGAATTTTGAGGGGGTTGCCACCCCCTCCCCCCTCCAGGTACGAATGGCATGATCTTACAGTGACGTGAAATTTTTAGGGGGGTTGGCTCAACAGCTTGTAAGGACCATGGTTTTGTACCTACCCCTTACTTCCCCTTACAAAGATTCCATCCCGCAAATGCAAGGGTAGAGTTTGGACAACACGATTGCGGGAGCTTGGAATCATGTGCTTATGCGAGCATGTGCTAGGGGAGTGTGGCGGTTGGAATTGGAGGGATATCCCCTCCCAAATCTGGAATGTTCCAGGGTTGACCCCCCCTAAAAGGGGTGTTGATCGCACATTTATTTCCCAGCTGATTTGTTGGCAGCGATTGCCCGTAGCTGATCAGTGGTTTTTCCATGCTTTGTGCCTCATGTGTCGGCCTCCAAGGACGGTGTTGCTATCCTTGTCTCAGACAATCAAATCGCCCCCAGTGAGTGGTCTCGCTGTGGGTGTGTTGGAAACAGCACCTCGGCAAGGCTGCAAGAGCCAAGTACCAGCCACAAAACAACTACAAAGAGAAAAACAGGTGCATGGACACGAACGTTTGCACATCCATTTCGGATGCCTTCTTCAGAGGATTTCTAAGGTTGGTTTATCCTTTGGTTGCCAAGTTGCCAAGCCACCGTATGATAAGAGAATACGTTCGGGCATTTTCGAGCAAATGTAACGGAGGTTTAGTTTGTGGATTGCAAGTGTAACGCCGGCCAACAGATGAGCTACAGTATTTGAGTATGTGTTATTAACCTTAAAGCTTCTTATATATAGTTGTTTGGTCTTTATACTTATTTTTTTTTGGTTCAGCTCATGAGACAACTCCAGAATTTCTAGACGTGGTTACTACAGGTCTTAAGGATGGTCGGGGAGTGATGTGTTGTCTGAAAATATCCAGAGACGTGCAGGCAGGGTCCTAAGAGGCCAAATATGAAATATTCCAGGTGTAGACAGGTCGGTTTATTACGTAGCATCATTGCCCTCAAGAATTTGACAACCAAACACTTAGATCATGAGGACAATCCTTTGTGCGTGTCAGTGCGTGAATAGTACTAGCCTTCCTGCGCTAGTAGACACATCATTCACATCGAAAAACGGTACAGAGGTTCTTTGAGTCATTTCAATTTGACAGGTCATCGAGAGCGTCTTCCTCTTGGAATGTGTGGCGGAGATCGGCGTGGAAGTGCAGATGCACCCTGATCTGTCACCAGGGAATGGGAGGAGTCCCACATTTCCAGGATCATCAGGGTGTAGAGGGCTAAGATATCAACTTTGACAAATCGGAGGGTCTTCGGAAATTGCCGTGGGGGCATTTCCCGGCCAAATGCTTCGACATTGTTCTGGTGAAAGGAGAGTTTTTGGCCATAGTTTGTATTCTCGTAACTCCAAAAGCATGTCACGGCTTCACAGCGTGCAAGCGTATGTGAACGGCGTGAACGTTCTTCCCCCAAACACGCTTGTTTCAAAAAGATGGTGCTTCAATCTTCGTTAAGTTGGGTGCATAACAGTTTTTTGTCAAATGATAAGACCCTCTGCCACAATTCATGCTGAAGCCCGCCACCAGCTTGGGTGGAACTTGTTCAAAAACTCCAGCCTTGAAAGCAAATGTGGAAACGTGAATAAGAGTCCATCTTTGCCAAATCATTTGGCCTACAAATTGCTTGTTTGAAAAAAATGACTGGATGCCCTTTTCGTTCCGTTTAGTCCCTGCACAGAGTGGACTTCAGGCAGCGTTTCGACATGACCAAAGCTGGATATACCTTGATAGACGTTCTGGCTGTTGCACCTTTGCCGATTCGAGCAGCTACAGGTTGGGTTTTTGGGGCAGTTGGAAGCGTAATTTTCACATGTATGTGAGATGCGAGCATTTGGGCCTCAAGCAAAGGAATTGCAGTTATTTTGCTTTGTTTGGAATTCTCTCTCAGCTGGTTTGGATGCCTCAGCAGTTTTGATGCTTTTCAATGAAGCACTGTCAATTGCGTCAGGCTTTGTCATACCCACTTTGGCTGAAGCACCCTTCCCTCACTACACTTTGATATGTGCCTTTGCTTGGTGGCAAGCATCCCATGTGGCGGAAAAGGGCCCTAGGTGACCCTGAGGATGTCTCCCACAAAGTCTTCACGAACTCCGGGGACTTACAGCACAGGGCATGCCGTCTGAATATCAGCAGGTTGATGATTTCACTAAATTTCACATCAAAAGCTGCTGCCTATTCCTTTTTGGTGTTGGAAATCATCGACTGGCTTGCCTCAACCCAAAAATCTGTCCTAAGGCCATTGAATAGGGATTACATGGGATTACATATGATTACATGATTACATCAGCACAACATATCCACAAGGTAAATAACCCGAGCTTCCCACCAAGATACACGATCGCTCTCTTGTGCAACAGACATGTCGGGCCTATGCTCCATATCCATATATGCTCCCTATGTGCTAGATATTTGGGAAAGCAACATTTAAGAGCTTTTGATAAGTTTCCGTGGTTCCTTTGTTCTTGGTAGCGCTAGTTTCGGAAAGCCTTGTTCATTGCGTCGATGGGCATTCCCGGATTTGTTGACTGAAGTGACGCAAACTTGGCATGCGCAAGCTATCATCCCCAAAGTGCTTGAAACCTGCAACTATCATTGCTGCTGCAGTTTTGCAATTCTAGCCCGGTATTCTTTGGATTTTGCATTACGACAACAACAGCAACGACAACAACAGCAGCAACAACAACGGCAACAACAACAACAACAACAACAAAAACAACAACAAAAACAAGAACAGACAACAACAAAAACAAGAACATTTGCTCCTACAAAATGCTACACTTCTTGTGCCATATGGAATCCACTAAGGTCTCGTTCCAATGCTTCGATTGTTGAAGCTCATCCGCCGCTTTGGGCAGATCCAGTTGCTGGCCCATGTCTTTCGACAAACAGGTGCTACGGAACTCAGTCGTTGAGCCATTCCCGCTGATAGCCCATGTGGCGCTTTCTCAGAACAGGGGACCCCCGACAACGGTTGGTTTATTAGTACAAATAAGGATTACGAATGGGTGATTTGGGGGCGCCCCTATTTTGAGAAACACCCATGTGATCCGATGTGTATAGATGTGTTTGATCCAACTCAGCATTGACCAGAACACCTGTGTCATACTCACACAGCATATCAACCCCTGCCATTTTGGACGGGATGAGTACAGTAGATGGCTGTCACGAATGTATGGAAATCATATACCTGGCGCTAGTACCAAGAAAGGCATTTTCCAGCCCTTTATACGCAGCTGGCTGCTTTCCTCTTGGAACTGTCAGGTGATGCGTTGAAGTTCCTGCTGTTCTTGGTGTCCATCATTGTTTTGTTGCCAGCGGCTTAGAACCAACGTCTTGACACTGAAGTCCGAAGTGGCTAGCATCATAATGCGCACATGTGTGGACACAGCCCCTTGCCACGTATGTTGTCCTGCCATAGCCATTTTTGCCGCATGATTCGCGAGGTTTTCAACCTTGCTCTACATCTTGGAGCCGGCTGAAAACGTGGATTCCATGTTCACAGCGATGTGGGTTAGTACAGTGACGGTCACTACCGTTGGTTATGGCGACATCACGCCTATCACTTTGTCTGGGAAGATGTGTCTTGGCAGACCAACTTCTGGTGGGAATCTTGGAGGTACTCGGCCAGGAGT
The DNA here is from genome assembly GCA_009767595.1 of Symbiodinium kawagutii. NCBI lineage: Eukaryota > Dinophyceae > Suessiales > Symbiodiniaceae > Symbiodinium > Symbiodinium kawagutii. Next base: position 467,506 of record VSDK01012919.1, on the reverse strand, counting down.
TTGAGGTGCCGGTACTGTGGACACCCCAAAGGGGCTGGCTGGGAAGACTTCTTTGATCTTTGGCGAAAACTGTGTGGCACTGTGGGTTGGGCGTCCCCAATGACATCTCTTTGTGCCGTTCCATTTCGTGGTGGCCAAGGCTGATGGGAGGCTTGTGCTTTTTCAGTTCCTTATTTATGGCCATGCCAATCTCAGTGCTTGGTAATGCCATGTCGCATGCTTGGACAGAAACTTGGCTGAAGCTGCTCAAAAGTGCCACATTTCCACATTTTCCACTTGCTTGGAGGTTGAAAACAGAGACGGGGAGTCTCATTCAATCTCATTGACAGTTTTGATTTTGGGCGTCACTTACACCAGAGATCGCCAGAGTGTGCGCGGAAAACAGTATGGATGCCCTAGCGCTCACTATTTGTTTGGTTCTTGCCACACTTCGTGACATGGGTTTACCGATCCAAGCTCGAATACACACATTAGCCACCGCCAGCTGGGGAATTTTGACCAGTGAGTAGAGGCATGTAGAGAATATTCATGTCTAGGAAACGGCTGACAGATGAAGGATGGGATGATGTCGGATGCAGAAAACCATGCCACATGTATATGCAGACCCTGAAAATCTCCAAGCGCAGAAAAGCTGAGCCGCCCACTGCAGAGCCTTGCCACGCCTTGAGGATAGAAACCGTATCTTGTTGATGGCCCGCACCCGGCAGCGCCTGAAACGACACGGCTTCAATGCGGCTGATTTACCAAGGCTTTTCCGACAATACGCACCTTGTCCAGCAAAGTTGGCATCTGACTTTCTACTGACCAACATGCTTTCCGGCCTGTGCAAAGGCATAAGGTTCATCGAGCTATTCGTACTAAGAATTATACTTGTTCGTCTTGCTTTTCCTGAACCGCATTCGCCGCATCAATGGTTTTCGAGGGGGTTCTAAAATATGGTAGTTCTCTGCATGAGCGCAACACCCTGTCAAATCGAAAGGGTGCGAACTGAAGGTGGTCAAAGATTAACCATTAAGATTGGGGAGCAGAGGAGTCAGGGTGAACCCTACTGCATGTTGAGCAACCTGAAAGCCTACCCGAGAAATCACTGGTTAGTTTGAGGCCTTACGTGGTAATTTTTGGGTGCGAACTCAGGACGGGAATCAAACAGGCGATCTAACCATGGATGAGTTCTGTGATATGATCGTCAAGATGAAGGCAGTCGCGGTGGTGCATCACCTGCAGTGGTCTGGATTCACAAGTTGAACGCCCGCCTACGATGAATGGTCCGGCATTCCCTCGAAGACACTGCATAGTCTGAAGGTGATCAATGCTATGACTTCGATGAGTTGTGTTGTTGTACATTGTTTTCCGATGCCATTCTCGGATAATTTTGGATGCTTGAATTTATACCAGTGTAATATTTTCATTCGGTTGTTGCGCTTGCCCAGATGAAGTTTCAAAGACGGTCGGCATGTTTGGTACCACCGAATCAGCCACTGCAGGGGCCAGTGTCCCCGGCCTATTGATTAGCTCATGATGAATCATAGATTCCCGACATGTCATGGCTAAATTTACAGATCAGATAAAGTTCACAAAGCAACCCGCAACCCTCAAAGCTAAAGTCAACTCACCATGACAAAGCCTGATGAAACGCAACGGCGTTTCTGTCAGGATTTTTTCAGTATGCACTGACATGTTGGTCTGGCAATTTCTTGAAACATCTTGAAACTCATTTTGATGATCAAATCTCATGGTTTGCGTGACTGACTGAATCGTGAATGAATGTTGTTGGTTCCGTTCCTATGCGAAACCGTGTAAGTGTACGTCGTTCATCTTCATGTATGCGCGTAGATGGCCGTTGTCGCAAACCACACATCTTCGCCACTTAAACAACTATTGGTTATTTGGGCACATTATTTAAAACATTTGTGAAAAAGCTTCTGAATGTGATGCGACATCACCTGGAGAACAAGCGTAAGACTTCTTTCGGAAAAATGATGAAGAGCTGTTGCACAATCGCAGCGGGAGGTCCCTAATTGCCCCCGCTATCCGACAACTTGGGGGTCAGCAGGCGTCAAGGTCGAATTGATCCATGGTTATCCACGCTTATCTCCTGCATTGAAAGATCTTCCAGGATCCCAGGTCTTGGCCCGGCAGGTTGGCATGGGCCCAAGAGAGGCGGAAGAATTGTTTGAGCTCTTTGATATGGACGGCAGTGGAGGTATCGACGACAAGGAGTTCATGAAGGCCACGCCAGGGTTTCACAAGGTTCCCCATCTTTTTAAATGTTTTCACATGTTTCACCTTCAAGCTCTGAATATGTTTGAACAATTTGAAGAAAGGATGCTGCAACTGAAGTTTTTTTAACTCTCTGCCCACGTTCAACCCAGAACAGGAGTTCACACTGGGCCTTTCAACATCTTTCAGTGTCTTTCAATGTTCCCTCTTTTCCGGAGATCTTTGTCAGAGGGAGACTTCATGCCATGCAAGTAGTGGTGCCCCAGCAGTGCATTGTAGGTGCTCTTCCCTGACGATTATCGCCGAATCTTCTTGCGGTGCGTGGTCCCAGTGTGACTCCTGAGCTGCCCAAGTGGTCCCAGGTGTTGACTTTTGATGACCTTTGCATCAGGGCGTGTAGAGCAAACGTGAAAGAACAAGAACAAATTATCACGATGATGAAATGGAGCTTCCTTGGTTGTAGCGGGGTGAGCAGCCATACGATTCCCGAAATGGAAGTGGAGGGGGCTCGGTGTTGCGTGAGGTCAGAAAGCATGAAGAGAATAACCACTGGCGATGCCAGCAGGAGCGCACATCGTGGTGGATCGGGGGCTGCACTCCGTGTCGTTAGTGAATAGTGTGCTGGAACATGCTGGAACGTTCTGCAACTTTGACTGTCATTCTCAATTTTATTCCAGAGACTTGACTTCAATGCAGAGACTCCAAAGCCACTCGTGAAACGCTGGCTCCAACACGGTCCAACTATTTCTTCGCATCCGGTTTTTTACACATCTAAAACAACATCATAAAAAATCTGAGCACAGGGTCCTCCAACGCCTCAATGGAGGAGCCTATCCCTGGCGGGTCAATGACCTCAGCGAAGATGACGCTTGGCGAACTCCTCTTTGACCGATGTTGGTGCCCGATGGTGCCCTATGGTGCCCTTCACCCAGTAGTTCAAGAACACAGTGATTAAAATGTCGAACATACATTATTGTATACCGTGTCTGTATATCTGTATTTATTAAACCAATGTCTATACATATTGCATGTATATTGCTTGCATATCCATTATATTATGATTATGTATCATCAAAATAGCATGCTATAGAACACAATTGATTCAAGAACACAAATTGGGGTTGGGAGTTCTATTGTTTTAATGATCGGTACTATTTCCGCCAACCCTGGAGTTCTATGCTTTGCTCCCAGAGTTATCTATCTGTTCGTGGGTGCAAGAGGCCTTAGATACTGCCTGGAACATCCAGCTGCAGCATCAGCGTGGGCTCACAGCAAAGAATTGACTGTCCCTTGAATTGAAGATGCGACTGAATGCTGGTGGTCAAGACCCTCCCTTTGGTAATCTCACCCCCAATATCCCCCAATACCCCATATCCAATGGAATCCGATGGAGAGCGGAAAGGAGGGGGGGGGGGAGAATCCGAGCTTTCCAATCAATCGGGCGAGCGCCATTGCAGAAAAAGGTAAACTTGGCACATGCCAGTACTAAGATACTTTCGGCTGTGCTTTGCCTTGACCAATGCAGTGTTGGGAAGCTGAAAGCCAAAAACTGCAGACTGTGGAGCTTGAATGAGGTTGACTAACAGACTGCTCATTCTGTGGTGGAGAATGTTGGACCATCTTGGGTGCATGTTGGCCCCATGTTGGGCTCTTGGGAGTAATGCTGAGGCCATGTTGGGCCTGTATTAACCCTATGTTGGGCCAAGAACGGCGTGTGCATTTGGGCTTTGATACAAGGCCTAAATGCACAGGCCTTTTTGGGGGTTGGTTTCCTATCCCTCTTGTACTAGTAGATTGAATATTTGAGTCTCAGGTGCTCGTCGTGTGTGTTGCATGTTTTTTCTCGCGTGGAAATTGGTCAGATGGAAATCATATTTTTCTTCCGGCAAGCACAGCGGCATTCTGTAGAGAGTACATGTTTGAAATATACAGGGTGTAGATAGTGTAGGCGGTCAGATGCAATAGCCACGTTTTGTCAGGGCATGGTTGATCTGATTTTGACAACATCTCGTGGTCAAGGCGTGCACAATGCCAGCGGATGCCAGTGGTGTGCCACATCGGAAGACCAGATAAAAGAAGACATTCCTGAACGAGTAATGAGTCATCCGGGTAGCCTCACCTTCACTGGGGTCGAGGAGAGGCAAACAAACCGTTTGCAGCTGAGGATATTTGAGGAAGACCGCCACTTCATCTTTCGGGGCCGTAGGGTAAGGAACCACCTTAGTTTTATGATACATTTCCATCCAGTCCTGAAAGTGCTAAACAACTTAAGAGCGAATGACCACCTCGTTTCGTCAATCAATTGCCAAGATAGTATATCAATGTATATCATCATATCATAGTAATGATAGTCATGTCATAGTCACGTCACAGTCATGTCATGGTCATATCATGTTGCATCCCTGGTTACCATAGCGGATGGTCGCCACTGCGCTATATCCCCGCTATCCCTTAAAGGAACCTAACGCCCGCCCAGGACGTCAGCGCCACGCCGCAAAGCCGAAGAATCAGCATGTCGCCGCATGCCTTGAGATAGTGGCAACGATGTAATTGCAATGGATTTCAAAGGTTCAATGACCTCGGTGAGTTGCACATAGTGGCACTTTTTCCAGTGAATGTGTCTTTGTTTCCAGACTTCTCCCAACCCCTTTTACACATTTATACATGGTGATGCTCACTGCCTCAAACAACGCAGCATGAGTCTGCGAAACTTCGAATCTGAAGAATGATATCCTGCAATGGCATCCAGGATACGCCTTGAAGCCATTCCTGTGCTGGCCTCCTGTCATTGCCCAGTAACAAACATTGCAAAGTCAGGCAAAGTCCAAAGTTCATGGCTCATCATGGCTCCAAACATAGCTAGACATAGCTAGACCATATTAAACCACCATTCACAATTGCCACTTCTCAGCTCAAACAAATATCCTGATACTCGGGAACCGGCTGCACCAAACCACGCAACGATGTAGGTTGATTAAACAAGATGTTTTCTCGTGTCGTGCATCTACAATGTCAATGTCTTGCAGCTTTTTGGTGAGTACCTGAAACGTTTGAATCCAACAATTATACTTCAAGAATCCTTAATTTGTTTGACAATTTAAATCACTATGTGACCACGTGTTTGTAGCAATTTGTTCTGTCTTGTTGGCGCTTGATATTCGTGGGGCCTTTTTTGGAGCCTAAATTGTACAAGGACAAAAAGAGATATGACTATATGGACGTCATGAGTGAGTCAGGAGCGCATATGAGCACCATATACATGTTTTGCATTGACGGCTTGGAGGCACTTTCCTGGCTAGAATTTGGCCTCAGCAGCATCTGACATAGCACACGGCACCAAGAACAGAGCTTGATGCGATGCACAAGAAGATTATACATGAGGAACACATAGGACCAGATGATTTTTCTTGGCTTGCCTGTGCTGCTGCCAGATTTGTCAGGGTTGGTGACATTTTGTTTGAATAGCTGACGGTAAGTGCCCAACTGGGGAACCGTGTGATACCTGTGAAAGCCATTGGCTCGTCCCAACCCTGACCCTCGTTGTATACCAAACGATTGGGCGAGCTACAAAGCCACAGCCCACTGCAGGTCTTGCAGATCGGGGTGTCCACAACGTGGTGTAGGGTACCCACCAAATCTTGCTGTTGTCTCCAAGCACCAGATGTTGCCATAGCTTTGGGTAACATTTTGTGCCTGGGTGTTTGCGATTTCTGTTTGGACAACCCGACTGTGCCCAACTTATTTCACCTGTCCTTACTGGCTTTGCACTTCACCGGGTCTGTGGTGCCCTGCCGGGTACACTCAGAGCCTGTTTGTGGAGATTGCAACCAGCTTGGAAGGCACAACGATGGATAACTCAGAAGTGAAGTGCGCATGCCTAATCTGAATCCCAGGGTCGCAGATGCACAGAGCGTGTATTGTTGTCTTGGATTATTTTGAAATGTGTTTCCTTCCAGTTTTGGGATTTGCAATGCCAACTGAGAGCCGCTGAGAAAACACCACGGTCCTATACTGAAGCACTCCATGAGAGCTAAGACGAAGGTTGGCTACAAATCTTTGGGTTATTTGGGTATGCGCTGCTTTGTTCGCAGTTTGTTTCGTTCTTGCGGCCGAGCAACGTAGAAACGTTTTGGCTTGTCGCGATTCGATGCTGCATCAGAGTTTTGAAATCATGAAAGCTGCAGGATAGATTTCAGTTGATAACTTTCCGTGCTGAATGAAGTGCTCAAACCAGGGTATCAAGCATCAAGCAGGGACAACATTCTATAAGAGTCGTTCGCAATAAATCCAACCTTGCGGGCAATGACGCAGTCTTGGAGTTTGTTTTGAAGAGCGGCCTGCAGCTGCGTTTCACGCCTCACTGCGGTGTCAGTGCTGCCTCAGCATTGCAGAAGCGTTCGCGTGCAGGAAAAGCGGGTTTGGGAGAAGCCAAGAAGGGATAACCCGCAGGAGCAAGGGTTCAGGCCCATGTGAGCTAAATCAATAGATATCAATAGTCTTGGTTGGTTGGCCAAACATTTCTGTTTGCATAGATTGTTCGTTTGGCATGTTCCAGGTGAACATGACGAGCTTTGGACTTTTGTGCAATCTATGTAAATATGTAATTCCAGTAGCATGTTTTTCTGGGGATTTGCTCCGCTTTGAATTTTGCAAAGTGTGAGCATGAGGTAGTGCCACGGTGTGTCACCCATCAATTTGGTTCCCAGAGGTACTGCAACGCGATGCTTTATGACCCAGAGATGGGCTATGTGCGAAATCCCGCAGTTTTTGCAGAGTCGGGGGGCCTACACTGCCTGTGGATTGCTGATTGGTGCTATTTAAGATGTCATTGTTATGGTTGAAATGATGCCAAAATATGGTTGTTATCATGTTGCTGTACTGCTTGGGGCCGATGGCTGGAACATGTAACAGAATGAAATTGCGGTAGCAGAGTGATCCCAAGTTCACCCAGAATAATTAGTGGTTTCCCTTCTTACCGGTTGGTTGCTGGGGGGTCAGCCGGAGCCAGCGTGCATTCCCCACCCTGGACAATCAACTGCGTAGCTCACTGACGGATTTTAAGCATCTTGATTTGGGAAAAGGCAGGTGCCAAAGGGTTAAATGGGTCATGCAAGTGCTCATTCATAGTCGAAGGGATTACTTGTGGCTTTAGTTTTGCAAGTATGTTGTCAGCCTCGTTCTGAGACTTTTTATGTATTGTATTCACTTCGAATGTTTGTCGATTTCTGGTACATACAAGAAAGGTCCAGGTCTTTGTTCACTTTTGCAATCTGGTCCGCCACATTCTTTCTTTCGGTTCTTTTTTGAGTTTTGCTTGGTCACTTCAGAAGAAATTTGTACGAAATGCTGAACCACATCAAACAACAGAAACTGTATGTAATAGATTGTAATAGTAATACTTCATTATATAACATATAGTTAGAAGAAATGAGCAGGCAGCAGCCACAACAATCCGGGAACAAATCTGCAGAGCCAGGCTGCTGGTTATTTTTGACGAAGGCTTGTCCCTACCCGCTTATCCCACCATGGTGACCACGTTTCCGCGACCCAAGGCTGGGGAGGGTGGCATATGCAGCTGCTCCACTGTCCTGAGAGCGCCGGCCTCCAGCGGACGCACTGTGAGGACAAAACGTTGCACAACGGCCATGGTGATGTCCTCGTTTGTCAATGTTCGTCATGGTTGATGATGCTGTTGCTTGATGATGCTTACTGATGCCTATGATGAGAACCCTGTTTGATCATGATTGATGATGGGCGATCATGGTAAATCCATAGCGGTGCTGCTTGGTAGATTGAGCAATAGGCAGCCTGGTCAGCCAGAACCAATTCTCGGTTGCTTTTGGAAACATAAAACTGCTTAAAGGATCTTAAAGGAGCTGATCTTAGATGAGTTCATGGGATAATGCTTGTGCAAGATTTTTGTCGATGGTGACCTGTGCAATGGGATGAAGGGACCACGACTGAAGGCCTTTGCAAACCGTGCCCTGCATGTGTCTCGCTCTTGGAGGCTCTTTTTCCCTCACAACAAGCTCAAAAGAGGCACAAACATACAAACACAAACAGAAACACAAACAGAAACAAACTTCAAAATTCTAAGATTTGCATCTGATGTCATGGCAGAGAATCGATTTATCGCGCTCCCGGGAACTTCAAAGCCATGGCCACACGAAGCCAAACCACTCGGCCCCACAAGGCTTGGGACTCAGTGCCATGGCTGGCCATGGCTGGTTGCAACATGTTGCCCAACGTGTTGCCCAACATGTTGCCCAACATGTTGCAACCTGTCGATAGGACGCTGAAGTAAAGGTTTGGAGGCGATCGGCCGAGGTACGTGGTGCATCATGGTGCTGGCATGTCATCATTTGATGCTGGGAGCTTCCTTTGCATCAGCAAGTTATCGGCATATTTCAGGAATGCCGAATTTGGCTCATAGGGTGTGGAAGATGGGAGACTGAATGTTGAGGTATGCGCACAAAGGATGTTTCGAGGTCCTGTTCTTTACCTACAGGGATGCAAGTCCCACTCAGCCGCTGACTCAGTCCATGAAATGTGGCAGGTAACCAAAAGGCACTATAGCAACCATTTAGAAACCATTCTCAGTCAGATAGTCAGATAGTAACCATCTAATCGACCTTACTCAGCGGCCAAGTGAACGGCTCAGAGCCATGGAGGAGGCCTTGTGGCAAGTGGCACCTGATGCAGGGGTCGTGGCTTCGGCCAGCCTCGTTGCTGGTTCCTTCACGAAGATCATGGATACTTTGGGTGACTCAACCGCCACAGTGCACGCCACCAACTTGGGCTAAGTGTGTGGGTCGATTTTCATGGGATTCGTTATCGTAGAAGATAGTTCGGGATCAGTGTAGTCCGAATCACCAGTCAGTGGTATGCTGATGTAAACGTCATGTTTTTTTGATCGGGCATACAGTGACATGGATTATTTGAATCATTTTGAAACCCTTCATTCGGAAGGTCCACTCACATCGTATCATCATTCGCATCATTGCCGCTGCTGTGGTTTTTCCTTGTCTGGGCCCCAGGTTGCTACCCTGTGAATACGTGTGAACTCATTCAATTATATAATTGCATTCATCATTAGCTCATCATTCCAGCTGTCGCTTCTTTTCTGAATTCGCCGCTTCCAATCATTTTTTTCTTTGTTGTTTCTTCATGTTCTTTTCGTTCAAAACTTAAGTATTTTCTGTCACTCCTTTCATCTCTGCCCAAGATGAACATAACTATCATTAAATATCATAAATTAACAATATATCTCCTAACATCTCCTAACTGCTTAAGATAAAGTGCTTGAAATTTCCGTCCTTAAGTCCTCTGACGTCCTTGAGATTCGCTTGAGATGTCCTCAGGCGCCGCCGCCTTCGCGGGCGGTGGCTTCGCAGCGGGCGCCGTCTCGGCAGCCACGGGGGCCCTGGCAGCGAAGGCCTTCAGCGACCGCAGCGAGCGCTTGGCCGTCGAAGAACGGCTGATGGAGGTGAAACGATGCTCGAAGGAAACGAAAATCTGCAAACGAAGTTTGAAAGTTCAACTTGATCAAATTTGGATGCTTTAAGTTATTTTGAAATTGTGTTCCGTTTGAAATTGGAAAAGTGAAGCTTAAAATGGAACAAATTGAAGAGCGACATAGTGTTCATAGGAATTTCATCTTAAAAAGAGATGTTTAAAACAATGCATCAATACAAAATCAATACAAACAACTTGAATGAAGCAACTTGATCTCAGCAGTTGATCATGGCATCGGTTTTTACAGGTGCTTGGAACGCAATAATTGCTAATGCATGATGAGCTACTTGTGGTCCCGTGATTGGTGCAGCTCAAAACTGCAGTTGGCAATTAGGACAGGCTCGGAGTTTGATCAAGTCTAGGGGCAGCTGACTTGGTTGGATTGAAAGGCCACGCTTGAGGCTCTCAACCGCTTGTGAAACATGCAAAACCTCCAGTCTTCCATCATGTCTCATTTCGGCTTTGAACTATGATTCTGGGACCCAATGCTTGCATGTAATAGACATTAATAGACAGAGTCTACCGAGAGTTTCAGTGAAAGTATGTGAAAGTCTTATTGAGAGCCTTATTGTCTCACATCGTAGTTTCATCAAAGTCATTTAAATTCTCAGTGAGACAATGAAACTACATGAAATCAAGCCGTCATTTTTTGGTTCTCTCTAAGTTTCTCATAGTTTCTCATAGTTTCTCCATTTTCTCAGCTTAGGACGCGCACCTCAGAGTTGCCCCATCTCCTTGGAACCCCTGCTGGCGGTTCGGCAGATGATCGAGGCAGTCGATTGGTGCTTGGCCAAGGAGGAGCGCTCGCAGGACTCAGCTTCGTTCAGCGGGGCCTTGGCGTACTGCGTGGAACCTGCTGAAATGACGCGAAAACGAGCAGCAGAGGACAGCACGGCATGCAGAGCTATGCAGTGCTTCAAACTGGGGCGTAGTGTGGTATTGAAGTGGGTTTTCTTCCGAGAAGATTGATTTTTGAATGGCACTTGTTCCAAATGAGAGTATTCGAGGCTACTTGGAAATGTGCTGGTCATAAGCTGCATTTTGAATACGCGCGGTGAAACGCCAAGGGGTGCAGAGCGGCATTCTCAATGGTCGTTGATGAAATGAGTTGTTCTACTGTTTGCTTTATTGATCCTGTATGTTGCGCATGGTATACCATCACACACATAGATAGATAGATAGATAGATAGATAGATAGATAGATAGATAGATATGATTTCTAAATATATGAATTGCTTAGCAATTCGTAGCGGTAAGTGCCCTCTTGTCTCGAGGGTCAGGCTGAGTGAAGATCTTGTATCAAATCCTGGCCACCAAAACTTGGTCAGAAGGGTAGCGTAGAACAGCCATTTCCCTTCCCCAGCCCAAGCTTCTCAGTTCTGCATCCAGGAGAAGGCGGTGCAGAAGGAGTATCGCCGGCACATAGCCAAGTTGAAGCACATGTCGGCGCCCACTCCGCGGGCAAATCAGAAAAAATCTAGGTGCTCAGTGGCCAAAATCAAGCTGAGTTGAGAAAAAAGAACCAAGGCTCCGTTTTGTTATTTCATTGCGATTATAGCTGGCATATCGCCTACCAAATTGGGAGCACTATTAATGAACCAACAGATGTGCAGGCATTGCGTTTGATGTGTTTCAACATTTGAGGCAACCGCACCCGAATTTCTTTTCGTGTTACATGCTGGTGAACCTAGTTGCTTTGTAGGATGTCATCCGCATTTTGCTATAATGATGATGATCATCACCATCATCATCATCATCATCATCATCATCACCATCACCATCATCATCATCACCATCACCATCACCATCATCATCACCATCACCATCATCACCATCACCATCACCATCACCATCACCATCATCATCATCATCACCACCATCACCATCATCAGCACCATCATCATGATCATCATCATCATCGTCATCATCAACAACAACATCATCATCATCCTCATCGTCATCGTCATCGTCATCATCATCATTATCATCATCATCATCGTCATCGTCATCGTCATCGTCATCATCATCATTATCATCATCGTCATCGTCATCGTCATCGTCATCATCATCATCATCATCATCATCATCATCATCATCATCATCAACAGAATCATCATCATCATTATCATCACCACCACCTCCACCACCACCACCACCACCATCATCATCACCACCACCTCCACCACCACCACCACCATCATTGTTAACATCATCATCATCACCACCATCATCATCGTCATCGTCATCGTCATCGTCATCGTCATCATTATCATCATCATCATCATCATCATCATCATCATCATCATCATCATTGTTTGCCCAGGTCGGGGAAGAAGGACTCCAAGCATGTAAGTGGCATTGGTGGCATCGTTGAAGGTAACGACAACGGCGGCACTGGCATGATGTTTGGAATGACCGTTCCCGGTAGCAATGAATCTTATGAACGACTGTTCAATCCCCAATGGGGGACGGTGAGGAGCAAGCAAGGCATTTGCGCAGCTCTTGCCTATTTAGTGGTTCAATTCCTAGAGCTGAAGCAATCTTCCAAAGGTGCTTGGCCGATGGTTTCAGCAGATTTTTTGAGCACCTTTAAAATCTCAAAGATGACACAGCTATTGCATGCTACCCTCAAAGATGACACATTTATCACCAGTAACAGATCAGTAGAAACTTGGACTGTTTCAAGTTGCTCTGCATTTTCTACATTTTCTGCGTGAGTTTCAGGTGTCTTGCAGGATGGCTCTCGTGTGTCGTTGCGTTTGGCGGTTTCGTCCTTGGCGCGGCATCACGCCTTTGACGACCTGGGCGACGCCAAGGGCGAGGCGGGTGAGGTCGCGCTCCAGCTGAGACCCGAAGAAGAGGAGAGTCGGTGGACGAAGCCAGGCGAGGTGAGAAACAGAACTGAAAAGAACACTTTTCCAGGAAAATTAGAAGAAAATTAAGAATTTAATTATATATATATATTAGATATTACAGGATATTACTTTAGATGTTAACTTTAGGGAATTATTCTATTGATTTAATTGTTTCATAGACGTTGAAGGAAGAGGAATCCGAGGAAATGAAAGAAGAATGCAATATGAAGATTTTGAAGATGAGAGATGAACGAATGTTAGAGATGGTGAGAGTAGGTCGTTTTGCACAGCAGATGGCAAGCTCACACCTTTGTACCAACCCAGGCACCAACTGGCTCCAAAGCTACCCAGGGCTCACATAGGTGGCATTCGTTTCCAATGAGGCATGTCATGTGCATGCTGGACTGGATGATTTTTCTCAAATAACAAGTCTCTAGTGACCTGAAATGGACGGGATTCAGGTCATGATCAGGAATTTCGCGCTGCAGCCCTTGCACTTCTTTGCTTGTTGGATGCTGCTCTGGCCTGGCGTCCAGCCGATCCTATGGGTTGGATGGGTCAAGCTGAGGATGCAGAGGGTGCAGTGTTGGCGAGAGAAAGGGAGATGTGTTCCTTTCCGTACTTCGCCGGCAAGTTGCGAAGGAGCTTGAAGAAAGCGAGTGCAGGTGGGCCATTGAGATCCATTGAGCATTTAGATCAAGAATCGAAATGCAAAAGGCGGAAATTCTTCCACCAATTTCGACCAACCATCTTCAACCGCAATTCCTTTGGATGTTTCAACAGCCGTAGCCAACCCCCTTGTGTGCTCTCCAACTTGAGTTTTCGGGTGTGAGCTCTGTACAACTGAATCATAGTAGCTGCTCACTGCACAAATAGGATACAGTACCGAAATCAGATCACATCATAGAACACCATGGAATACCATATCATGGTGCTTCAATATGCTTCATATGCTATGCCACGTGTCCATATCATACCAGCCCCCAGATGTCCCCAGTACTGGATCCCTATGGATCCCTGCTTGAAGCTCAGTCATCCTCAGTTTTCGGTTCCTTGTGCGCTGCCCAGGTTGTCAGATCGCCTGGCAGCGCTTTGAAGTTCACTTGGATGCCGTTCGTGCTCGAACGCTGCCTGACCCCTGGCCTTGGATCTGGGTGCTGAACGAAGAGGCCTCCATGTTGGTCCGCAACCGCACCAAGGTGCCGTTCCTTGCTGTTCTTCCACCGTTGAAGCAGATGAAGATTCCTATCTTTGACGAATCATTGACGATGCCCAAGATTGTACCATGCAGTCTTCGTGCAAATGTTGTTTTTGGCGTTTGCATGTGTTACAGTTTTGCTGCATACATCTCACAGGTATTGACATTCACATTTTGTGCTTGTTATTCATACAACTTATGGGTGAACACACGCGTTTAAATGAGAAAGTTATTTCAGGTGAGCACGCAACAATTAAAACAGACAGCCACACAGCCACACACGCATAAATGTATACATCAATTTCTAACGCTTGTGAAAATATATCGTTATTTGGCAGTGTGCAGGCACATGTGAATACATTTGTTGGGGCCTTTTTTGGTTTTGCCACTCATCGTGCATCAAAGACATTCCTTTGGAATCAACCCTAAGAATGGCGACTGCTGACAACTCCCAACATGATTGATGGCTAACGTTGACAATAGAGAAGCATCCTTTGTCCATTGTTTAAATCTATAAATTCGCTTTGGTGGCTCCATGCATTTGTAGAGGCCCGAGTTCACTTGAATGCCTAGCCAGGCCAACAATTCGTGCAGGTATACTTGTACAAACCTTTAGGAACCAGAAAAATCCAGCAAAACATTGTTGTCTGTTTGCGTCTCACCAGGTTCAACCTGTTACTGTCAATAAATCGTTTAGGTATGGCCTCTTTCAGTACGCTATGACTCGGTATGACCTCGTCCACCGGTAGAGCTCTTTTCAGGTGCCCTTGCGGGTGGAGCTGCACCGTCCCAAGCCACGTCCTCCATCGGTTTGGGCGGATCTGCCATTGCTGAAGCCCTTGGTGCGGTGGATGTCTGCGGAGAAAGCCATCTTGGTGGCGGAAGTGAAGCCAGGTGGGATGGGAGATGTACTACGCATGGTGTCATCATGGCCAATGACAACCAAAATCAGATCCACTATGATCCGCTATATGGTCCACGAAAGGCTACTGATCACACACAATATTTAACATATCGTCATTTGGATGTTACCTTTTCGATTACTGACGTTGGGCATTTTGAAGGATGCGCAGCTTGCATTGCACACAAACAGCAGCGGTTTCAGGCATCGAATGGGCACTGCGGCCTCGTGCCAAGGAGGGCCGCGAGTTCCGGGTGCGGCTGATGACCAAGGCCGGAGTGATGGTTTGTGCACGTGGCTTGCGCAGAGGTGCGGGGCGGATGCAATGCGGTCAGGTTTTCGTGCTGGCCACAGAAGTTCATCCATGTGACGTAAAGAACCGAAAGCAACAAACATGAGCAAATGAACTTGTATCCGGGCTTTTTTGTGAGATTGGAAGTAGGATTTGGTTGGGATCCAAAATCAAAATTTTACCTAGGGCAATACCCTTGCAACGCTAAGTAACACTGACAAACAAACCTTGAAAATCTGCACGTGATCCTTGTTGAGGTCAGTCTTTGGACTTTGAGGTGCCTGTGCCACCAGCACCAGCACAACTACGTGCGGTGGCATTGAACCATAGCACTGCTCCACCGGCGACTGTGAAGGGAAGGATCAAAGCTACGAACGACGCATTCAAAGCACTTGGAGGTAAAGATGGCAAGGGCGACGATCGACACCCGGCATGGGATACAGGATGATGTATGTGTTGTGCGCTTTAATGTGCTTTGATTTTGTTTTTTGAGTGGTTAAGAGGGCTTTTGATTACGAAACCGCCCCGAATCATTATAGATAATGACATCGAATGACTTTTGCTCATTGGATGTGCTTCGACCATTTTATTTCACAAGCGCCGTTGGCCATAATTCCCCCATCAAGTTCTGAATCCAAAAACATCCGAAAACCCAAATTCTAGATGCCGCATATGGATCCTGAACATTGAGTTCGCATGACTTCGCTAATTTGCTCAGCTCCATCCGTCGTTACATCGACTTCATCCCGCAGCATGGTCGAGGTGAAGAGCGGGGTTCGATCGCCTCCACAGCAGCTCCGCCCTCCTTGGCTTCTGGACGCTTGAGCTTCGCCAGTACATCCTCGATGAATCAGATGGAAGCCAAGTTGGAGGAGAGGCGCAGGAAGGCGGGGACATGGCAGAGGCTTCAAATTCCACGATCAAAGCTCTGATGAAAAAAACAGGTTGACCCGAACGGTTCACAGTGCTAACTCAGATCAAGGGAACCGTCGTTGTGTAGCCCCTTTTTGCGACCAAAGACAAGCCGCGCACAGTGAATTGGGAATGATTGGTGGGAAACCGTCAAAGTCCAATAAAGTCCATCGAATTCGGGGGATGTCGAAATATCTCGAAGTAAAGGCACCCCTTGAAGATCCTTAAAGCCTTGATTCCCAGGTGGAAGGACTGCCACCACTACCGGTAGCAGATCAAGGCGAGGCCGAAGACGAAGACTGCTGCAGACAAGTCGTGTTGCACCCTGTGCCCGAGTCTGGCCCACGAGGCGCCCGGTGCTTCAGCACAGCCATTTCCCCCGTTGTTTCAACATGTGACTGGCCGGGGTCATCCGGGTTAGGATGTTAGGTCAGTTCCAAGATGTCCAAGATCCAGAGTGATTTATTATGATTTGCATTGATTTGCCGCTGGACGCCCCAGCAAGAGTTATTGATTTGCAATTGTAAGTTGTCTCAGCTGCGATCATTAAATGTTGTTTGCCCTGAGGCTTGCTGACCGCTTCCATAGAAGGCTTTCGTTCCTGCCTTTGCCCCCGGTGCTTGCGCACCATGCCTTTGCGCCGAACGCGTCCTCGCGCATCGATCTATTCCGGCGGTGTCCGCTGTGACTATTGCAAGATTGAGCTGATGGGTGATGCAAACGAAGAAGAGGAAGACGATGCCGAGAGCCAAGAGAGCCAGGGCGTTGGATTCTGCCATTGCAGCCGCTGTTGGTTTGACCTTTGCCGACAATGCGCCTACAAGGAGATGCAGGAGGTATGGTGGGGTGAGGACTGAAAAAAGGAATGGATCAAAGATGATCTGAGCTGAGTTGACAGCTAGCCCTCTCTTTCCCTCATTGTTGTAACAGAAGGCTTTCTTAGAAGAGTAGGACATTGCGCCGTTTCAGATCCCACGTGTACACATGTTCATATGCTGGTTGACCCTCAGAAGTTCTCAGAGCAGTGGAAAGATTTAAACAGGGGCTGAGCTGTAGAATCGGAATTAGCTGTCCTCACAACCATAGTCGGGGCAAGAGAGCCGAAATGGCATAGAGGCATCCCGAAAGCGAGAGATCGAAGAAAAGTGATCATGTTTTTTTTGCGAGCTGATTCACTCAGCGAGATCCAACACGTGAACGCAGATGTGCACATGATGTGTGCATCTCACCTGTGCATATACGCATATACACACAGACGACACACAACACGAAGATCTTGGTGCACGATGGAATGGAGGTGAGATAAGATGATGCCTTATTTGTTGGGTGAGGGGTCTAGGTGCCCAGGATTAAATGTTAAATTGGAAGAAGTTGGACCAGGCACAACGATTGTTCATTGGTTTCAGCAGCTGAGGTCATGAAGAGCAAAAAGACCATGGTGAAGAGGCAGGGCTCCGTTGAGAATCAGAGATGGTCCAATCAACAGAGCGAAGTACTGAAAGTACTCATGGAGATTCATGGAGCATCAGAACAGAACATCATGGGAGTCCGACATTAGTTTTCCGTCAGCTGATTCGACTCACGAAATGAGTTTCACAATCAAACTATCTATTTCAAGCAGCGTGAAGATAGATCTCTCCGTCTATTGACAAGCTACGGGTACTGTTTTGGTAGAATGACAGTTTGTCTTACTTGAACGGCTTGTAACCTCACCAAACCGTTCAAGCCAGAAACTCACCAACCACCCATCAAGCAGGGCAGCCCAGGCAGACTGGGGCCATGTCACACGGCATCAAGGTCAGCCAGGCCACCTCAGCAACTGCTGGGGATCGCGCTGGGGAGATGGAACTTTCCATTTTGGTTCTGGATGGTTTTGGATGGATCTGGATGCTGGTTAGATGTTGGAACTTTTGCTTACTAGTAGTGATTGTGGGAATATGTTGAAATATATTCTCACTCGCCGGGCTTGGCAGGCAGCCATCGGCAAAAGGGCGCCGTCTCAGGCAGGTAAGCGGTCGGAATTCCCAGGGAGTCAACGGAGTGAACATAGTACATGCATCACTGGGTGGAAAGACCACAAAAGATACAAAGCAGACACGCACACACACATGCAAATTACATCTATAGGTATTCTAGAAAGGATCGTTGCGAGTAAGATTAGATTGTCTTGTGCAATTGCCATAGCAGAAGTTGAAATGTTAGTAAGTGCTGTCCTTCTCTAACAAGCTATGCTATGCCATAATCACATTAATACCGGTACAATAATAGTACATGTACATATATTTTTATATTTATATACTTAGAGATACATGCAAAATCATGCAAATATGCTCCTGGCCAACTATTTCAAAGCACACCCATTTGAAGCTTGCTGCGGGCTTTTTTAGCGCGATGGCAGTATGCATCGGCCGTGCTGCATGAATTTGCATGGCCAGCTTATTGTTCTGGCCACTTCCACCCGTTTCTTGGGGCATAGATATGATGACTTAGGCAAGCAGGTGATATGGATGCACAAGGGAGGCTGGGGAAGTGGTCAAGTTTGGGATCCAGCGGATCACTTGAACATCAAGGAATTTCTGCATCCGAACTGGATGCTGACATATGGCTGTCTGTGGGTGCCCTGCTTCACGGAAATCAAACAAGGGACAACACAACCACGCACTACCTTTGAGTTGCCTAGGCGGTTGTAGATGAAACGTCCTGCAGTTAGTCATCATTTTCTCATTTTGGGCATTGTATTTATAGGCCTTATTTGGCTGCTACCAAGTTGTTGGTCCTTGATCCTGAAGCATTGACAGAACATTACTTCACTAATTCCTATCCGAATCTATCCCAAATATATGCGGCATTGGTACAGTTCTTTGAATCTTTGAGTTGTGAGTCACCACTTGGGATGTAGATTTAAACTTAAAGATACTTCAAAAATTCAAAACATATTTAAACTGAAAGCATTTTGAAGTCCAAAAAATCCGAAGAAATCTCTCAGCACCGCACCTATGGCCCCATCGTGACTCCAGCACCGAGGTCCACCAGCGCTGCATCATCGCCCTTCCCAGGCTTCCAGCGGCCCAGTGCCAGTGAGGCGCGGGTGATGACAGACACCGAGGCATT
Source organism: Symbiodinium kawagutii (assembly GCA_009767595.1). NCBI lineage: Eukaryota > Dinophyceae > Suessiales > Symbiodiniaceae > Symbiodinium > Symbiodinium kawagutii. The sequence continues at coordinate 448,502 of VSDK01012919.1, read as the reverse complement.
TCTCATTGACAGCTGCTGCTGGTTCTCCAGTTCTCCATTTTCAAAGTTTTCAACATGTTTCGGGGCAGTTTCATGGATTTAAATGGATTCAACATGTTGCGACCCGCTGTTGTTATTGTTTACTCATCGTTTTTGCGGGGGATTTTCGTGGATTCTCTTAGCATCTCTTAGCTTCTTGCAGTTGTTGCTTGGCGTTCTATGCCGCAACCTCCACCAACCAAAAATCATGCAAGAAAAAAACATCAGGAAAGACAACTACTCACCAGCTTGCCCTCAGAAGCTTGCTGACGTTTGGCATCGGTAACAGTAATGTTGGCTATTGCTAACATGTTGACTTAATTTGTTGATTTCCTGTTTGCATTTGTATATTGTGTCTTCGTCAAAAAATGCAGTCATTGACATGTGGGGACAGTGTAATGGATTTCGCCCTTGGGTTCATTTGTGTGGTTGGGGCAATGATTGTTTCAACACTGTCCTGAATGGCTTTAAAATGCTATAGAAATTGGTGCCATCCAACCAACATGTGTCTTTATGTGATGGGGTCCCAGATAGAAAGATGAAACCAGATGAAACCCATTCTGAAGGGTTGTAACCCCGTGAGGCGGTCCCATAATTTCAATTGCTTGGGATCACCAGATACCAAGCCTATTCAGAGCCTCAGCACATCTCAGAGCGCCCAAGTGCTGAGGTGAGGCAACTGCACAAGCTCTTGGCACGGCACTTTGGAGAGCGACGACCAGGCCCCTGGGACTTTTTTTGGTTCGAGCTGACAGCTCGACATTTGGCCAGGGGAACCGATCGAACAGAGCCACATTGTTGTCTCAACATGGGTTGTTGCAGTAGCCCCTGGGGCTCTGGGCATTTCAACCGTCACCAGTGAGTGGCAAATGTTCGCCGTCGCGGCGCCTGCTTTGAGTTTTGCTGAGTCCCTTTTCGTTGTGATGGGCTGCAAGGCAAAGGCAAGAGAAACATTCTGGACACAGTCGTGGGAACCATTCTGCCAGGGGCTTGGTGTGCCGAACAACACGTTCCTTCAACTGACATGGGTTGGATGTATTCCAGGAGTGGAGTAGACAGTGTGTTTTCACCCACTTTTCAGCCACTTTGTCACTTCGGCGTTTTTCGATGTTTTGCTTGTTAGGCTGCCGATGGATTGACATGTATTGACCACGTCCCAACTTTCTGCCTCAAGGAAGTAACCAGTTGCCCTTCAACAACGGGTGAACCCTAGTAAAACATGATTCATGATAGCAAGGTTATTGGAGAATCCAGCTTTGACTCTGAACTCTGTGGGGATCCAGGAGCGTAGCATTCTCCTTGACAATGTGGATCAAAATGCCCCAGAAGCGAGATTGCAGCAGCTGGTTACTGATTTCCGTTGCACCCTGCTTGAAGTCAGGGTTCGGGGCGCAAGGTCGCAGAACACGACCAACACCAATTCTCACAAGGCTTTCAGCCAACTGAAGCAGAGCTCCTCGGCAGCTCAATGGGATGCGTTTTTCAATGTCTCATGTGTATTCATGTGCATAAGCATCCAGAAGCATCCATATCCACCCACAGAAATTGTGGTTGTGAATTTAACGGTCAATGTTTGGAGCACTTCCATGACATATCTCGAGCAACGAAGGAAAATGAAGGATTTGGAGGTCAGGAACTTTCAGAAGCACCTTGCACTAGTGATTCCCTTTGTTTTCAGTACATATGAGATAATATGAGCATTTGTTCTCTTTCTGTTTGGTGCGTAAGGCAACCCCCCAGCAGCAAGACCAATTGCCGGATCAACCATTGTTTAAGGTCTTGACCAGTTTGAACATGCCTTACTGTACGCTGATTGTTCTGTTGACCCCTAGCCATAGCTGCACCATTGTGCGTTTGCTAACGCCAAACATGCATACGCGCTTGACTGACATGACCTATCTACATCCGCATGCGCATGAACCATGACTCACTGTGACTCACCATGACCCACCATGACTCAGCATAACTCATCGGATCGGGCGGCAGATTGCGACCTTTAGACGGTCGTCATGAAAGTCTTTCACAACGACACGAGGCTTCCCATCTTGGGACAAAGTTCGCACCGCACGTCCAGCTGCAGTTCAGAAAGTCATTCGCTGCGGCGGTCTAGCACCAAAGCACCTGCGGGGAGGGGTGACATGACCGGAGCAATTGCACAACATGTGGAGGTCCAGAGAGCACACGAAGTCCTTGCAAACGATTGAGTTGATGCTTTCTTATTCAATTCAAGCATAAACTCAATGAGTTGATCATTTTGTCACATGGGGCGGTCTTGGCCAGCGGCTAGGAAGACAAAATGGATCCAAAACATCTTGAAGACGCTGCACAAGGTGGTCCCGCGCCTGTGCCACAGCTTGGACGTCGTAAAGCTCTTGAGCTCCAAAACGGTAATCCGGACCAATGCTTGATTCAATGCTTGATCATCCGCCCAGAAAGCCGCACGGATCAAAGCAACATATTATGCCTCCGAGTGTGACGCTTTTTCCTTTGGAACTCTTGGCTCTGAAGTGAAATGTTGTTGCTCTCTCCTGGTGCAAGGTGGAGTGGTTGCAGCATCAAATTATTTTCTGCATGGTGACATGGGATGAAGTGCTAACACGCCGTACACTTTAATGTTGTTCCCTTGCACCACCTTAATTTTAACGTGTATAAAGCGTTAATTGTGGAAGGATTTGATTACCAGGAGCGGGGGCAAACCTCCATGGAGTTCTTGCGAAAGTTGGACAAGGACTCGGTGCACCAGGAATTGGAGCGATTTCAAGGCGTGGGCAAAAAGACCAGCGCAGCTCGGCGATGCAATTTTTGGTTGTCAAAGCTGGCTGCAGGCTCTAACTAGCAAACAACAACAACAACAACAACAACAACAACAACAACAAAACAAAACAAAAAAACAACAACAACAACAACAACAACAACAACAACAACAACAAGTACCAACAATTGATGGGAGAATTATATCTACAGATAAATTGGTTCATATATCCGCAATGCCGCTTTGCCCCAGCATGAAACGACACTCATGACCCACAACAATTGCATCTCAAGTCAGTCTTCCGAGATCTTCGGAGGCTAGGCAGCTGTGGGCTTTAGGAAAGTGAGAAAGCATTGGCTTTGTGGACGGGGTTTGGCCTCAGAAATCTGGAGCAGGACCCGAGAATTGGCTGCATGCCACGAAGTGCTTCTCGCTTACTGCACAGCTGTTTGCATAATAACTTAATGACTTTCTCTTCTTGTTTGCTATAATTACTGTAATTATCTGTAATTGGCTCGCACTTATCGCGGCCACTTATGAATGGAACTCGACAGAGGCAATGGAAAGAGGGGTCAGTTCTGATCTCCTGTGAAGCTCACAAGGAACCAAGGCCTTCCAGAGGGTACTCAATATCGTCAATTGCTGGTGGGATGGGACATCACAGACTTGAGAGCGCAGGTTCGCCTCATATCACCTGTCATGGCGCTGAGGCCATCATCAACATGTTTGACTGCAACAACCCTGACATGGCAGTAGTCACTTGGCTACTGGTCGGTAGAGGGCAATAGCAGATAGAGTCAGATAAAGCAGACAAATGAAGATTCATAAAGAGATCATTTCAATTGATTTCAATTCATTAGCCACAAATGAAAATATTCTGGAATTGCTTTGGGGCTTCACTTGAGTTGTAGTTAGTGATGATTGGATATGATTGGGTGGTAGCAGTTGTGGATCAGTTGTCGTTCGTTTCTCACATTTTTTCATATTTTTCTCCATTTTTGGGGGTCTTCGGAGTTCTGAGCGGCTTCGACATGGCAGGACACCCACGTGTTTCGCTATGCCTTGCAGTTGGGCTGGGCTCCTTCTGAAGAGCAACGTGTCAGGCACAACAAGGCGCAGGGCTGCGGCTGATTTTGGTCAGGACATTGGCTTTGCCCAGCACAGGTAAGAAGGACATGGAAGGACCTAGGGATCATCAAATTGGAATTCTGGAACCTCAGAAATAGGTACTGTAGGTGAACAGTGGGTGTTAGAAATGTGCTTTTGGGATTGGGTTCAGGGTTACGTATGGTTGTCGACTCAGTTTGACCCACAAAACCGTGGCGGAGTTGTTGGTAGGTGGTGACGGTGGTGATGCCTGATGAGATGCTCCCACAATGGACCTTTTGAAAGATGATTTGTACTTGTCCAGCCCGGTTGGGACCAAGACCAGGCCACATGGCTTATCAAACGAGCGCCTTGGATCCAGACAAGGCAGCCATAGGTGGTGAGGGTATACATTGCTCCTAGACCTGTGTATGCTACTGCAGGTGCAGGGGACAATCTGGACTCAGATGATCATTGCTATGTAGGCTTCTGAGTTCCAGCACCTTTTCCTCCTCAACATTCTTCAACCAAAGTGGACTAGTGTGTGATTTGAAACGCATTCTATTTTCCCACTACTTATTCGAGATGGTTGGTTCGGTTTGTTTGTCAATATTTTTGGCTTGTTAGTGGTTCAAATCACCAACCAGATCACATAAAATCGTGACATCAGCGTGCCAGGGCTCGGGCACAGCGTGGCCAACGATCACTCGCGACACCGTCTATGCGCATTTGGATGCCACCTTCCCTGACACTCAGCTAGAGTGGGCTTGTCCCAAATGCGCCGAAGCAAATCCAACTTAAATGGTGGTTCATGTCGTGGGACATGCCATTCCAATGACCATGTGAGGAACTTGCATACTGCGAAACCTTTTGGAGTAATCATCCATGGGAGCCGCTGTTTGCAACTCATGGCCACAGGGTTTCTGCACGTTCTTTGAGACGCTGCGGTTTAATTGCCATTATCTGTTTATTTGGCATGCTGGATTGCCAAGAAGGCCCATCTATGACCATTTTTTGTTTTGAAGACAGCAATGTCGTGGTCAAACCTCTGATTTCATTTGGCATTTGCTCGGAAGGGTGGCCTTGTTTGTTTGCTTGCTGGTTTGTTTCTTTGTTTGTTTGTTTGTTTGTTTGTTTGTTTGTTTGTTGGTTTGTTTCTTTGTTTGTTTGTTTGTTTGTTTGTTTGTTTGTTTGTTTGTGCTCACGCCCCCCCTAACGGCCCTGGAGAATTCAATCATTTTGCAGTTCTATCGTGTTCATCTCTGGTGCGGCATGCGTTCCGTTGGGTTGGGGGGGGGCATAATAACGTTCGGTTGGTGTTATACACGTTAATCCATTGCCAGGTTGTTTTACCTGAGGGTAATGATTCAATCCTTCCTATAGGGAACGTTGGTTTCTCAGAGTTGCATTACATTTGGTTCGTTTACCAGAGGGTAGGTGATATAGATTCCTACCAGATAGCCTATTTGGTGGTTTCTCAAAGTAGGGGAACCCCCGTAGACGTCAACGTTCACTTGCACCTACGTCACGGAGTTGATGCTACGGTGGGTTGGTGTACACGTTAACCTCCACTTGCACCTACGTCACGGAGTTGATGCTACGGTGGGTTGGGGTGGGGTTGGGGTGGGTGGGTGGGGGGGCACAACAACGTTCGTATTGTGCTTGTACGTGAGGTGCATGTGAGTACCATCAGCAAGATGTTGTAGTGATGGAATGATGATGACAATGGTTTATTAAAAGTATGAGTAGATCTTCCGAACCCACGGTTGCCATTGGCTATGTTTACAGTTTTGTCTGGCGTTTTATTAAGCAACAGCAGAAGCAACTGCAGGAGTTGGGAAGCCTGGCGCGCACCAAGGCATGAGTCAACAGTCGCAAGTAAGTCACGTGCTCAACAGTAAACTTGAAATGAAATACTGAACAAGATCATCATCATAATCATCATCATGATCTTGCTCCAGATGATCCTCCTCATAATCATCCACAACATCATCATCATCATCATCATCATCATCATCATCATCATCATCATCATGATCCTTATCATGATCTTCATCTAGATGATCAACTTTCTCTTGATGAACTTCAAGAAGTCAGTTTTTTTGGTTTTCAGGAATCACTTCCGCATGTTTTGTCCCACTAGAATTACGACTTCACAGCCTCGAAACCATGTAAAATGCAGGGTAACATGAACATGTCCTGAAATGCGCGCCAGCACTAAATCCTGCAAGGGTTGCCGAAAACACTTCAGATGTCAAAATCAGAACGAGCAAAAGGCGCGGGACCGTTACAGCGGGCGTGACCTTGTTTGTTTTTTGTTTGTTTGTTTGTTTGTTTGTTTGTTTGTTTGTTTGTTTTTTTGTTTTTTTGTTTGTTTGTTTGTTTGTTTGTTTGTTTGTTTGTTTGTTTGTTTGTTTGTTTGTTTGTTTGTTTGTTTGATGCATGCTGATTGTGCACAATAGCCTGTGATCATGAACCTAACTACTGCATGCTACTGCTGGCAGCTGCATTGTAGGGTTATTCATGGTGCGGTACTGCTGACCAACCGCAGTGACATGGGATAGAATGAATGAGATTTTACAGACTTTCCGATCCTTGGCAGGATGACCTCAAGTACTCTATGCACCTCATCCTTACTGATACAGAGGGAGGTTTGCCCGTGGTGTGCGGTGCTCGCAACCATTTGGGCTTCGACAGCAAGCGTGGTGTCACAGTTGATCGCAAACCCTTGAAAGATGTGGTGGAGGCTGAATTCTGACAACCGAGTTAATGGATAAGATGAGCAGGGGGGCTTTCGATTATGAGCAACTGAGAGCCAAGAGCGTACCTATAGCATGCGATCATTCCTTGATCCATTCAGTTTTGAACAATTTTCATGCTGCCACATTCATGTTGCTTGAGCTCACAAAAGAGCGAAGGGCAAGGGGTTCAGAATGTGCGCAGCAGTAGCGGCATCTTCCCCCAAGCAGCGAGCCGCTATGGCATCGCAGTGCTGACAATTGTACTGCCCATTTTCGCTGGCACCTGATTTCTGTATCATCGGCAGCCGGCTTCCGCACAAAAGAAGTTGTGATAATGTGATGACTGGTGAAGCTGTGCAGCTTGGACGAATGCTACTGCAGTGTTCAGTCATGTTCATCCCGTTGCATCCCGTTGCGCTGTGGCTCAAAGCCCATCTCTTCAGATGTGGCAGTTTCACCATGCCAGCGTACTCGTACGGCTTGGAGGCATTGAGGTGGCTTGCTGCATCCAGATGCGTCGCAGTTTGCCAAATTACCCACAAGCATCCAGAAGTCATGTAGCTTGCTGTCGCTATTCATTTTTTTCATATAGTAGTGAAAAAACAGGAGCTGCCAACTAGATTGTAAGCTAAAGCCAGCAGGAAAACATATTGAACTCAAGGCCAGATGGCCGGATTCAAGGCGTTGAGACATGGGCTTCCAATAATCAATACTCAATACACGCACACACCTTAAAACGCTGATTTTGAGATACAAAGAATACAAGATGTGGGCTACGAATGTGGATCCAGGCAGCTATGTTTTTTTTGGCTTAGATCTTTCAGATTTTGAGTGCCCCGTTCCCAGGTACAAGGACGATTTGGATGAAGCCAAAGAGCGCAGCTGAAGCCGCACTGGGCAGCTGATGACACCTTCCAACCATCCAACCCACCAGGTAGCTATGGCATGGCATGGCCTCCCTGGGACCCAGGCATTGGCAGCCTCTTGCGGCAGCTGGAGGCAGATGCTGGGTCCCCAGCTGGATAGTGCAGCTCATGATTCGTACATATTGGTGCATCTATGAATTATATTTCATCTCGATACACAAAAAGTGTATCTACAGTTTAGTGTCGGTAGGCTGGTAGTTGGTCCATCCGATGGTACGTTGGTCGGCTCTTTCGTTCCTGCCCTGCATTCAACCTGTACTTGATTTCGGCATACGCAAGCGATTTGTTGTGGCTAAGCATTGATATGAAAGCATTGATGTTGATAGATATTAATGACTTTCTGCATCTTCCTGCTGTCATCTTCACCACGGGTGCAGCTGGTTGCCGGGTGCACAGCTGAGGATGCCTGTGGCGCAAAGCAGCGCGTGCATCGCAAGGTGACGCGCAGAGCACGGGTCCCAAGAGACCGGCATCCAGCGGCCTGATGCCCAGCATGGAATGGTTGAATCGCTTCTCATACTGGGGAGATCGCACGATAAATATCATAACTGTGGGGGAATCTATTTGGAAATTTGGCGATACCTCACCAGAATTGTCCTAATTGTGCAATATTGCGGGATTTCAAAGTAGACGACGATAGTGTTCAATAGTGGTTAGTACCTGAATTGTAAGCATCAACAATGATTGTCCAGTCCTCGTAGAGTGTGGTGGATGATATTGGCAATCTTGTCAGTATGAATCACTATTTATATTTGTGAAATTTGTAGGCTCTCAATCAACCATAAAGTATCACAAGCAAAAGCCAAGGATTTCATCGTCATGAACAATGTTTTCCACGATTTTAGGCCTCCTTCCCAGTCTTGGGCCAAAGTAGGGTGTGTCAAAGTGGTGCCCCTTGGGACTCACAAATTTGAGAGACTTCAGAGACAGCAGGTGATGTGAGGAAGCAATAATGATTCAGCCAAGGGATGTGAAAAGCATCGTGCAGCAAGAGTAACTTCACTCGCGATATCTTGCGGGGGTAGCGATCACAGACATAGAATTTTGCACCCTGCCTCTATTGTTTGGTCCTGAAACATGTTTCCTTTATTATTGATTGATTGCATGATTGTGAGGTATTGCAAGTACTGCCTACATTGATGAGCTGTCAGTTCATGTTTTGATCTAGAGAGTTAATGAATGATTAATGATTATTGGCTCGCAATTATTAATTAGTTAATCACTTGATGGATTGTTAATGATCACCTCATGATTCTTAATCAGCTAATGGAGTCAACCAACCAGCGGTGACCAATCGTTAGCTCATCCTTGTGTCCTCTCAGGTCAGTCGACTGGTGAATCTGGAGGCAGAAGAGGACCAGGTGGCAGCGGCTGCAGACACCTTTCAAGCCACTTGGCCCTGGGTACATGGGTTTTCGCCACAAGCAAGACTGAGGTCATTGTGTTCATCCTAGTGGTGATGGTGGCTAGCTGACAGCCTGGTTCGATAGCCCACCTATCGCTAGGATCATGAGCTCATCAGAACCACTAGGATCAGCTATCAAGCATAAAGCATGGAAGCCGGAGCGATTGTGATTCACAAGCAGTAGGTCGTGAAGTTCGCAAAGAGGTCAGATGCTAGGCTAGGTTTTCGCCCTTTGCATTTTGCAGGTGACAAAGACCAACCTTTTCCGACCACAGGTGAAGCCGCATGTTTTGACCTGACCGCCCCGATTTACTTTTTGTTGTTCGATGTTGCTGTTGTCATGACCTCAGAAAATAGTAATTTGTTCTGGCCTTGCTGATTGTTTGTGTTGTCGTCGCTGTTTCCGTTGTCGGTACTGTTGTTGGTGGCGGTTGCTGAGTGTAGCTTCTTGGTTGTTGCATGTTGTTTCTGGACGTCGCTTATCGTTGAGTTGTTTACTGTCTCTATCAATGTTTGTGCTAGTAGTGATGCTTGTGTTGACGCTGCTAGTGCGGTTACTGGTGCCACTGTTGCTATGGCTTTTTAGTAGCAGCACTCATAGCAGCAGCCGGAGTAGAAGAAGCAGTAACAGTAGTAGTAGCAATGGTTGTTGTAGGAATAAGGTGGCCCAGGCGAACTTGGACGCTGGCAATTGACCCAAAAATCAGAAAGGGACCTTATACAGGTCCCATTTTCGGTGTTTCTAGTTTCTACAAACACATGTTTTTTTTGCAGATGCATCATGAATCATCCAGATTTGTTTTAACCAGCTACACAAACGCCTCCTTGAAAAAGAAACACAAAGTAATTGCACATGTTTTATTATATATTTGTTGCATCTATGTTCGTAAAGGTGCATTGCAGTCTATATACTTGTGTTTTCTTCGAATATACGCAATCTATATTCCATCTATCCATCTATCCATCCATCCATCCATCCATCCATCCATCCATCCATCCATCCATCCATTCACCTACCTATCTATTTGCCTATCCGCACGAAATGTGTTGCATGTCAAGTAATTTTCACTCGTGGCAGTATGCAACATGATGCAAGATGTACCTGACCCCATACGTTTTCGTTGCAGAAAGCTCGATTCAACTGCTTCGATTCGTTGCGCATGAGGATGTGCATGAAAAACTTGAAGAACTGCTGGGCCAACTGCACTTGGATGAGAGGCAGAACATGCTCGCGCAGGCAGGAGATGGCAGGAGTGATCTTTTGGACTGAGGAGTCTGATGGAGTCTTGGAGTTTGAGTGGCTGGTCATCTTTGGACTGAAGAGAGCGGTGAAGATGTTCTAGCTTTTGAGTTTTTTTCTTCGGGAGTGCCGTAGAAGGTGCTACAACTTTGAGAGTTATTTTGGAATCGAGGATGGCTTGACCAAAAACCAAATATGGATAAACGCATCCAATTTTAGTTCTGGGGGGCATTCACCAGGTTTTAATTTCGAAGGCTCGAAAAAATGTGTTTCATGTCTTCGTCATTTATGTGTTTTATCGTATGCACGACCCTTCTTTGAATCAACGCCCTCGCAAGCAAGTTAAGAACGACTTTTAGGATTGATAGATTCCATCTGTGAATGTGCTTGCCATAGTTGACAAGCAAGAATATAGGTTGAATTTTGATGTCTGCATTAGAAATGGTGATTTCAACATATTTCAACAATTGTTGAAAAACATGCTCCCTTAACGAACACACGAACAATCGCAAACAATGGCCCCTCTGTAAAACCAGTAATTATACTTTTTTTGGTTCCATGTTCTTGGATTTCCGCAGATGTGTTGTTTAAGTCATGTTTACATCAGTTGAAAAAAACATAAGCACACACTTTAATGTTTTTAAGAGTCTTTACATGAACTTAGATATGTTAGATGTCGTATTCAATGATTGTTGGGTGATCTTTACTTTTTTGAATGTGATTTGCATTCGTTTGAGTTTAGTTGTTGGATGTTGATATTTGCTGCTATTCAGGTATGCTTTTATTGGTTGTTTTTCTAATTTTTATGAATGTCTTTGTAACCGTCTATAAACAGCTACGTGTTCAATGTGTGCTTATGTGTTTTTAAAACTGTTTTGTTTGGATGTTTTTAGCGGTATGTCAAATGTTTTAAATACATGTCTTCAAATAGGTTATATGGGTTATGTCTTGTTCCATGCTACAGATGTTGAATATGTTGTATACTTTCTTTATGCATTTTAATTTCTGTATATGAGTGTGTGGGACAGGCATTATCATGATTTATCATGCATTAGATGCATTGGCACCATTTGGTGCTTCATGGTACCTTTGTATACCTTTGTTTTTTGGCTTGTACTATTTACCATGTTTCATGTTTGCTTTCATTGTTTAAATATTTTTCATCTACCCTTTGCGGTGCTTATTTTGGTCGATTGCTCAGAGGCTTTTAGAGGCTGCTCCCCCTTGCTGACCGAGCAGTTCCATGGAAGCCATTCAATTACATTATGCATTTCATTTCATTTCCAATATGTTTCGTTCATTTCCATTCACATCCAATCACATCCAGGCATCATGCAACTATATTAAACAATATACCCGCACTCGTATTGTAATTGAGTTGAAAATCGATCGAAATCATTTAGGTGATCAAGGGCTTCAGCGTCTGCTAAAGGCAGGGCCAACCCTCTGAGATGCCCTGGCAAAAAAAAAAAAAACAAAACAAACTTCAAGACTACCCTTGCCGTGTCATTGTTGAGGCTACTTTCCAGCAGCCATCTAAATCAGAAAGAAATTGTCCACTTGAAAGCATTGAACCTGTACTCTCCCCACAACTCAAAACTCATGACTCAAGCCTCATAAGCACACTCCACAACTATATAGTCAAGTTACCATTAAGAAGAGAACCTATGATGATGTCTTACTTTACCTAGGGTTGGTTTTGAAAGTTGAGCCCAGGGTTAGTTTGTTTTATTCAGGGGTCGTGCACTCCGATCCTATGTCAGGATCAGGTCAGCTTTGGGAGTAGCGACTAAGACCCTTGTTGGTTGATACATGTGCGGAGCATGATCATCATCACCATCATCATCATCATCACCATCATGAAGCTGCCAAACTATCCCGAAGGCCTTGATTCCCATGAATTCCTTGCCTGTGGCAGGTGGTTGACTGGTTCGAAGGACATACGCCTTGCGCGCAGAAGGATATTGCCGTGCTGGAGCGTGCAGACAAGGAGTGCCTGCGGTCCCTTGATTGTCTTAGTTTCAAGGGGAGTGGGCAAAGGTACTGGCACTTCTAAGCAGGGGACACACAAGTGGACATACTGGAACATGTGGTGCCCAAGGGTGACGAATGTATAGAGTTGTTTCTATCTTTTCTATGTGTTTAGGCAGTGCAGATTTTCACGAGAATTGCAGGAGTCAAACTCCACTGATTGGTTTTGGATTGGTGGCACCTGCCTCCAAAACCATTGCGAGTTTGTTGGAATTCAGAGGTGAGTTTGGGGTCATTTTTCTACCGCCAAAAGCCGTAGGTCTTGCAGACAAGGGATCCATATGGATCCAGATTAGTTTTCCAAGGTTGTTCATTTCCCTGGGAAGAAACCCAATTCCAATGATTTTTCTGATCATGAAATTATGCTGATCCAAGTCCCAGATCAGATTGGCGAATATTGGCGAATCATGCCAATCTGTTCGAACATTGTGCTTTTTGGTGGCTGGTTGGTTAATAATGTTAATAAGCATCCGCAATTCCATGGGTCCAATATGATGCAACAGTGATCTATGGTCAGCACCATGCGGGTCTTGGACACGATTTCTGGGTCTTATCAAGCTGAGTGCAGCATATTTGGTGTGGCTGAACTGCCGCTCCCGAAACCCTGAAGCCAGAAATCTGAACTGGCACTTCTGATTAGGATTGCGGTTGCCGCCGCTTATCTTTTTCAATGTGCTTCCTGTATTGAAGCCTAAGCTTTACTGTTGATACTTCTAGTATTTTTAAGCTTTACGATGCTTTACTGGTATCTTCCGGTGTTGTAACCTTTCTTAATTTCTAGTTGGAGTCATTCCGGGGACCTTCACAGATGCCTTGGGAGCCCATGGCCCTGCATGGCACTGAGGCGCGAGTGCGAGCGGGCCTGGTCAGCCCTGGGCACAGAGGACCGCATGCGAAAGAAGGAGCGGAACACCGTGCGACAGGTGCGACGCAACGCGACGCAACGATTCATGGGACGAGATTGGCGGCAGCATATCTTGCAGATAAGGGTGTTTCTACAAGCTTGAAAGAAAAATTCTGAAGAGGCGACTATAGAAATATGGGCGTTTCTCAAAACAGGGGACCCTTAGAAATGGTTTGGATTGGATGATTTCGGGTTACCCTATACCTGGATTTAGGGGTACTACAGATATACATTTTAATTTTGATTCTACAGATATATATACATACATATGTATATATATTTATATCACATATATATATATATATATATGGGTAGATTGAATTTCTACAGACACATATTGATGTGCCCCCCTAGCATGTTTCTAGATGATGCTTTTCCGATTTCACAGCTTCGCAAACATTTTCTCACAGCGGTGTTACATTGATCCATGCGGTATCAAACCGACTTTCTGCCAGAATTGTCGGCTCTTAAGGCGTTGCCCTGCGAGAGCGCTGCTCCGTGCCAAGTCGCCATGGTGGTAACAGTGAAGGTCCAATGTGAAAACGGAGACATCTACAGATTGACACTGCAAGAAGAGCCCAGCTTCAAATCTGTAGTCCAACTGGTTGCCGATTGCTGTCCCGATGTCCAGACCTTTTTGGACAAGGGTGGCATTTGTCCGTTGAAGTATGCAGATGAGGAAGAGGACTGGTGCACTCTTGCGCCAGCCACTTTTGAGGATTTCCTGAAACTGCAGAGCAACAGCAACTTGCTGAAGCTCCGCCTCATGTCCCGTCCATCCAGTCCAGTGATCAAAGAACCAAAGGGCAATGAAGACAGAAATGAAATCCGATCGCCTCCACCGACTGCACCACCCCCAGGCCTTGAAAAAGATGAAACGGAGACGACGGAGACGGCAGGTCCAGCAGGATCCGCTTGGGGTCCTGGAGGCAATGGTGGCGGTCCCCGGAGGCTGCTGATGGCCTTGCACATGCTACAGGAAGCCGAGATGCTGACGCCAGCTATGTTCGCATCACTGGCAGTGCAGTGGCTTCCTTTGTTGACTCAACGAGTGGCACGGAAAGTGGATAAGATCAATCACATGGCCCGGCAGGGACTCGATCAAAGCAATAAAGCAGTGCTGGGAAAGATCCAGGACCAGGGAGTCAACAAAGATATGAAGACATAAACCACGTATTCCATCGCATTTCATCATCATCACCACCACCAGCATCATCATCATCATCATCATCATCATCATCATCATCATCATCATCATCATCATCACATCACCAGGACCACCACCACCAGCATCATCATCATCATCATCTTCATCATCATCACCACCAAAACCACCACCACCACCACCACCACCACCATCATCATCATCATCATCATCACCACCAAAACCACCACCACCACCATCATCATCATCATCACCATGATCATCATCATCATCATCATCATCATCAAAATGATCATCATCATCTTCACCATCATCATCTTCACCATCATCATCATGATCATCATCATCATCACCATCATCACCGTTATCATCATCATCATCATCATCATCATCATCATCATCATCATCATCGTTGTCGTCATAACAATCCATATCACATGTATCTGGAAACCTTTACGGCGAGTTGGCAGTTGTTGGGTGGTTATTGTTGGTTGTTTTTGTCGGTAGCCTTGACGAAGCGGATGTTTGCGGGGTGACTACTGCGTGCCACGAAACTGACCCGGGCACCACCACAATCACATCACAAGTAGATAAATAGTCCCCAAAATTGCTCACAATCCGGTCCAGCCGGGTGAAGGTTTCAAGTACGATTGTAAAGGCGCCTTTCTCAATACAGCTTTAACAAAAGTGACTATATAAACGGGAAATCCGATAGCCAAAAAGGATTAAAAAAACAAGGTAGGAAACAATGTTGTTCAACTGTTCGTCACTGTAATTCATCCATCCGTCCGTCCGTCCATCCATCCATCCTTCCATCAAGGCCATACATTCAGTCATAATTTATGAATGACCTCACACACACAAAATCACACACGCACACACACACGCAACCTATATAGATATAGTAAGAGATAGCGAGAGTGTGTAATGTGATGCAACCCAATGCAGTGCAATGCAATGTAGTGTAGCATAGTGTAATGCAATGTGATGTAACATTTGTGTTTGCATTGGTACATGTATTAAAAACTGTTGCGCAT
Organism: Symbiodinium kawagutii; assembly: GCA_009767595.1. Classification (NCBI taxonomy): domain Eukaryota; class Dinophyceae; order Suessiales; family Symbiodiniaceae; genus Symbiodinium; species Symbiodinium kawagutii. Next base: position 433,197 of record VSDK01012919.1, on the reverse strand, counting down.
TTGGCATGCATTGAAGTCAGTGTTGGCCAGGAACAAGCTGCAAAGACCCAGGGATTGAAACACCACGCGACTGGATTGGCCGACGCGCTGTCTGGTTCTGGTGGCGGTTCCCACGCACGCCTGGGGGAAGCAGTCGTTGAGCTGCTGAAAGCCTTGCGTGGCCTCAGCTTCGAGGTTCAGACCCACTTCTGTGAGAGCGTGGCTGGGCACCAGAAAGAAACACGAGCGCATGGTAGGACACGTTTAAGCATGGGAGAATGTAGAAATATGTATTAATATGCAATATGTTTGCGTGTCTTTTTTTAGCCGATGTTGGCTCCTTTTGCTGGCATGGACATGCACAGAAGAGATGCTTTTTGGCATCCCTTAAGAGCAAATCTCCGGTTGGTTGGCTGACTTTATTGGTTGGAATTTGTACACTTGGGAAGGCCCATGAACTAACCAGATCCATCCAGATCCTGTGTCATAGCGCCTTTGATCATTATCTTCTTTTTACCAGACCAAGTATGGACAAGACAATCGGTTGGCCGGTTGACAGGTTGCTGCAAGCTTGATGCCCTACTTAGAGGGCATCACCAGCGAATGGATTGGTGATGACTTCTCTGCGTGTGAACCCTGTCAACATCCAGGCTCCAACTGTTCAGGGTGCGGGGCGGCTCCCATCACTGGCCCGCGCTTCAAATGTACCGGTTGCCCTGACTACAGCTTGTGTGGCAACTGTTACCCTCAGAAAATTCAACTTCATGGCCATTGCCCTCACGCTTCCAAAGATTTCCAGTGCATCATGTTTCCAGCGCCGAAGGGTGGTAAGGGCCGTGAGAAAGGTGACAACTTGAACAAAAGCGGTGACAAAAACAACGAGAAGACGCTCCCCGATGTGGGCGTTCCCTTTCCCTTTGATTGGTCGTCATGGGCCGGCAAGGGCGCAGGCGCTTGTGCTGCGGTAGGCTCAGCTTTGGCTCAACATTTCGCAACACAGGCCATGCTCCACCAATTTCCGCCTGCCTTTGGATACCCAATGGCGCCATACCCAGGAATGGAGCAGACCATGTTTGAAGAGGGTCAGGACATCCCAGATTGGCCGTCATACAACGAAACATATTGTCCATGGTCCAAGGGCAAGGGCAAAGGGAAGAAGGGTAGGCATAAGAAAAGCTGGCAACCATCCAATTGGGAGGAAGCTGATGCAGAGTTTGAAAGGAAAGTGACACACTTGCTCGAATTCCAACTTGCCAACGAGGAGGTCATCCGAGAGCTTCTTGCTACCCATCATGGCGACGTGTCTCAGGTTGTCAGAGTGCTCACGTCTTGAACAGCCCCGCGGCGGAGTGTTGCACCTGACGCAAGAAAAAAACATGGAACGATTGCTGTTGCAAGAGTAGGTTAGGCATGGTTAGGCTATCCATCTATTCTATTCTATTCTATTCTAATCCAATCTAATCTAAATCTAATCTAATCTAATCTAATCTAATCTAATCTAATCTAATCTAATCTATCCATCTATCTTATAATATATATATATATATATAATATATCAAAATTTTCATGGTTGCCGAACCCAAACCCGAAAGACACAAAGGAAGAAACTGTTTGGCTCCAGGGAAGCAATTAACATCGAGTTTTTGTGTGCCAACAAGTCATGCTTGGACACCCATTCGTCATGTCATTCGTAGCCCCTCAGAGTCCGTCATCAGTTCAGATGGGTTTGGAGCTGATGTCGGCCCAGCGGTAGATGCGGTTGGTCCATGTTGGTCCCGTTTTGGTGAAGCTGCAGACAGCTGCATGCTGAGTTTGAATGCAAATTTGAAGGCATAGTTTGAATTTTTGAAACCTTTTTGAGTGCAGCCGTGCATTCAACGATGCTGACTGGTTTATGTTGGCTCCAATCCAGCACGACCAGGTTCAGCAATTCGTGGAGTCAGTGGTACCTGGGCGAGCAGCATTGGACATGCTTGATTGGATGCTTCACAATGGTGGACGTTGGTAAATGAGGATGTCATTTTGGTATTTGGCCGTTGGAATTAGCAATGGACAAGATGAGAGTACCACCCGAACAATGCCTTGGTCTGTTACAAGCTTTAATGATTGGTCATTAATGAATTGATATTGTTTGCCACCTATACCTCCAAGAGATATCGACATCAGTGAGCTGTAGCGTGGCACTTACTGGCTTCAGGCACGACCTTGGTCAAACAGCAGCTCCAACCGCCATCAAGAGCATTTTTTTCTCTCCTTCGGGGTGAACTTACATTGTTGACCTTCTCCAACGATGGGTCTGGGAAAAGGTGGTGACGTGACGGCCACATTTGACGCGCTTAAGGCCAGAGAGCACGACCGAGCAGGTTCAAGGCTCAGTTTGATCAGGTGTGCACCTAGCTGCTTAGCCCTCGAACCCAACACCATTGGCAGATTGCCACTGACATCCCATGGCCCCATCGAATTGAAGCATGTTGTACCACTTGTTGCATCACTCGTTGTACCACTGGTTGTTGTACTATGTTGACCTCCCAAGAGCTTCTGTCAAGAATGTGTCAGCGAACAGCAGCGAAACCCTGCCCCAAGGCGATGAGTCGGATGAAGAGGACTTGGTGCAGTTTGATCAGAGGATTGGGTGTGGCATGTGGGACGTGCCAACGCATGGGGACACCAAGATCACCATGCACCTGGGTTCACAATCTCCTACTGGCTATGCAGTGAGAAGTTCATGTATGTGGCTTTTCAACGGTAAGGCTTCATGCGCTAAGACGAAGACTTGCATCCACTTGCACCACCGTAGTCAGGGACCATTGAGCGGTTTTGAAGCTCACTGATGTCCAAGGATGTCCCCTTCCAATGCCTTCATTTCTATCGTTTCATATCCATGTCCTGCCAGGCTTCTGAAACTCAGCGACGAACAGTTGGCCGTCGAGCTCGCAAAGTTACGCAAAGAGATCGCAAAGAAGGCAACGAAATCCGTGGGATCCGGGGAAACATGGCGATATGATGCGATATGACATGATAGTACGCTATCAGACCTGCAAGAAATATGCAGACACATTTGATATGTGAAGTTCTATCGTTACTTAAGTTGATTGATTATGGCAGTTCGCTCATATAAGGAGATTACTTTCTGAGACTGAACGGCAAGATGTAAAACACATATGACTTGTCAACATATATACCTGTTTCTACATAGCTTGTACATGAATTTGTCCATCCATGCATACGTCATACATGTTTTTTGGGCGCCCATGAAATGCAACTCATTTCCCTCTATGACATTATTTTTTGAGGCCCCATTCTATACTGAAGACGGTTTGCCAGTTGCAGGGCGCCTAGAAATGCTGGTATCTGTCATTGTATAAGACCTCTATATTTTGCAGTTGTTTGTTTGGACGCATAACGCTTGAAATGCACTGAGCCTTTTATAGTGACCAAGTTGCTGAGTGATGAGCGCAGAAACATCAATTCTTGCTTTTGGGGGCTGAGCATCTTATAGAGGATAAAGGTGGAGGATGTTCAATCCATTGGTTTAAATAATATGTTGAAGATGTTTCTAACTAGCAGCTGATTTGGAATCTCCTACCGCCGACCCCTATCAGAAGGAGCTGTGAACGAGCCGTCTCAGAGCCTGCGCGGTTGGCTGTGCTCGACAGATGTTGAGGGAATTTGTTTGTCGTTCTCGTTTTTTTGGTGTTAATTATGTTTTTTCTTCATTTCAAGCGGCAAAGGGAGCCTGACATGCCGCAATTCTTTTTTTGCAAGACCATTTCACGCGCAAAACCCATTTTACAAAGCAACCGGTGTGAGAGAGCCTGTGGGGAAAAACGGTCTATCTAAAGTACATCCATTTCATGATGCCTAAGTACGGGCATCCCAACAGAATCCTACCATAACCCCACAGATTCCCAGCGTTTGGCCATAGCATGTTGCAGCTTTTTGTAGAGAACAAACCTTTGTGGACAAGGCGCGTGTGCTTGACGGACTTTATGTATGCATTTGGCATTTTAGAGAGAACATCTTCTTTTGAAGGGGCAGGTTGCTGGTAGGCATGAGACATTTTATAGACCCCATGTTTTTTGCATCCCAAAGTGTTTCTGATGTGCGTCCAGATGGACTCGGCACTCCATGGCAGAAACCCACTATGAAATGACAAGGAAATCATCCAGGGAACCCATCAAGGGGTATCATACGCACATGATCGCACATGTGTTATGTCCAGAATTTGCTTGATTGCTGATTCTTGCGAAAGGGATGACGCTTTTGTGGCAGGCCAATCATGATTCCGAGTTGGTCAGTTGAAAAGTTGTGGTCCTTTGATCAAACTGCATTTGTGACCCTGCAATTTTCCCACCAACTCAGGGACCACGCCTTCAGAGATGGGATGCACGATCTCTTCACCGATGAATTCTGCATATGGTTGGTAAGTTCTATATATTACCGAACCGAGATACCAGCAAAAACCTGCGGAAAAAAAACAACTGCCGGAAAGAAAACTTAAGAATACTCGAAAAACATCTAAGACCCTGGAGTTAAACTTTTCAGTATTTCCCAGTCCTTTCCGTGCTACGTCTCTTGGGCCCCTGGTCCTCAAGTCCCCTGGTCCCCCGACACCTGGTCCCTTGGTCCTCGGGTGCCTTGATCCCTTGGTCAACTGTGTGGGTGCTGAGCCCTCCCCTTTATCCCCCTTCGTGCACACGCCTGCCGCGAAGCCTGTGACATGGTTCCAATATGTTCTCTGCACCATGTGCGTAATGTAAATGTACTGTATGTAACCTGTATGTAACCTGTGCGTCTGTACGCAGTGATGTGCAGTGTGCATCTATTCCCAATGTGTTGGCATGTATGGATGGATGTATGTGTGGATGCGTGCAGGAGCACCCCGCAAATGACTACAGCAGCGACAACCCTTCAACTGTTCATTTCCATCATTTGGAAACATTGCTGATGATATGATATGCCACTACGAATTAATCCCATGCATCCAAAAAATGTCCTGCTGATATAGCACCTTTGCCTCCCCATTTGTCAGATATCCTCCACAAATCCTCTTCAAAACGTATTAAAGTAGGGCCAGCCCTTTTCATGAGCCTGTTTTTGGGGCCAGGCACGTATGGGCTCCAGACATCGTATGCATTCGCACTTGGATCCCCCTACGGCTCATCCCAGATTGTTCAAGCACCGTGGCCGAAGGAGAAGGATGTAACGCTGATCATGTTGAACATCGCAGCATCTTGACGTGACCCCAATGGGATCCAAATGGGGTGACTGGGGTATGGCTTGAAATTTCAGCAGCCACACTCACAAGACATCGCTGGCCAGTCAAAGAGTGAAGATGAACGCCCATGACCCTTCAGTTTAGGTCGCGATCCCTTTGTGGCTTCTGACCTATGGGTGCAAGACCATCAAGACCCGAATGAAATAATTTGTTTACGGCACTATCCCGAAGCGTTGGTTTGTTGCAGTTTTCACATGTTTTTCCCCTATGTTTTTTCCCCTGGATGTCTTGGCAAAGAGATCGTTCGAAGCTCTGAGCTCCTGTTTTTGGGCACCCAATGACAGCGTTTGCAGATGTCGCCAAGGAACGTGGAAGTTTCCTGGCGGCTTCTTGACACAGAATTAGGAGCTGCGCTGGTTTGCTGTAGACTCCCGGATATCTATGCTCCATGGACTTCTTGCTCACAGCATCCCCAGCATCCCAGTTAAAGTTCTATGTCGAAGTCCAAGGATCTTCGACCACCTCCACTGTACAATTCAAATCTGACCACCTGGAGGCCTCAAGCATCGAGTTCATCAAAGCCGAGATGGAGAAGCAGGTCATGGGAGTCAGAGCGGCGCAAAGATGCTGAAGTATAGTGTTTGCGGCCACAAAAATTAATTTCTTTGCCCCTCAGGTCCAGCATAGTCAGCTTTGACAACGCTTCCCAAGCCGAGAAGAGCTTGACATTCATATTTATGTCTATGAAATACCCTTGCGGGCATCCCTAATCGTTTCAAGTTCGATCCCGAATAATCCGCACTGCAAGCTGCATGCTTCCACATGCTTCCTTGAACCCCCTATCCCCCGCTACTCTTTGATGAGGATGGCAGCTCTGATCTGGTCACCGAGCAGGAAAAGCTTTGGATTCTCAGTTGCAAGTGGCAGTTCTTTTGTGGTGAAGTGTCGCGCCGATTATCAACCCGGCTGTTCAGGGCCATGTTGAGCAGATTTGCGAGTCAGAAATGTCAAACCTGGGCGGGGCCCCGGCGCCAGCATGATCAGAATGAGGCGGAGATTATCCTATTGTGAACCCGTATGACATGCATTTGATTAGCTTCTGCGGATACATGGGGTGTCAAGTTGCGGCGCCTCCAGAGACAGCTGAGAGGTCGTTTTCCCTTTTGGTTCTCTTCCTGGTGACAAAATGGAAGATGTCAAAATATATTTCCATGATGTTTTCCATATAATTCTCCTCTTCGTCGCACATTTTCGTCAAAATTGCTGCTGCCCTTTGACGTCAACTGAGCTCAGGGTGTTGGCTGAAGAAGATCTTCGGCGCCTGGAAACACAAAAGGCCAACTTCTCAGTCACAGCTGTCATTCTGCGAAGGGTTTCCTTTTCATCGGGAGCAACGCCAGTGACAGCAACAGTCAACTTAGACAGTCAAGTTCCACGATATCTCACAAAATCACACGATGTCACATCAGCCAGGCGGATGACGGGGGATGCACCATTACACGGAAATACTGCGAATGTGATCATTGATGGTTGTCGAGTTGTGGATGCTGGGAAGTATTGCTCATGACTTCTGCATGAGGATCCGTTACCCATGAGACATGGGGATGGTGATCGCCGGTAGTGACCCATTACCAAGTCCAGACAAGCAACCATGTGGTACAACACAGTAGGGGCGGTAGGGGTACATATCCAGCAAGCAGATCCAAAGCAACCTCACTGTTGTGGATCCTTATGGTCCGTGGCACCCGGCCTTGGAACCACATCGCTAGCGATGACTTCCGCCAGGATATGATTTTCGACGCCATTGGTTTCGTGAAAGGTGCACCTGCTGCACTTGGGTTCGATGAATGATAACGATGATGATGATGATGATGATGATGATGATGATGATGATGATGATCATGATGATGATGATGATGATGATGATGATGATGATGATGATGATGATGATGATGATGATGATGATGATGATGCTGGTGGTGGTGGTGATGATGATGATGATGCTGGTGGTGGTGGTGATGATGATGATGATGATGATGGTGGTGGTGGTGGTGATGGTGATGGTGATGGTGATGATGATGATGATGACGATGCTGATGGTGGTGGTATCTAGTGGTGGTGGTGGCGGTTGTGATGACAGTTTAAGGGTTGCCTCGAAAAGTAAGCGGCCTGCCACCATATCTTGTTTTTTGACGCTTTTTGTTATTAATGCCAATGGTTTGGTCTGGGTATTTGAGAGAAGTACTTGGGAAAGTCATATCCCTTAGCCTTCTATATTGGTATATGATGTTTGGCATATGTTTATTCTTCTCCTTGTGAAGCAGCACAAAACTCTTGGAAGCCCTGGCAAAACAAAGCAGCAGCTCTTTTTGCTTTGGTTCTTATGATGCTCGGAGAGGCCGCATGAGAGGAGAAGATGGCAGAGGCACTTTGACGGATGAGATGACGCACTTGTTGAAGAAGAAGAGTCCCTTGGCCTGGCCCTGCCAAGAGATCACTTTGCTTCTGGATGGTTACTGGATGTTACTGGACCGGGTCACCCAGCATGAGCAAACATCAACAACCCCATGTTTCCGATGTCATTGTTCTTTCATTGTGCATTCCGAGGTGCCGAAGTGGAGATGAAACATGGCCCAGGCCTTCGAGCAAAACGGATCGAGGACGGCCTCAGGGAGGTTTCGAAGACGGCACAAGTTTTCTTTCGTATAGGAAAAGAGATTGAAAAGAGCAAAAAATGGGTAAGCTCACTCCAGGAGCACCTGCAGGATCAAAATGGAAATAGATTTAAGTGACAGTATGTTGCAGGAAATCCTGCGGAACTGTAAGATCGGCTTTTCGTGAAAAAATGTGTTTTAGTTTCGAGTTTGGAGCTGTTAGATCGATCACTGAGGTAATTTGCTTGCACTTAGTCTTGCTAGAATCAGTGCGGAGCTGATTATTAGCTAGCAGTTGACCTCATAATTAGGTAGGGGGATCCCACATTTCAACCACTCAACTCTCATACTTTCTGCTGGCGCTGTTTTAAGGGATTTACCTTGGAGCCTTGGAGGACTTATGCTGGAAGTACTGGGCTTTGTCAAAGATAGTGCTTTTCATTCGCTTGTGTTCCGCACTGATGGTCATCGCTTTGTAATCCGGTAGGAGTGGTTGCATTGCAGCAATTACTCCAACTGCATCACGGGCTGCTGGCAGAATGATCACATGCTTTTCTGCAGTTGGAGTTGATGCCCTCGAAACTGTTCTCATGAGTTTCAACTATATATAACTAACCATTTTGTTTTTACAAACTGGTGGTAGACATTTCGTCAAGCTAGATCAGTAAAGTACCAGACGAACTTCACCAAATGAACACCAATCTAGTTGAAAACCACCAGCCATCAACCTAAATCGGTCAGAAGTAGTCACTTCATCAAAGAACACCATTTGAACATCAACCGAAGCAACCAAACGTGGAAACTTGATGAAACTTGTCCGCAACTGGTGGAAACTTGTCCCTGAAACAGCTGAAACAGAGAGCTCTTCAGCCACCGGGGAGGACCATGGGAAAGCCCTGGAGCCGCCCAGCACCGATGCACTGCAGCTGTGGCTTGGCGCCAGCTACCGAGCAGTGTAGCAGTGTCACCTGCAACGACCTCCGTTATTTCACCAAATGCATATGGATATCGGATAATCAAATGTTTCCTTATATGTAACCATGGATAATCACATGTTTCCTTATAACATCTTATAACCATATACTGTATTATGTTTCATTTCGACACTTTTTGTTCGGCAATTTCGAGTATGCATATCATATTCGTTCAGCATCTCTAATGCCAATTCCTTCAGAGACAAAGTAGAGGGATGGGCAATGGCCAGTGGGCATCGCGAGAATGATTTGAACTACAGTAGTAGTGCAGAAGACGGTCTCCACGGCCTGGTTGGCATGATGCATTGATTGGTTTTCAGTAGGGCCATGACCCACAGCTTGGCAGCGTTTGCAACAGGTAGGAAGTGAACCGCTGTGCACAAAGTGCTGACACATTGGGTGACAATGATTTTTATATGAAATATATGTGTTTGTTTATTCGTTCATTTGCTTATTGTTCAAAATCTGTTTCTCGTGTTTTGACATAATTATTGTAACTTTCTTGGTATGGGAGGATCCCAAGTTAAGGACACGCAATGACAGGCATTCCTCATCATGCCTCATCATGGCACCATTTCCTAAGATCAGTGCGATGCGGTTTACCTATTAGTTGAGGCGGACAACTCCGGCTGTAATTTTGGGTGGCCCAGTGGGTGCTTGATCTCCCACAGCTTTTCCAAGGCTTCAACACGAAACAGCAGAGCTGAATCAAAGAATCCAGCAAGTTACTTGACGCAGTGAGCAGCCTGGGACCTGCACAGGCCAATACTTGAGATCGAAAACGGCTGATGCCCCCCTGAAACAAACTAGGACCAAGTCGTTGGCGGGAACCAGGAAGTTTCTGATGGCAGTTTCATGCAGGAGCGCAATATTGATCATTTTGGCTGACTGCAGGTGGGCAGCTGCATACATGGTAGCTGCACCAGCCGTTCAAAAAAGTCCTGCAGTACTGCAGGAAACGGCATCCCGCATGAGTCAAAACACCCACTCATTTTTATTTTTTTTGCATTTGACCACATCGTCAGATCACAGGTTGCTTTGGTAGTTGACCACTTGGCTCATAAAGTTAAATTGATGTCCCGCCCCCGGCCAGAGATGTTACATCCTCATATACAGTGCGACGCTTACTTTATTTTGCTTTGCATTGTTTATATGCAACCGAGTCATCGGCACCAGCCATATCTTATGGTACGGCGCCCCTTTTTTGTATCACTCCATAAAACCTTACATTAAGATGCCAGAAGCCAAAGGGCAACGTAGGGCAACTCCGCTTTCGAATCTCCTGTGAGGGGGTGGACTCGTGGGAGTTGAATGATTGAACACGCTTCTGCACTCCCAAAGGCATCGGCCCTGAATCTCAAAGTCACTTCTGAAAGCCTATTGAACACGGACATCGGGGGGCCAGGCTATGTGGTGCATGATTCACGAGGAGTGAGTAGGTTTTGCTCAAGATGCAAGAGACAGTCGGGTTCCTCTAACCGACCCTTCCTTGTCATTCTCGGACTTGTCGGCAGCTGAAATAGATCAAGAGTTACAGGCATGCTAATTTGGTTCAAAGATCAGAAGAACCGGGAGGTTCCTGTCGGGTTTGAATTCAGAAGAGTTCTACAGAAGTTTGGAAATTCTGAACACCCTAATGCATTCGCACACGGCATTTGTATTTTCATATATACGCATATGTATTTGCATATATGTTTTTTTCAATTGGTAAAGTAATAGATGTATGATAGACGGCAAAATTTGGGTTGCGCAGTTGCCCTGCGGAGACTATAGAGCTGAAACGGAGAAGACTTGAGGTGTTAATGGATCAAGATGACCCAAGAAAAAGCTGCAATGTACATGGCCCTACCGAATAAGCTTAGTAATATGTTCCTGGTATCGCCCAGGAGATTGCTAAAAATATGGGTCCTAAGGCCCTGGATCATGGGGAGAGGTGGGATGTGTTTTCCAGAAGCGACTTCAAGGGCTCCTAACCTAGATGCTAAGGAGCCAGGTACAGCGTTGGTAATGATTTGTCAAATGATGCAGACATTTATGAACATGAATTTTGATTCTCATGCTTTGTTTGGCGTCCTTGTTCCGTGTGATGGTTGCTCACCTAGCTGGCCTTCCACAGCTTCTGGAAAGTTTGATTTGCAAGCTATCATTGTTCCTATGATTCGGAATGATGCAGTTCAAACATTATCAAAACAAGTCACCCAGCCTCGTCCTAGCAGAGACAGAGGAACTCCCCGAGGCGCTTGGACCGGACTAACAGATGGTTTACTGCTGGGAGGGATTACATGGGACCAGATACCAGATTTCCGGGCGTCCAGGACTTTGACAAGAACCTCGCGGCGTTGAAAAATGGTGCTGAGCCAAATCTCGAGACGTTAAAGCCTCAGAGCCTTAACACGGGCAGCTGGTGTGCAATTTGAATACATAGATGGCATAGACATCGAGCTTGGCAATAGGCGATTGGTTTGTCGTCGATGGATTTAACATGATTGTGAAATCAAAGTAGACCGCACAGGGATGAAATCATTCACAACAAAAGGTGTGTGATGCTGTGTGGGTGGAAAAAAATCATTCATGATTATCCAGAACAATTAGAAAATGATTACCAGATGGTAGTCATATGTAGTCATCATTAGAAAACCTGTACAGTGCCTTGTTCCTGAGATGACAAAAACCCACAGCGGCGAAGAACAAGACGCGCGTTGGACAGCGAAAGCACCAGATCAATGTTTTCGCTCTTGTTCTCAACCCACTGGCAACAAGGCAATCCCACGAGTGGATATTCTGCATGCTTCAAAGATCTTCAAACTTTTTGTTGACATCGATGCTCACTATATTCATCTATATTCTGCGACACATACATGCATACATATGCAAAACATTTCACGTTTGCCATGACACGTACTTCGTTTTTCCTCACCAAGTGAGGCTCTTCAGATGTTGCCGTTTGCCCCGCGCCTCGCTCTTTCCCGTCCTTCTGCTGTGCTGCTTTTGCCTGGTGCAGTGCAGCAAGCATCAGCGAGTAATTGTGGGCACACCCAAACTCTCTAGCCGGCCCCGCGTCAGTGCAGTCCCAAACCTGGGACAGAACACAAACAAATGCCAGAGTGCCAGAATATATACCCGGAATGCCAGGACATGCCAGATGGAAGGTCACAAAGAATGTCAGAACATGTGCTAGCTGGAATCCCGGAAGGAATACCAGAATGAACGCTAGAAGCTATGTCAGAGTGATATGCCAGGGTGGGGATCCTTTGACGAAAAAATCATTCACCAACAATCGTTCCTTATAATGGTACATGTACATACGCACACACACACACACACGCATATGCTGATTCTGGTGCTGTATATTTGTTCATTCGCAAGCACATCAAACACCTATGACATTTTTTACCAGAAGGTGGAGATGTGCTTCAAAGTTTGCGGATGAACATGTGGAGCAATGTGCCGAATCTGTCAATCTCATGTGTTTTCCTTGCAAAGGTTCATTTATTCAACAAGCTATATAGCTACTCAAAAGTTGTTTCCCTTGCAACACAACATGTCCATGGGGCATCTAGCCGGATTGCTTGGTTGATCAGTGACACTGAATGCTAAGTCAACCATCAAGGCTGTCAGACAATACATTTTCTTTGAATCGGATGTGGTCAAACCCTTGACTTTTTCTGCTACCCCATGCGTTCCTTTACCGGTGTTGGATGAGAGCCCTGTGACTCAGCAGTATTCTCAAGAGGCTTTGCAGGCAAGAAACTTCGTTCATCATTGATTGCAAATGCTCACGCGTGTACTTTTTTTGACCTCACCTCCATGTACCTTCCCTGATGGGGCTGATGATCTGGCAATCCTTCAGTTTTCCCTTGAATCTCAATGACCGACCTTGGATAACCCAGGTTGCAGCAACTCGCGAACATCATGGATCCTCAGAAGGCAAACGCTTCCGGCAAATGGCTGACATGTCGCTTTTTCTGCTTGCCGTGTGCATCACTTTGACGATCTGCCATCCGTGATAGAACACTCATCTCAAACCATTCTGGTGCCAGTCATGACCTATGTCAATGTCGTGTGTTGGCATCTTCCATGCATCTCCGCTCCATTTGGTACGAAATACAGCTCAGGAATGACTTCTCGGATGGGATGTATATACAAACTAAGAACTTGGTGAACTGACCAAATAACTGCCCACGGAGTGGAACTGGTTTTCTGTCCATACTTGGGATCGTCCGCAAGTTGAGGACCTTGAAACACATTGATTCTTCATCCGTGATGGAGATAAATGGCAGTTCAATGCTTAAACTTCCCAAGTGCTGTCGAGGCATTTGATTTTGGAAGAATCGCAAGCCTCTGCAGGATTGGCAAACTGACCATGTGGCAGATGAGGACCAGAAGAGAATACAGATTGAGACGGAAAGGTGGGAAATTCTTCATGAATTGTGGAGCCAACTGTACTTCCATTCTTCTGTGTCATTCTCACCCAACATTGATGCAGAATTGGGGAACTTGCATGATGTTGCCTTGCAGTTCGGGGATGGATGGCTGAGCTAAGAATTCCCATGAATTGTGGTATGACAAATGTTGCTTTGTTCGCAATGCTTTGCAGGCTGATGAAGAAAAAAGCCGACCTGCTTCAGATTGTCAATCGCCACTTGACCAACCTTTGGACAACAAGACGCTGGAATAGATGTCTAAGAAACCCAACGAAGAACACACACGCCCGTACGTCCAATTCAGTGCAAAGAAAAATCTGTACAAGTTGCGTTGAGATTGCAGGAGTGTCGGCGTGCACGTTTGTTTGGTGCTGAACAGACGCGTGCACGCCACATTGACTACCCAGCAATTTCGCTTAAAAATAAAAGACCTTGCAGGCTCAGTGTCTGTTTGAAGCGTCACTGCAGGAAAACTGCTGGCTGTGCTGCAGGCAGCTTTATTTTCACTTTCGCTATGCAGGTATGATCACTGAACAGTCGGCCCTGCAGCGGGAATGGTCTGAGCAGTGGTCGATCTTTAAAGCCGCTGAAGCCAAGCTCCAACAGCAGGCACCATGGGGTGCAGGGTTTGGGAAATTCAGCAAGCGCCTCTCTTTGCAGTTGATTCTTCGATTTGGTGGGACTATTTTTGACCAAAATGATTCAAGAGTTTTTGAACAGGTATCTACGACATAATTCATCAGAATAATTGAAACAATCAATCCAGTCAGTCTCAGAGCGCTGCCAGGAGGATCTCATCCCGGTGGAAGAAGAAAGACTGCGGTTGGCACAGGTCGGTTGCCTCAAGAGGAATGGTCATGGGATCCCATTAGGACATTCGTTTTGTATCTCCAGGTTTTAAGATTATGTGTGGACAAAGGGGCTTTCGACTTGGGGGATGAGATTTGGGCGATCGATTCAACCGTATAAAGCCGGAGCAGGTCGGATGTGGTGCCACTTGGCCGTCCTTGATGGCCGACCCATACAACGGCATATCTATGCTTAGAATATCACCGTTGCACCTTTGTTTTGGTCATAGCAAGTCAAGTAGCGCATCCAATGCATTGAGAAGACTGATTCCAAGTGACAATGTGCCTCAAGTTTTCAGCTCAAACTTTCTCTCCTGGTCCTTCTGAACATTTCACCCATGGCGCCAGCTGCTTCACGATTCCTCGGAACAGGACTTGTCCTTGGCGCCGCAACTACTTTCGTGGCACCTGGAAACACACGCCAGGGTGCCGCCCTACGAGGTTTGAACTTGGACACGTCTGCTGCCTCAACAGCACAGCCCAACAACCGCCTGGCAACTTTGGCCGTCGCTGGTGTGAGTCTCGCAGCAGTTGGGACTGCCGCTGGCCGTGCTCGCGTTCAAGTCAAAGCAGCTGTTCAAGCTGCAGAAGCCACAACACCGCCACCACCATTCCAGCCATCAGAGCAGTTCGGTGCAGCAGAGCCGTTGGGATTTTTTGATCCCTTAGGTTTTACGGCCGTTGGAGATGAGCAAGGCTTCAGGAAGTTGCGTGTCTCTGAAATCAAGCATGGAAGAGTCACTTGATATTGATGCGACTGTAGTTGATCTTCCTTTTTCTACCTCATGTGACAAAGATACAATCATCAAAGGAACAGTTCAACATATGCCCAGCATGTATACACTTGAGTTCATCTATTATGTTCATATGATTCCTTGCTTTATTCGTCTTTTATTTCTAGTATATTTGATGAGATTTGATGTGAATATGTTTTTTGGGGAGGTTTTGTAAGACTGTTGTTTGGCAGCGCAAATCCAAAAAGCCGAGAGCCGCAAACAAGGTAGCGATGATGGCATCCATTGGGCTTGTGGGTCAGCACTTCTTGAAGTTTCCTGGCTTCGAAAATTCACCAGCAGGTTTCTCCATCATGGGCAGGGGAGAAGGTGTGCTTGGCTTCTTCGCCATCTTCCTTGTCTCCGGGTTCTTGGAACTGGCATGGAGGGAGGACCCAAGCGGTGAGAAGGAGCCTGGCAACTATGGCGACCCTTTCAACGTTCAGATGTACAACGATGAGATGAGGCTCAAGGAGCTCAACAATGGTCGCATGGCGATGATCTCAGTTCTTGGAATTTTTGCCGCAGAATGTGCTACCGGAAAAGATGCTATGCAGCAATTTGGTCTTCCAGCACTGGGCAGCGGCAGGTTTGCATCCTCTTCTTCCAAGACTAGCTTCACAGGCAAGACATCCCTTCGAGCGAACGCTCAGCAGTCTGTGATGCGAAGGGCCCAGGCAGTGGTAGCAGAGGATGTGCCCCCACCACCATTCCAGCCATCAGAGCAGTTCGGTGCAGCAGAGCCGTTGGGATTTTTTGATCCCTTAGGTTTTACGGCCGTTGGAGATGAGCAAGGCTTCAGGAAGTTGCGTGTCTCTGAAATCAAGCATGGAAGAGTCACTTGATATTGATGCGACCGTAATTGTTCTTCCTTTTTCCACCTCATGTGACAAAGATACAATCAAAGGAACAGTTCAACATATGCCCAGCATGTATACACTTCTTTGTTCGCATTGACATTGAGTTCATCTATTATGTTCATATGATGCTTTGCTTTATTCATCTTTTATTTCTAGCATATTTGATGAGATTTGATGTGAACATGTTTTTTGGAGAGGTTTTGTAAGACTGTTGTTTGGCAGCGCAAATCCAAAAAGCCGAGAGCCGCAAACAAGGTAGCGATGATGGCATCCATTGGGCTTGTGGGTCAGCACTTCTTGAAGTTTCCTGGCTTCGAAAATTCACCAGCCGGTTTCTCCATCATGGGCAGGGGAGAAGGTGTGCTTGGCTTCTTCGCCATCTTCCTTGTCTCAATGGTCTTAGAACTGGCATGGAGGGAGGACCCAAGCGGTGAGAAGGAGCCTGGCAACTATGGCGACCCTTTCAACGTTCAGATGTACAACGATGAGATGAGGCTCAAGGAGCTCAACAATGGTCGCATGGCGATGATCTCAGTTCTTGGAATTTTTGCCGCAGAATGTGCTACCGGAAAAGATGCCATTGAGCAATTTGGCTTTTGACTCTGAATTCTTTAGTCTCTTCCCTCATGATTTGCTGTGGAACCAGTAGTACAGTTTGAGCATATTTCTGTCCGTGCGGAATCGCATGTAGACACTTTTCAAATCTTTTTAGGTGCATTTTCAGCTGAAACCAGCTCAAAGGTCTAGCCCCAATGTCGGGATTGCATGTCACTGTCAGCCCCCAATGTCGGGATTGCATGACATTATCTTACACCAAAAGATGTCCGCAGATTTGCTTCACTTCAAAAAGGAATTGGAAAGGGGCAGTGAATAATGCGGATGGAGACTGATAGATGCACTGAAGAGTCCGCGTAGAGGAGCAGTGAATCATGTGTCTATCATTTTCGTATGTCCCTATTTTTCCTTCGTTATATATACACATATATCGGTATATCCAATCTTGTTGGACGTATCTATCCTTACTTGTTCTTTACATTCTGTCAATCTGCTGTTAATTGTTGTGTATGATTGATATTATTGTGTATATACTTCTATTTTGTAATGCTACGGCATGTATTGCGCACGTATGCATGCTCCTTTTTACGGAGACAGCTTAACAATGTTTTAGGTGTTGTTGTCAGTAGTTTCCATCACTATCATTGTTGGCACTGTTGCCAAGACCACTGAATATCCAGTAATTACAATCGTTTTTTGATGCCTTCTGGTTGATTGGCTCATTCCCCCTGACATTTCTCAATTTTGATCTGGCAAAATGGTAGATAATACATTGTATAAGTCTTATTTGTGTGTATATGTTTAGATATACATCTATATTCTTATATTTGCATTCATATTTGAAAACATATTTCTAAACATGTGCACAGCGATGTATTCCACCATCCTTTTGGTCACTGACTCACTGGCTGCAAGTCCCTCCTTCAGCGTGAGGAAAAGCATGAGCTTGTGGCATCATCACTGGCCCGGGAACCAAGGAAGGGTTGAAACTTGAAACGGTTGGCAGGAGAATAGGTTTTGCAATAGAGGCAGGTATGTCAATTGTCAGGCCTCTATTTGTTCTTTCGATGGGCTTGAACAGGTAACTGAATGAACAGAACAATCAATGAATGGATGGAGAGCTGAAGTAAATTGGATGGCCGCTAAAACAAGCCATCGTGTCAGGATTCCATCATGCGACTGCGGTTTGATGTATCATGATCGGAACAGAAGATGGATGTACCTTGCCGTCATTGGATATTCAATCCGCATTGAAAGAGTTGGGGAAGTCCGTCCCCTGATCTCCCACAAAGATGGGCTGATGGCTCATGTTGTCAACGGCATTTGGGTATATGCATTGATGTTCTCATTGTAGGTTATTATGCAAGTGGTCCATGGAAGGAGTTGTTTTGCAGATTTACCTATGTCTATACGACAGATACGTGCATACGCAACAAGACCTTTCATGACCGAAATGAATTGTTCGTGAAATATTTTTGCAGTCGCACTCTGTGACTGGAAGGGATTCAGCATGCCCGACCCATAACTACTGTAGTGGCATGTAGTGGCGAGCTGTTAATGAAGGGGCCATGCAAAACCGCTGTGATCAGTACTTCCACAGTTTCTACTTGCAAAGCTGGTTCTGGTCCTAGCGGTTTCATGTAGCTTCAGCCATCAGGCTTCATTCAACTTGCAGTCACTCAACTTGCAGTTATTGTGTGTGTGCAAGTAGGAATCTAGCTTGCCTGCCTCATTCCCTGTGCATTCATGCATGCAAACATGACAAATTATTGCGCAAATAGTGCAATGTGCTGAAATGGAAATCATGCCGCAGCTCCAGTTCAAGATTTTTTTCCAACCTTTATTTTCGCAAGAACATAAGTGAAAAGTAAACCCAATCTGCCAATACCACGATTTTCTGGCGGTCCGCTCCAGGTGACTAGAAAATCCTATTCTTGCAGTGTGACTGCAAGTTGGTGATAGATAGGCCACAAAGCTCATGTCCATTCCACATTATGTTTGGACATATGTTGAACTTCTTGACTTAATACCTGTGGCGGCTTTTGCACAGAGGATGAATGATGACAAATGTACATCTTCAATCAATGCAATCGTATGCATGATATTGCCTCCTTGCTTCCCACAGAGGCCTGTGCCCGGTCGAACATTTTGGCGGCGGCGACTCTTCATCCACCCACGAACCGATCACATGCACGACCGGTGCGGCTGGTTGGGCCAGGTCCTTTCCGAAGTCATCGCGACCCTGAGCTGGTTGAAACGGTGTATTGCAGAATCAATCTGTTGATGAAAAGTGAATAGATTGAAAAATGAAGCATATAAAATGGAATGAAGTGGATGACTTGCGTTGCTGGATTTTGAATGTACAGTGCGGTTTCCCAGTATCTACCTGTGTTGCATTCTTTAGTGAGGTACTTCATCAGGATTGACAATTAGGACCACCTTTCCATGCTTTTAGTGAGGCAAAATGAGCAGCTACCTCTTCCCTTAGCTGCTGTTTGGTAGCTTAGGATAGTTTAGGTAAGTTGCACTGCAGAAGTTGCTCCGTTGGAAATACAGCAGGTGTCCATCAACATCCATCAACTCATTGGTCTCCAAAACTAGGAGGCCTTTTTGCTGAGCATCATTTTGTTGGTGCGCAGTTTGTGTCAAGAGCCGCTGAAATGCGGGGTACAGGGATATACTGGGTACATGCGGGGGTCTGATCATCCAGCTACTGCAGCAAGTGGGGTATGGCCAAACCCTCAGTTGGCGTCTAGCAGGACTCCCTTCACTGGCAGCACCGATGCCCAACAAGATGCTGAGCAGGCGATGTGCTTCGACGATGTCTTGTCAGCTACTTGCATCGCTGGTCCGCACTGGTTCGTTTCTGGATGTTTGCGGCTGGCCTTTGAAAGTCGTTTGCTTCTTTGCTTGGCTGGTTGACAGGCATTGGGCTCTCAATGATTCCACTATTCATTCTCATTGCGCATTGGGTGCCATAGGGCCGATTCTCACATTGCGTGGTTAACAATCAGTCTCAGGGGATGACAGGTTTGGACGCTGATCTCTTGACAAAAGCTTCACGGTCAGACCCGGGCCAGGGCGTCCGATGATGGAGACAACCAGTCTGCTGCCTCCAGCCCGGCCCCCACGTCACAAAAGAAAGCCGCTGTGTTTTCCGTCTTCACCACTGCTATGATCCACTATGATCCACTACAAGCATAGTATTGTCTGTCAGAGGCCATGAACGCAGACTTGAAGAACTTGAAGGGCCAAGTATCCCTTGAACTCAGCGACTCTGCAGATGGTCTCCGGCCGAGGTGGATCTCATGGATCCTTTGCACGGCAAATCAGCGTACAGTCGAACACATCCATCAGCACTTCTCAAAGGCAGCTGGCACCACCCAGAAGGCGCCCCAGGGCATCCACACGGTGTCATGCTTGGATAGTCGCCTGGGGTATTTCGGTTCAATCATGTTTGATTTAAAAAGTTTTGAGAATGTTTGCCTTGTTCATCCTTGCACAGGGGCTTATCGCTGACTCCACCTGGCGAGGCTCATACAAGAAAAGCATGAACACACACACACACACATACACATTTGTATATGTGTAAATATGTACGTATGCACAATAAGCTAACACAACAAGACATATCATGACCCTCACCACTTGTGGGATGACTTACCCATCACCAGCAACGATGGGATGATTCTCACGACTTGCCGCCTCAGATGTTTGCTGCTGGATCCTGAAAACCCAGTGCCAACATGGTGTGCCGACCTTACTTCCTGAAATGCAGGCCATTCAGAAACAGATGGTGTTTCAAGGTATTCTTGTGATTTCTTATCCAAGCATGTAGGTGAGGCACCTAGTGTCCCCAAATCATGGCCTCACGCAACGAGATGCAGAGATGAACCTGCAGCGTTTCAGCGCCTGCAGCCATTAAGGCTCCCTTTGCACAGAACTGATCGAAACAAATTGGCAAGAGTGTTTCCAAACAGATTCTTAAAGTCCAGTTTGCATGCTGTCAAAAACAAGCATACCAAAGCCACTTTGCATGGCTTGTGGCAGGGGTCCTATAATATGCCTCCGGCTGTCAAAACTGAACGGAAAATGTGAATGTCTTTGGGGCTCCACATCCTTGGTCTAGCATGTCCATGTTGTTTTGATACCTGCAATTTTTGTTGAATACAGTGGACCATATTTGAACCAATACCCGCAAACGGTAGGTGGTGAACCTCCCTTTCAACCCTATAATACTTGGCTTCCAAACAACCAGTGGCTAGTTGCTGGTGATTCTGTTCCCTATACAACGGACGTCTCAGAAACAAGCTGGTCAGTGAGTGCCAGCTTCTCAATACAGTTGGTGATTGGTATGTGACCTCAAACCAACCAAGAGTAGTTAATCCCGAAAACTATAAAAACGCGGATTATTAGATAGCCAACAGTTGACCAGTCATTGAGCATGATCACTTTATGAGCAAAACCAAAAAGTAGTGCCAGCATTCCTTCACACACGTTCATCCTCAATCCTGCCAAGCATCTAACCACGTTGTAAACCCTGCTTTGCGATTCGATACATATATATATATATATATTTATTTATTTATTTATGTATTTAAATAATACATACACACACATATACATATACATGAATTGTCATTGATTACTAAGCATGTTCGCCGGCGAACGTACCTTATTAGCCCTACCCCTGCACTGTCCAA
Organism: Symbiodinium kawagutii; assembly: GCA_009767595.1. Taxonomy (NCBI): domain Eukaryota; class Dinophyceae; order Suessiales; family Symbiodiniaceae; genus Symbiodinium; species Symbiodinium kawagutii. The sequence continues at coordinate 412,209 of VSDK01012919.1, read as the reverse complement.
CAAAATCCCCGTTCCAAGTCCTCATGGTGGCTTGATAGAAATCAAAAGAGGGCAAGTAAACCACATGGTCATACATTTGACACTAATGCAAACTTATATCGGGGAGCAATCCGGAAACTGCGCTCCCAAACCTTCCAAGCCGACAATTCTTGCAGTACTTCTGATGTTGTATCATTTGTTGTGCAATATTATTCCTTAAGCCGTTCACTTTTTTCGCGACATTCTTGGTGTTTGCTGGCGACTCTAGGTGTCGTGTTTTTGTCGATGTGTGATCATGTGTTTGCGGCGTGTCTGGCGTTCGTTTCATATAATCATATGTTTTTCGTGGGTGGCCTTTCCTGGTTCCCTTCCATGTTTCCAAGACACGCGGTTCTTCAACTGTCGCAATGGCGTTGCTTTTCATAGCGCAGGCGGAAGACTGACCGGTGACCTCCCTGTGGCTCATCGTCATGGTTGAGGGTCAACGAGGGTTGAAGACAGTGAAGATCAATTATGGTTGGTGATGGCCAATGGTTGCAAGTAGTTTGATTTATATCATTTTATACTTGTCAATGATGGGTTAATGCTTGAGAATGACTGATGAATCATTATTGCCAATGAGAGAGCCATGGTAATTATGGAATAGACCATTCCTCAAGGTTCCGTAATTTGCCAGCGGTCCCTAAAACTATGGGTGGTTTTTCTCACATTATCTCACAGATAGCCACAGAACAGGTTCTTGGATAGAGCAACCTTTGATTCTTGGAGATATATGAGGAAGCAACAGAAACGACGGGAAGCGTTGTATCACCAGCAACGATGGGTTGGATTCCCACCCGCTGCCCATTCCAAGTAGCGCACAACAATTGATGTTGCCCACAACCAGGGAAAGCGCAACCACACCAAAACTCATGCATAACTAGGCCGCTTCTTCTTTGAGGACCTCCAAAAGCATTGCTTGATTTTCGCGGGTCTACTGCAGGGTTTATAGAAAACTAGTTGCTCTATCACACCTACTTTTGAAACTTAGAAGTTCATCCCTCAGTGTTTTTTCTTAGCCTGAGAGATCTCGAAAAAGCTTTGTAGAAGTGAGGGGGATTGTACCAAAATTGCGACTCATGGCTTTCATCTTTTTCAAATCGACGGCTAGTTCACGACCTTGGTTGGGCCTTCATAGCTTCTCCGTATCCTTGGCATCGTGTGGCTCAAGTGTGCCGAAGATGATGCGTTTGGAATCTTTCGATTCTGACTCCGCAACGGAGCGGCCGGAATCGTGGAACCTTGGATTCAGCAAGATCACAACTTGCGCTTGGGTTAGTCCTGTCCAGTTTGACGCCGCACATCTTGGGGTATTTTTGACTTCAGATCCACCAGAGATAGAATGCGAGGTGATGTGGCATTCTTGTGGGATACGTTTTTGACCTTGAAATCAGCCTCCACCGCATGCCAATAAGGGGTAGAAAGTAGTTGACCTGTCATATGCGTACTCTTCAGTAAAGGGCTCAGACGGGGCTGTAACCGGATGAACATGTCATGAAACCGCATGTGCCGAGACGCTCACTCCAAATCCGCGTGCTTCTCTACATAGCTGATGAACAGACTGGATGGTTCTCAGTGAATGGGACTGCACGTTTGAAGTGACACTATCGCCACCACTGCCCCTACCGTCAAACCGCTCCACTATCTTTATATATTTATTTGTTTGTTGATCGATAGAGATAAACATGTTTATATAGAAGTCATCAAGCATCATCAAACAATATCAAACATCAGCGTTCATTGCAAGATTCCGGGTGGCACCTGAATGACTCCGGGCTGCGCTTCTGAAAGATGGCAATGAAAAAGCGAAGCAACGTGGTATTCTTGCATGGGTTATATCTAGTTGGTGTTTCAACTTCTTGTTTTCCCTAGTGTCGACCCATTTGTCACCACTTTTTGCCAACGATCGGTTTGAGCTACCATGATAGCTCCCCAAGAGATCGATATTCGGAGGCGTTGGGAGGCTTGCTGGTTTATGGAATGTTGCTGAAATGCAACCAATGGTTGGTTGATTGATATTTTTCAAAGTGGGATCATAACCACCGACCAGTTATGTTTGAGAATGGCAGCTTTCCAAACAAAATCACCAAGTGGTTTGCATGAAACGGACGAGTTCCTTTGCTTGTAGTTCATGTTTTGCATTGTGTGGCTCGGCATTTACAAACAAAAACGAACATCAACGTAGATTTCAAGGCATTTGGTGGCCACCCACATTCAGTTGCGTGAACATGTGCAGCAATCGGTGCCTGGAGGGCGTAGATTAAGACCATGTCTTTAGCAGACAGCAAGATTGCCGCTTGATGACATCCTTTCAATGACAGGTAACCCATGTCATTTGATCCCAGGAGCATGTCTATCAGCTGGTGGTTGATGCTGGGCAGCAGCGTTTTGTTGTGCCGTGGGGCAGGCAGAGTAACAGCACCTGGGAGAAGATGTGACCCAAACTCCAAAACTATTCTGAGTGCCAAATAGTTCACTTTTGAGCAAGTCAGAGGTAAACTATTTTTATGATAAAGCAGTGTAGCTCAGGTGTATGTTCACACATGTTCACACTGTGATCGGATGAAAGGAGAGAAGAATCCCCAGGTTTTAGGAGAAGATCCACTGGTCGTGACACAAAGATGTCCAGCAACTGGGTAGCTGTGCTGTGCACCCTGAGGCGCGCTGCTTTGCTGTCCTTGCCAGCTGTGGCGATCCTTGCGGTGCTCCATCAGCATGAGCTTAGGACCATTGAGGCGGACTTTGGCAGGAAGCGTTTGATGACGGTGGAAACATGTGGAAAAGCATAACGTCTAAGCTAGACCCATCTAGGCCTTCTATAGCCCTGTTTTATTGGCAGCAATTTTTGTCCAATTGGATGCGCTCGCTCATCTCCGTACCACAGTGCATTTTGGAATTGGATAGTGAACGCAAGACATGGCAGTGTTCCATGATGTTCGACAGGAATTTTGGCACACTGTCCTGCCTAATTTTTCAGCATCAGCATTCTTTCATCCCTTCAAGCGTGCCTATGCGAGCGAACATCCGCTGAAGCCATCCTCACTCTATGGAATCGTTGGGACGTGTGTTTCATCTTTTCCTGTTTTTCGGCTTCCTGGTGAAAGTTGGCGTGCTCTAGAAACGGAACGCTGGAATTCTCAACTCAGATGTTCCGGCAGATTCATTTACACGCATGCATGTGAACACATATGAACAGATAATGGTCAGTCAGCCTTTGGTAAGTGCATTCTCTTTCAACACCAGTTTGACCTTGCTGAATTGCCCCCCCCCCCGAGATTGCTGGAAATTGCTTGCAGTCCTCTTGTCGTATTTTTGCCGGTCGGTCAGGAACAAAGCTGGCATATAGCGCAGGTGCAAACAAGCGCGTGTGCACACACTTGTACTGAATATTAATTGCACCCATGCCTATACCGATATTGATTCGCATACGCATCCCATCGCATCCCGGTGAGTTTTGATGCATTGGATTGTTGCTACTGACGCCATTGCTGTAGTCGTTGCTGTAGTCGTTGCCGTTGCTGCGGTTTGTGGTGCTGCCATATCCCTGTGGACGGCGCCTCTCGGAGCCCCGGTTGCAGGCTGGTCATGACATGATCTCCCTGGCCGCCGGCTGCGGCCCAGCACCACTGCTGGATGGCCAGGCACTGGACCAGTGGATCCAGGCCGGGGGGACTTCGTTGTAAATCTTGGTGATTTCCGGGTGAACTCTGTATCCCTATGATTTCTATTGATTTCTATTGATTTCTAATGTAACAAACACTTGTTTTAGCGGTTCATTGGAAGATTGACAGGCACATAAGTTAGTCATTACATGAAAATGAAGTATCATAATGTGTACGTGCGAGCAATTGATGAATGCATACGAAGATATATTAAAATGTGCATTATATGCAGTACTAGTAGCATTTGTTGGATATTGTCAGTAGTTCGTCCCCTGCATTTGCGCTGTGGCCGTTTCAGCCGTAGACATCAGAAGTGATATCACATGCCTGGTAAAGAAGGTTCCCCCATCAATGTGCATTTATGAGGTGGTGTTAGACATCCATGCATCCGCCCTGCATACGTGCATTTCCAAAGTCGCTACCACAGAATTGCTTTTTGTTGGAGAGATTCTGAGGCCATGCTGTGATCACATCCCAGTTTGCGCAGGCCAAATCTAGTCGGCCAATCTGGATTTGATATCCGTTATTTTCAGACCAAAAAGAAGCGAACAATCGGGAGCATTTCCAGGTCCCAAGAAGCATTTGCTGGCTTCCGGGCTTCCCGAGCTAGGTGAAACAAAAAGGCAGCTAATGATTCAAATGATCAGCCATTGTCTTAGTAGAATATGGTCTTGCATATGTTGGCAAAGAAGTGTCAAACTTTTGGCGCAATTTCCCTATTGCCGTATTGTTCCAGATGCTCCTTCAAGCTCATTAAAGTTTTTCACGCTCTTCAGCTGGGATATGAGATATGACAAATTCAAGACTTGAAGACCCACTCATCGACTCTGCAACGTTCAGGGAGCAGGATCTACAGTGCTGGTCATCGCAAACCCGCAGAGCCTGGGCTTTTGCAGGTTAAGTTCGAATCTGCAAAAACCACTCAGCTGCAGGGCATTGCGGCCCCTACATATACTGGTTCAAAAACAGACGTGTGATGCAGGTTGCTGTACTGTATGTTTTGCTCAGTTTGCCTAGGAGATCGTCTTATGAGAGGTTTGCTTGTTTCCATTCTTGCACATTTTGAGGTTGAACCTCAACAAGCAGGTTTTTGCGAAAACTGTTTCAGCTATGAAAGTTGAGAGCGGAAAAGGTTGGTATGACCAGAGAGGCAGTAGTTGCATTTTTTTCACGACTGCTACCATTGAAAATGGGAGAGAAACTTGCCTGGCATCTAGAAAGAGCCCTTGGCAAAGCAGATCAGGCTACAACGGTCTCCTCAAATTTTTTCTGAGATGACAATTGGTTTGATTTGGATCCCTATAGGTTAGGTCCCCTCTTGTTTCCCTATTCCTTTTGTATTAACATATCACTAAAGAAATAATAAGCATTGATATTATTCTACCAGCTCCTTGCTGTGGTCCCAAAATGGTGCAACCCTTTGCGACCCAGGATGCGCTGCACACAGGCTGTGCTGGGAGCATTGAAGAGCAGCGGTATGCGGTACACCTTGAAGGCTGCTGACAAAGAGCTGAACTCGTTTGTTTCAACTCAACTGGGGCTTGGGACCAACATGGACCAACTATTGGCCAACACTAGTAAACAGTAATTATAAACATAAGTAAACCTGTATTTTAGCTCTTTTTGTTGACATAATATGGTCATATGGTTTGTCAAGAGGCTCAGGCCACAGCAAGCAAATGGAAAGGTTTGCAATTTTGGGTTTGCTTTGTCATCCAGTCGGCCCCAAGAGATCTTAAACTTACGGTCTTTGCGCTTATCTGCACCGTGGTGTTCCACAGTCCCAAGCAGGAGTTTGAGACTGGCTTTCAGTACCAGGAAGGACGCGACATGCTCCGCATGTTGTTGGACGCAGGGACGTGTCCCCCTAGGCCTCCATGTTTCATTGAATTTCGGTGTGTTTTTTACATGTTCTCGCATTTGGGGTCGCAGGCAGGGTTTGCAGTCTTGCATGTTCTGAGTGACATGGATATACATTTTGGTGGCATGTTGTGTTTGGGTACTGTGGGTTTCTATGTTTTTTTTTGAGCGGCCTCGGACGTCACATACCCCGAAACAGAAGTTACCCGGAGATAGAGCACGCCCAGCACTTTTCGTACAATCCCTGCTGATCCCAGATGTGTGATGTGTGTATCAGCATGGGCTGGCAACTGCGAAGTACCATTCATGTACCATTCATTTGCAAGTACCAAGACTGGCCCGTATAAACACAACACATGATGAATCCTACTCAGTGAGCAGGTAAACCGCCTGACCATTCGCTCTCACATGTTTTTACCTTGCCCGAGTCTTGGGAAAGGCGGAGAGACAAGTGAGACAAGTGGCATCTGTCAGAATTGTTTAGTCCCCGGGTTCACCTGGAGGATGATTGACAGTGATATCTATATCTTCAAGACTAGAATGTCATTTGTTTTCACAAAAAAATCCAGTATCCAAACGCTCCTTCTATATTATATACTTGCAAGTCAACATTGGCCTTTTTCTTTTCCCTAGAGAAATTATAGAGCCAGAATCATTTGAATTCAAGAAAAATTAATCGCTCTTCAACGTGCAGCCAGCACCTCTCACTGCTGGCTGCAGAGCACAGGACAGTCTGCTATTTGGGATTGGTTGCATTGCAGCTACCCCAATGACCAAGTTGGCTCTGGCACGATCATGCTGGAAGCTCAAGCTTCACAAAGCCGTCGCTTTTCCAGTGTACAATGTCCATTGGCAATGGCTTACAGAGACTAGTGATCTCAACTTGTGAGAAGGATTCGTGATTTGGAAAGTGTGGAGATCATTGCAAGCACGAACGTTCAATGCAATCCAATTTCATCATAGGATTTTCATTAAAATGATAGTTCAATGTTAGTTATTCTTAAGTCACACTGCAGGCACTCCTACGTCTTCCAGAACGGCGATTTTCTGGGCGAAGGGTGCCTCAGAGCGGAGACGAAAGAGACTGAAACAAAGCGCTGTGTGCAATAGAGACAACGCCGTCCCTGTTTGAGAAAACATTTGTTTCAGATTTCAGCAAGGGCGGAGTGGTTCATCTCTCAGAGGAGCTAAGCCTTCACACATCTACACACATCTAAGTACTGAAGTCCATTTTAATCTTGGGATCAAAAAATGATCCATGCACCAATGGAGGTCTTTGAAATTCTTGGGGCCATTTCTTTGCATCAGGTTTTCTGCAGCGCAGAAGATTCAGCAAGGTTTGGTCGCTGGCTTGAGAGGAGAGACCTGTGAGGACTGCAGCCCACAAGATGATTTGCAATGAAAACGTACGGAACAATTGTGAAGCACTGAGCAATGTTGGACGAAATCATGCCTTAAACTCTGCACCTGAACCTTCACGGTAGAAGAGGATGAATGTGTAAGTAAGTATTAGTCAAGGGTGTGGTGATGGGCGTATGTGCGGACCATTGGTTGTTTGTTGTGTGTTGAGTTGTTTGGTGCTTGTGTGGGCTTCGAGCCTCATACTTCATGATATATGGCTGATGCCAGCGAACATGGCAGCGATGATGATGATGATGATGATGATGATGATGATGATGATGATGATGATGATGATAATGATGATTCTTGCAGGTGCCAATTGATTTGAGAGATTAAGCGCTTTGACAGACTTCGAAGCATTGACATTGTAGGGTTTCATTGTTGGAACGGTTCATCTTTTTAGCCACGTCAGCCTGTGAGGACCGATTTCCTGAGGAGGCAAACGTCCTGCAGAGATATCAGGCAGCCTGGGAGGGCCAAAGATTTAACTGACATGATTTAAGATCTTTCAGTGGTGAACATGCCCATACCTGCTTGCATGAGAATGCCTCACAAAGATTTTTTTGATAGCAGCGTCCAATTTGGTCGTACAAGAGGGCATTTTTAGAAGGGACACTATTGTATTTGATTCTGTGTTTGATTACATGCTCCCCATCCATCTATTCTGTCTACTATCTATCTCTCTATCTATTTATCTATCTATCGATCGATCTATCTATCTACCTTGCGATTGATCTTTCTGGGTCCTATCTTTCCCTCTTGATCTATTTGCCTGCTGAATCAATCGCTTCATCCTAGTTACTCTATAGTATGCTACATGTACCAGTCACTTTGTAGATCTATCAATCTTTGTGTGTGCGAACCGCCTGATTGTTTGCAATTGTGCGTCAGTGATGATCCCTTCGTGGGCATTACATTCCAAGAACTAGGGACCACAAAAAAGCTGTGATAAGATTCGCTCGAATTTACTTGATGGATTGGTCCAAATCATGCGGGGCTTAGACCCAGAACAGCAGGATGCTAGTCCCTACGCTTTCAGCTCACTGTTGAAGGAGCCCTGGATGGGCTTGGTTGAAGTTGTTGAAGCAGCGCTTGAAGCGAGCTGTTGGGCTCCCTTTGTTGTTGGCCCGGACTTGTTGTTGCCAGGCGCAACCCTCAAACCAGGCGCGGACAAGAAAAGGTGATGGAAAGATGCATTGGTTCAAACACGTTCGAACGGTGAGATGTTGAAATGGTTGAACTGATAGTGGTTGTAGGTGGAACACCTTCGATGCCTACTGGTCTTCGTTTGTTTTTGTTTCTTTGTTTTGCAGGGCTTGATGCAATGCAAATTTGAAACTTCGCACGCTGTGAAGATGTTCAGCAAGTGCTGCAGGTGCTGCTGTTCGGTTGGTTGGCTTGTCCCTGCACCGGCATCGCAGAGGGTCGTTTCGCAGCATCCAACCTGTGCTACGAGGGGCGCACATGGGCAGATCCGAAGCTTCACCGCAGTCACTGCAGGTAGGCATAAGGTAGGCATAAGGTAGGCATAAGGTAGGCATGAGGTATGCTATGGCGTAGGGATATGGAGAACGTCAACAAGGTGCAGGGCTTGGCCATTCTGATGGCATGGGATCCACAAGATGGCCTAAGGATGTCTAAGGTCCCAATCCTGACTGCCCCTAATTTCCCAACGATTAAAGCTTTGATATGGTTTGATTGGTTTGGCCGTTGTTGATCTCCCTTTGTGATCCTTTGTGGTGATTGCCTCATACCAAATCATCGAACCAACTAACCAAACTAATTTCATCAGTCCGCACCTCTGATATTTTGCTTTGTCAATCAAGTCACGCATTCCTTCATGTTGTTGCTTGGGTGTGTATGTGAATCTCAGGGCCACTTGGGTCGTGTGCTGGCAAGCCAAGCCAACTGCTTTTCTCGAGTCTGGAGGGCACCAATCCACTGCTGCTGTTGTGGCAGTGGTGGATTTTGTTTGTTACTTTTTTTTGACTTCTCTATACTTTTCTAATCAATTTTCAATCGCCGAATCTTTCAACCTTTATTTGTCTATCTGTCGCAGCTTGTTTGCTAAGTCATTTAATTGTTTTGTATCATAGTACCAGTTTCGCTGCGGTTGGTGGGAAAAATTGTACTAGCCGATCTAGCCGAGGTGCTTGTGCTTGAATTGACTGATCACATAATTATGCATATTTGTTTTCTTACGCGTGCAGGATCCTTCATCAGGTGACTTATCTTGCTTGATGGTAAAGCCATCCGAGGAACTCACGCCTTATGGCCTTCCTGCAGTGCAAGGCAGGTGAGGGCGAGGTCTGATGGAAACAGGGGACATTTCTTGTACAAAGCATCATACACCGTACAACCCGTAAGGGTATCCCGTAAGGGTATCCCGCAAGGGTACAAGAAAGAGAAATCCCTTCCCTCTTACTCTTCTAAAACACGGGCGCACTGCTAAACCAGAAATTGGTTGTTCATGATGCAGGTGCTGAGATCATTTTTATGTGTTTGGGTTACCTGTATGTTGTGCATTGTTTTGGAGAATTTCAGTAGCTAGTGCTAAGTTTCAGTGCAAATTAGTAAGTTTCTAGCTCTATCAGATTCTTCCACTGCTGAGACGTTTGTCAACGCAAAGATGTACAGTATACATCCGAAGCATTGTGCAAAGATGATCAGGGCTTAGCATGACAAATTCAGCCACGGTTTTACCTCTTGATTACGCATTTCAGGCCGGCCGATACTGTACCATTTGTACCAGTTGCATCCTTTGAAGGGTCAGTGCGCTTATGCACTGCCTTGAAAAATCTTGCAGGTTTTCGTTCTGGTATTCGATTGCAGGAGGATCATTTCTGTCATATTCCCCCCAAATGATCCCTTATGATCCAGCCAAGGACAAATCGCTTCCAACTTGGATCCAAGTTGCCGCTGCCTCAATGCTTGGTCACCAGGTTGGCAAGCCAGACGATCACTCCTTCGTGTATTTTCGCAACGGGGCAGGACCGGAACTGGTGCCACGTTGTGCTGCCATGCTGTTTGTGCTGCTGAGCCATGCGTGCAAGAAAAAACATCCTTCCATTTCAAACAGTCTCAGCTCGTCCCCGCTCTGAAACGAACTGGGGCCCTGCAAAGACGGCCTTTGTGGGATGGCCATGATCCCATATGATCCCTAAATTGAATTAGTCAACGGTGCAGTGAACAGTGCTCCTGTTCTCATGTTGGGATTTTCCCAGTCAAGATAAGAATGGCTATGCTAAATCTGAGTTGTAACCTTTTCACCCTTCAACATGAATTTTCAAGCGGTCATGTGGTGAAGTAGCAAGGTTTGGGCTCCCGCTTTTTGGAGGTGTATATCTCATATCCGGGTCGACCGTAGCCCTCATCCAACCATTTGCAGGCCTCTGGGAATTCAAAGGCAACGGCTTCCAGTTCGACGACGGCGCGATGCCTGAGTCGCAGCTGCAAAAAATGGTGCCTTGACCTGGCAGTGGGGCCATTTTGGATGAGTGGGGCCCATGCTGGACATCAGCTTCACCATAGCTATTCTATCTAGTTGATGAGGCCTTTCGCGAAAAAGATCTATTCAACGTTTCGGCAGTTGGTCAGGAAAATTGAACCGAAAAAAACACTCCAGGTGATCCAGGCTCATCAACTTGCCTTGATGATTTATGTTCCCAGCATTCGGCCCATCGCTGACCAGACTCACCAGTACCTTGGCTCGGGCTTGAGGTAAGCAGCTCCGGTGTCAAGACAAGCTGCCGACATGCCAATGTGAAAGTGAACGTCAGCAGCTCAGCAATCCTGGGTGCGAATCGTGCAGAACTGGGGAGTAATTCCTTGCAGTTTCACCAGCTTCATCAACTGACCATGCCCAAAAGTTATTGATGAACCCTGGTGCGCCACTTGAATCGGTGGTCCGTGACTGGCAACATCCAAAAGTGACCTGAAAAGTATACAGCAGACCAAATTCTGACGGTACCCCATCCTTTCGTTTGATCACGGTTGGTCGATCAATGCTCTGAAATTCCATGGATTTCTTCGTGGGTTATGTCAGAGACCCGACCTGCACCCAACCGTGCCCTTGTATCGGTCCTGCGCCTCGCCAGCTGCAGGTTTTCGGTACCCCGCTGCAGGAATGTCGCACCAATCCGGGCGACATGATGGGCTCCTGGCAGGAGCCGTGAGCTGTGGCACTTGTACCGTTGCAGTGAGTTCGCTCCATTGTACACAGCGTGGTATCACCATTCAGGATGACTCTTGATGTTGAAGCTGTTGCTGATTCAGTGCAAAAGGATTAGATTGTTATGTAGGAAACCAAGGGCATCCAGGATGCTGGAAGTCTGGACGGCAGCAGAAAGGACAAAAGCTAAAGGTCAGGAATTTGATAGGAAGATGGTCATGGACAAATTGGATTTGACCACCCAAAATACAGCAAGTGGAGTTGTGTGTGTGGCCGTTGCGCTCAGAAGCTTGGTTTAGCGAACCGGCGCAAAAAAAGTTTGTGGATGTGTTTGGCTCATCACAGGCAGTGAAACAACAATTTGGTGCATCGTGCGTTTCAAACACTTGTGAGGTTGCGCACCCTGCTTGGGAGCATCAAATTTCAGCAATCCATACTTTGAAGAATGCCAAAACCGCTAACTGATTTGGATATAGTGATCATGTTTGTTGAGCCCATTCGCTTTTTGTGCTTGGTCCATTGGTGGGGCATCCCGAAAGGTATCCCCAAACTCGGCACCATGAAACCACACTCGGCAGGACGATGGCACTTGCAGTGAACAAATTGGTCTGGAACCTGGGCATGGCTGAGAGCTCTGTTTGTTGCATGGCATGCTCAATGTTCAAACAGATTCAAACATGTTCAAACTATGCAACTCATGCAACTTGCCTGTAGATATATATCCATAGATCATCACATCATAGATCATCCATAGAACTATGAGCAGCCATGACAGTATCATTGTTGTCACTGGGTTTTTTGTTGGTCTCAAGCTCCAACCAGGGGGTAGAAGAGAATTTCCAGGTACAGATCATAGTATGTTGGTAGCGCCGGCCCTTGGCTACTGCACAACTAATCACAGGAAAATCAGAAGTACTGCTTTCGAATAATTCAATATTATGATTCAATCATATTTTGTCAAAGGGGTGGCGACCATGTACTCGAACATGTTGGCATTCCAAAGAGCAATTGCAGTAGTAGTTGAAAAGAAACTAGTACAATATTATATATATATATATAGATAGTATAGTACTGAAATTGACTTCATTAAACATATTTTGTTCTGACTGGGTCTCGCGCTAAAGCCAGGTGGAATCCACGAGATTTGCATCGAGCATTTGCCCGCGGATTTCTCTTCGGAAACGCACCAGAGCCCCTGGAGCAGGTGCTTGGTGTGGAGTTGCCATGACCAATGGGAATGGCAGGGAACTGCAATCCATGAACTGCACATGGAAAATCAAAGGAATGAAATGGGGAGAATGTGATGAGGACACAATCTGAGTAACAACGGGAGGGGGTCTGTGGGCTTGACTCAACAGGTTATTTAGTGGACCAGAAAAATATTGGAATTCAGACGCCAAAGGCAGATGGTGGGAGATAGATGGAGATAGCATATGGTGGTTAGACATGCCTACCACCGCAGGCCACTTTGAACACATGCGTTCTATGTAGATCATCTTGTTGCAACTGTAGTGTTTATCTAGTTTTATCGAATTATTTATCAAGTTGTGTCTCTGCAATTCTTTGTTTATCCATCATCATCATCATCGTCGTCGTCGTCGTCGTCGTCGTCGTCGTCGTCGTCGTCGTCGTCGTCATGATCATTTGTCTATTTATTGATCTATCCAATTTACTGGGGACATATTGAGCATCAGTGAGTGCCAACATGATTTGGCCAGCCAACACCAGAGGACATTACGAACCCATTTTTGAGGCTGTGTAGCATGTAGCAATGTAGCCGCTGCCAAACTAGAAATCTTCCAACCAATGGTAGAATAGTAATTAGAGCAAACTGTGATCATGAATCATGCTACACATAGCGAAGGTGCAGGATAATGCAGGGAATCTGTGTACTGGCTTAGTTTAGATTTAGATGAATGTTCGGAACACTTTCAATTTCAAGGTCGCAAGCTTCTGAACCGCGTATGAGCTTATGAATGACTATTGACAATCAGAAGGATCAGAAGGCATGATTCTTTCAACGACAATTGGAAATGCGTATAAGTATACGGCATATCCATTGTGCAAGCTCTGTTTAGCTATGGGTTCATATTACTTTCATTGGTGATGGTCTCAATGATTGCACTATTGAAGTCCCTTATTTGCAGGGTCAGGTGCTTAGGAGGTTTGGTCCCGAAATCCACCGTTGGGGGTCCAGGCAGAGAGCGGACCAACGCCATTGCGTTTGCGTGGGCGCATGGTCATTGTACATGACTGATGCTGAAAAGCTGCTCGACTGCATAGTGAGAGTCCGGAGATGTCCGGAGCCCGGTCCAAGATGTAGTGATGTTCTTACTACTTTCTTATTACATCGTACGGGCACACACAATCTCCTTACCTAAGCATTCAGAGTGAGCCACTGCAGCTGTATTCAAAAGCAGGCGGAACGTTGCCATGCTAAGGCATGCAGAGAATGCTGCTGAGATAATGCCACACTGCAAGGCTATCCCAGAGACAGCCCTGACAGCGCGCTACATTGGCAATTGGAAGGCCATAGCTGGGACATTCTAGTCACTGAAGTGATTACCTCATATCATATCGTAATTTCACATGTCATCATGACACAAAGAGTATCAAAGAGTATTTGAGCAACTGTTGCTGCAAACCGTTCAGCCTGCATCCGGCAATGAGCAACGACTGGACTTGAGTGGAACTGTGAATTCATGATCCCAGTCCCAGGATCCACGAACAGTCCCATGTTCCACTTACCACCTCAAATATACGGTAATATACGTGTATGCATTTGTCAAAGCTCCAAGTTTAGACAGACAGACGCGAGGGAGGGAGAGCGAGAGAGGCAGGTAGCATGTTGAACAACTAGTTTGCTCTTAGAATTCCATATGCTGCTTGGGATTGCTTGGGCAGCTTGTGTCTACAAAGGTGTCGACATGGAAATGGAGGGCAAGAGCATGCCCGTCAACGTCACAGTGTGTGTGCGGGCGCGCTTCAGACAAGAGAAATTGAGTCACCCAGGGCACAGCGCTTGTTTTTGCTTTGACTTTGGTTTGATGTGCTTTTCGCACGTTCGCTCTGTTTGTTCCTTTCTGTGCGCACTATGAGCGTGGGTGTACTCATCATGGTCGTATTGCATACTATGCTTAGGCGTGGGTTTTCCCTAAGAGTTGCTCAACATCCCTCCTGACATGGGAGGATTTTGGGGAAATCAGTTGGGCGCTTTCAAACGTCGGCGTGACAAGGCCTTATTTGTCCCTCATATGCCGATATGAACACACAAACATCATGCATGGATATAGGCTTTGCGTATTCACATATCCGACATGCATGTTTGCTGTATGTGCATGCACGCCTTCCCACACGATATGTTTGTCATTTGTATGAGGTCGATGCATTAATATGTTTGATCAATGTATATCAACCATACACGAACTATTTGAACATTTTTTCATTTAGTGTCCCCAATTCCCAGATTCTTAGTGAAGCCCTGAAAACAAGTCTAAACTTGGGAGGCTTTCACGGCAAGCTATCGGCCGCATCAACCACGGCCTCAATTTGGGCGCCAGGATTGGAATGGCTATCCAGCCAACATTGTGGAGGGCGTCGGCAAGTTGGTGAGCCGATGCCTGGATCAGGCGCTTTGAGTGTTTTCACCGTTGATCCTCCTGGTATCACAGCTTCTCAATCCACAAAATCATTGCCACACATGCCAAGGACATCAAGGAGAGCCACGCTGTGTTAGGAGTTGGTGATGAGAGTGATGGAGACCAGTCCCATGGCGCCATCCCAGGCCACAGATCGGAAGGCAAAATGTGCCTTGATGGACCGTTTCCGCGCGTTGCAGAAGAAAGTCCCCGAGCTGGCACAGGGCACCGCCAGGGCCACTCAGATTCGGAGGCGCTGCACACTGCAGAGTTTGCAGGTGAAAAGTGATGAATGATGAGATCGTGGCAGATCAAAGAGATTTCAGATCATCATAGTTCAATCTACTTGGTTTGCAGGTGGAGTTGAAAGCATCTATCCCTGTTGAACGCATACTCGTATGTGCCAAAATGCGTTTGTCAAAGCTAAGCTGTACATGACGTGTTTTCGATGTTCTTGTGCTCAGCTCCTGCAACTGCAAAAGAACGGCTGACAAGTTCCCAACCAAAGGATGGAAGACAAGTTTTACCCAGGCAAGGAATCTAAGGCAAAAAGCCGATTTGGATGGAATAAATGAAATAGATAAACTGGGCAGGAAACGTTACACTTTTACCACATCAACGCATGGGTCGAACATTCTGACTCTTTGGCTGGGGACAACGATATGAAATATTGTCCTCGCTTGTGTCCTTGACTCGTCGGTGAGACATTAATGTTTGAGACTCGCTTGGGACCCACTTTCTTTCAGAACACCGCCCCGGCCAAGGATTTGGAGAGCTTAGATGGAGAGTTCTCACAGTTGACTTGCAACGTGGAGAGCTGAAGGCGACATTCTGTGGCAGTGGTCGCAAAACCCTAGTGTGGCATCCCTGCATACCTTTCTGGGCATCAGTTAGTGGTCGTTTTTGTTCTTCCTTGTCGTTGTCATGGTCGTTGTTGCTGGTTACTCATGACCATTCGAGGCAGCTGGGTTCATCGCCGACATTCACTATTGTGACTCCACCGGCAGGTGCAACATGTGTAGCCGTGAAATCAGCTGCCAAGTAGATAGCTTTTTGGCTGAAAGTCCATCATCTTCAGGGCTTGAAACGGAGACAGGTAGGTGGTCTATATTCTAAGCACAACTGAGAAACTTGAAATGGCGAATGTACATCGTGAATGGCAAGTCTATGATGGAGCTCTTTTGTGGAGCTCTATCCTATGTACTATGATCATCCTGGAGTAGATAGAATATCCCCCATGTTCAGTATCTAAAGCATTTACCTACAAGTAAAGGTTCAATTTGATATTCCACCTACTCCAGGATCGCTATAATTGTTTCTTTCCATTTCCAAGCGAATTGATACAGTGATGATTGATCATATAAGGCATGCTTGAGTATCCCACAAGTGTGCCTCCGTGAACGCTCACAAAACGAACAGAATGATATGTGTGTGATAGTTGCCTGGTGGTATGTATTCCACCCCAGACGTGAATCCTGCATTTCTTGCTGATGAAACATCTTCAGTCAGTCAGACAATCACATTCATGCAGACAAAGGCCATGAAAATGTTGGCACGTTCATGCCCGAATGTATTGTTGAGCGATGATTTTCCCATGATGTGTCTCAATGCGATGATGATGCATGCACTTGACTGATGCAGTTAATGAAATGTCATGAGTGAAGTGTAATGCAAACAAAGCAAAACAACGTAATTTTGCTGAAGAATGCCATATATTGCAATCTACAAAGTACATCAAATTGCATCAAATTGCATCAATGTACATGCGTTGTGCCATGTAATGTCATGCAATGTAAAAGTTGTCAGAAATGGAGTCCAGGAACCTGCGCGACAAGCGATGGGGTGGTCATGATACCACCATTATTCGGTGGTGTTTGCTTCATCAAGTGGCAATCTGGGATCTTTTCACGTCTCTTCATTCCCAACTGACAATATTTGTCCCTAAAGATGATGGATTTTCAGAAAAAATAGCGCTCTTTGGTGCAGTTTTCAGCCAGGATCCGGCTCAAACGTGGTGCAGGCCAATGAAAGTTTGCACATTTTCAGATACCCAAAACGCCCCCACTCCGCTCCAACAGATTTCTGCGTTGTGGTGGAGCTAGCGTGTGTACAGAGAACCAAGGATCCAAAATAAATGGTGTTTGGGCTGCAGCGGCAGGATTTGACAGGCTTGACTTGACAATGAGCAAGTGGTCCTCACACAATCTAGAGAGAGACTGATAGTTGGCTTGATACCTCGTCATGGTGACTGAATTAAGTATGCTAGATTACGTTTATTGAGACCAGGTTCAGAAACTCTGAACAGGCATTGGTCTCGTGAAATGTGTTGGCCCACTTGCTGGAACATGCTTAATTATGCGTAATGAACTTATGTTCGATGCAGTTCCGGCAAATCACTGACTGCCTCATTAAAGACACCGTTTTCAGATACACTCACCCTGATATGACGTGTTGTTTCTATCATTGGTTGCAGCTCAAAGTCACCAATACTTTCACTAAATGATCTAAATCTTTCTAAATGCATCCAAGTCCCTAAATTGTATGGTTTCTCCATTGCTTGTTGCCATTGGTGCTCTATTTTTGAGCTGTACCTGCTCAAGTGCCCCGGCATTCGAAGACCAGGAGGGCGCCAACACGACGTCATGATGGGATGATTGCATTTTGCACTCCAACAGTGGGACCTAATTTTAGATCCCCTCGCTTGACCCAAAATTTTAGACATGCGCAGGTGGGGACCAGAATGGCGGAAGTGGATGCTATGGGCACCATGTAGTGCATGAAGGGACAAATCGTGATGATCCACACCACACGCATTGTGCTTTCCATTTTCCTTTCCAAAGTGCTGAAATGGACAGAAAACGGTGTCTTCACTTCAGGACCTTCCAGGTTCACGTGTAGAAGCTGCAAGCGGTTTTATCCGCGGTACATGGAGCCACCAACAGACCTGGATTCACCGGTTTCATCATCGTGACTTTCATCATTGTGACTTCCCACCGCTTTTTAGCATCATGCAGCATGCATGTTTACACTTAGGGAATCTTAGGGGACCTTGTTGACTTATGTCTTCTATTGTCTTTGAAGTACTTTAAAGCCTCGTACTGTTTGGTTGAGTTCGGGTATCCAAGGCTTGCATTTCCATGCTTGGACCACCAACCCGCCATGACTGGTACAGCTCTTGGCGCAGCACTCTGGGTGCTCGCTGGAGCAGATCTGAACTGCCAGCCTCCAGCAGAGCCCGAAGTGAGTGAAGTGAAGGCCACATAGACTGACAGCGGGCATGTCACATCGCTGCTGGTAGCTGTGACATGTGCTTCCTGTGACAATTTTGACATTGAAAGAGATAGATTCCATAGGTTGATTGATAGATTGATATAGATACCGCATTAGATATCTGATGTATGTAAACAGGCGCAGTTATTTCTACTGTACACGCGGCGAGCATGTATGCGATGTATCATTTGTGATTATCTATGGACTCATGTGAATGTTCGCCTACCCACATATTCAAACAGATTGCTCATGCTGTGCGGGGCACAGAACTCCTTGAAGTCGCATGAGAACGATGATTGCACATGGCTCAGGTGGTTCTACGTGCAGGCGGCCTGGCGCAACAGCGCTTGGACGAGGAGTTTGAAAGGTTGAAGAAGAAATCCAGCATTCGGCCCTCGCTTCCTCAGGACTTAGCTCAAGGTGTGAATGTCCAAGACATTCCAGCCAACCATTCCAAGATTCATCATGATTCATCCTAATATGTTCCAACGCCTTTGATGTTTAGACTAGGGGATTGGAAGCGGCCTCTTCAGGAAACGCTGTGTTCTGCTCATCCGGAATGATGATAAAACTGAAAGGTGCACTAGACATCACTAGACAAGGTTGGCGCAGGTTTCGTCTTCTGGATAGCGCAGGTGGCTACTCGGAGCTGATGCAAGAGATGATGGCCTCCTGGGGTGACTTCATGGATTACCAACCGGAACGCGATGATCGCTTTGAGGAGGGCGACCGGAAATCACGTGGGAAGTTCACCTGGAAGACACGCCTGCGGCAGCTGAACAGCATTGTGCAGTATGGCATCCAAAAGGAGGAAATCATGGGCAGCTTGCAGAAGCAGTTGCCAGAATTTTTGCACAGTTTTACCGAATCATGAGGTCTGATTTGTTCAAAATCTAGTCTTGAAAGTTTTGGGACCCTCCTTCATTCTCCAGCTCCCACCACAAGATACTTCAATGGTTCAAATTGATGCGCACCAAGGCATGTATGCTGGCCATGACCTTTACCCAGCCGTCGTTGGGACGTACTGGCTTCGCAAAGTGGACTTCGAAGCCTTGTCGCTGTCCAGCCAGGAAGCTTCCCTGTTCTCAACCATTTGGCAGATCGCAGGTCCAAGGCGCCTGAACCGTCCCATCCGCCGCTGCCAAGACACCGCGCCCTGCGCCTGTCACTTTGTCGCCTGTGGTCCATCAGATGGTCATGGACAGCTGGAAGCTCTGGAGCTGCGATCCGGGCAATTTGAATGGCAGCAGATGGAAGCGCTGGAGCAAACACCCACAGCTGCTGGGGTGAAGTATCTGGCATTGGAAGGGCCTGGGGCTTTCAGACATCCAGAGTTCTGGCTGCATGCGCTCCCTGGAATCAAGGTATTGCAGTTGGGTGTCCCGAGTTCTCCGAGACCAATGCAGGTCATTAGCAACGTCTCAGTTCTCCTTGAGGGTTGGCAGCATGTGTTGCTGGGCTTGTCCCTCCATTGGAATCCACAATTTGAAGTACAGAAGGATGCTCATATGGAGGCGCCTTCTGAACTGCTTGAGTCTATTTGTGTCTTGAAGAACTTGAGGCGATTGCACTTGGATGGCTACATCACTCGCTTGCCAGGGTGCCTGGGTCAACTACCTCTGGTGGAATTGGATGTGCGCGGCTTGCAGTTCCGAGATGCCTTGGCCGTTCCACCAGCCTTGGCATCGCTGGGGCGGACCCTGGTGAGCTTCATCGGCTACTCCCAAGGATTGGATCGAAGTTGCAATCGGCTGCCTCCGTGGAACAGGAGCAATCCAGAGTTTTTAACCAGGCTCGGGTGATCAAAAAGGGTTCTATAGCACATGGTACACCTGATAAACCTGCCTCAATCCTGGTACTTGCAGTGGCATCGTCTTTAAGATACCTCGGCGCCTTGCTACCACATCTAAGGATGACTAGGAGAAGAAACACACATGATGTCCAAAAGCTAAACTCAGGGTCGGGTAGGAAATCTCCAAGTTGTGGCAGACACTCATTGCATCTCATCGCTTTTCCAGCATTTTCAAGCTGCTTATCCAGTTGCTTATCCAGGTGCCGTCCCAGACCCTCTTGGGATGCAGCGCAACCCATAGATGCAGAGGATGACGAGGACGCAGCAGCCTGGCAGTGTCCATGGGAGTCTTGGGTGGTGAAGTTGGACCACCCCGAGGCACCCTGGTGGGCCTGGCATCAGATGGAACGCTTCTGGGTCGACGCCAACTTTTTCCATGGCTCCTTTCCTGCACGGCTGGTGGAGTCTTGGCCCCGGATGCGAAGCCTGGACTTGCAGCTGAATGAGGTCTCAGGCAGAAGCTTTTAAGATTTTTTGATGTTTGATTATTTTTGATTTGCTTTTAGATGTTGCAAAGTGTTTCAAGATGTTTCAAGGTCATCCAGGAATGGTGGAAATGGCAGGCCAGAATGATCTGGTTTTAGATTCTAGATGCTGTTTTAGTATGGCAGAAAGGACCAGTTTTTTTGAGGTAGGCACCAATCCTCCGGTAGACCTTGATTTTGCATGTGTGCTTTTATAGAGATACCGACATGCATTTGCGTGTTCCGTTCTGTGCACGTGTGTGTGTGTGTGTGTGAGCGTGCCTATTTCTCAATACTACCATTCATATTTATGGAACGATTGTATACATGCTAATCTAATCAATGTGTTGGTAATTAATTTATCAATCTGTCTATCTATTTGTTTGTTTGTCTATCTATCTATCCATCCAGGTATGTTTTCTAACCTCATCCCACCTACACATGTATAGTGACTTTTATGACTTAGATGATCTTTTCAGGCATAGATTCATCTACATTCATCCCATCATGTTCTAGGCGATTTTGTAGGAAATTGGTCTAGAGACGGATGGCCAACCCTGACCTCAGGCCCGTTGCCTGGAGAGGCCTTGTCGAAACTACGGAATTTGACTGCCTTGCGCATCCATCGCAACAACTTCTCCGGCCCAGTGCCAGCTGCCATTTTTGAAGCTCCAAACTTGTCTTACACAAATTTTGAAGGTAATTCGGAGCTCACAGGTTGCATCCCGGTGATGTCGGAAGACGAGGAAACCTGGCATTCTTTGGATGTGGCCATACAGGGGACCAAAATCGTCGGACTTTGCCAAGGGCACAGCAGCAAGGATGGCCGAAATGGTAAGAAGCGAACAGAGCTTTAGCTTTCATCCTTTGCCAACCCAAGGGCTCCAAAGAGGGTCCATTGATTGTTGTCTTTAGTGGCCACTGCCTTCACATTTGTGCATAACTTGCCGGCCAGCTTTCAAGGAATGTAAGGCGTACTCCCCGCAAAATCGGTGCTTGGTGAAAAGGCCATGACCCACAGACAATCCATGGAGGTTCTAAGGGGCACAGGTTTCGGGAGGGCCAGCAGCGTCCAAGGCAGCAGCGTCATGCTAACCAATCAGGCCACATTGGTGTTATAGTGAACCATGGTGCCATACTCTGAAATGCCGGCGGGGCTGACATTTATTTCCTTTGGTCAGTTGATGGGCTCCTTGTGGTCCTGAAAGGAAATTACCATGGAAGTCACAACCTGCAGGGAGTGGAACTGCGGAAATGTTGCATGCAGACATTTGAATAGGGACACCTAATTAGCAAACAGACATCCCTGGATAGGACCATATAAGTGGCATGCTAGAATCCTTCTATGTTGAATTCCATGCAGTCACTGTTTGTGGAGTTGTGGCGGTGGTTGCTGCTTTTGTTGTGCATTTGCTTCTGTCATTGTGTCAGTGAAATAGTCTTGTCATGTCGGAATTCCATTGAGAACAACCGCCTGAGGAGAAGAACTGCAGTGAGATCTAGTAGCACCATGTTTAGGTACTACCCCAAGGCATGCACAACATTTCCCATGGGGCGAACCCCAAAATATCCCTCAAAATTGCCATATTCAACATTGAAATCATTTGATACATGGATCACCCTGGCACCACAAGTTTCAGATCCCATTACATAATTAGTTTCCTCGCGTCAGTGCCTGTTGCAGGTTAGCTCAGTTGCGCTGTGTTTCTCCTGTGGGCTCTTCAGCCATTCGCAGACCACCGATGGTTGGATCACAAAAGAGCGAAAGATGCGGGCGGAGGAAATGGCAGTTTCTCAAAATACGGAAGTCCAAAAATGGTTGGTTTTTCACTAAAATTTCTTAAACATGGATGATTTGGGGGAACCCTTTTTTGAGAAACCCACCAAATGTGTTCAGACTCAGGACCTGACCATACCACCCATGATGGTGATACTGAATCAGTGATACTTCACTTGTTGGTGATCCCGCACCGTGGATGATCAGGGAAACCAGCCCTTGGTTTATCATCAAAAAGGCCGTTGCGTGGAAGTCACCCCCTTGTCAATACACATCCGGCTGAACTACTTCGTGATGGTTCTCAACCGTATGGCTTCAGCACCAGCTCTTGAGTGTTTGCCGTCAATGGTCAATAGCTCAATTCACGGGACTTGTGTCTCCAGAGCATGATATTTCCACCCATGGCCAAAATTAGCCACCATTCAATGTGGCATGTGCATATATAGATGAATGAAATATGGTAGAATATACTTATCCCTTGGCTCTGGGGCATGGGTCAAAGGAGGTACCTTTGAGGCACCGCTGGAAGCATCTCGCAAGATATTCCGTGAACAAACCAACTCGGGGCTTGCTCATTGCTGACCCTAAAACCCTACATGCTCACAACTGTTTCATAGCGATGAGGAGCCCAACACTGAACACATTTGAACACCAAGGATCTCGTTGAAATTCGTTGAAGCACCATCCTTGGGTTCAAATCATCACTGGGATCCCAACCGCCCAGGTGCTGATGCCGTGGTGGCAGATGCCATTGGTGAGTTGCTGAACTCTCGTCAGCCCTCGGCTGAATGGGTTGAGGTCTTCAACGAGGCGCGGCCCATGGGGCTTGAGCCGTGGACATATTTGCATCGAACATACATTTTATGCACCACATGAATCTATATGTCATTGTTTACCGCTACTGTTGGCAAATCAATTCCCAGAGCCATCCGGTTTCAACTGGCCAGCAGTGTTTGCAAGACTCAAGACATTTCTTTGTTTACATTTGCAGTCAGATGTTTCATATGACTGGGTACCTTATCTTCACAGCAATCAAGGCGCAGACATGTTTGCTCCAAACCCTTTTCCCACATTAATGAAAAATAATCCGAATCCATCCGAATCCTGTGACATGGATTGACATGGCACATATAATCAGGACTTGTGAAGCCCTCTTCCTGCCAGGACTCCACTGGTCGCATCAGTGCCTCGGGCCAATCAGCTCTTGGAGTTGCCATCGTGAGATCCGCTGAAGTGCCAAAGACTTCCCTGTTGGGTTAACCCTTGCAACGTATTTGTCACCAGCTAGTTGCTTTCTGACAGTTTCGGAAACATGTTGCCATCATGTTGCCTCCATGGCACTGGAGCGTTCGTACATCATTTTTAGGTCCACAGTGCCTTCATGGCCCATTCAATCTTGCAGCAGGAACATGTGGGGAGCGTTTAGGAGTGCAGCTGCTGTCAAACTGAAACTCTGTTGCGAGAGTAATGTGGTCCAAAAATGTGAGAAAGC
The DNA here is from genome assembly GCA_009767595.1 of Symbiodinium kawagutii. Taxonomy (NCBI): domain Eukaryota; class Dinophyceae; order Suessiales; family Symbiodiniaceae; genus Symbiodinium; species Symbiodinium kawagutii. Next base: position 388,604 of record VSDK01012919.1, on the reverse strand, counting down.
TTTTGGGACGCGTGCCAGCTGTCTTGAACCTAAGCCTACAGGGTAGCTACCTCAACGGGGTCAAACATATTGCCTATTTTTTGGCGCACAGTTTCCCCATGATTACCACATCCTGCCATGGCTTAGGAAAAAGCGCGCTGGCGAGAGCCTCAATATTTGCTGAATTCATCTGAGTAATGTCACATAATGTCACCATTGTCACCGTAGTTTCGTCGCAATTCTCATGACGAAGCAGCCTAATCGCTTGTAAACTCATGGCAGCCGAATCGCTTGTAAACAGATTCTGGGCTAGCACGGAGTATCCCAGGGATGTCCAGGGCATTCTACAGCCTTCCCCACTGGCCATGTGAAGGCGGCGCAATCTGCACTGTTCAGCCAGCTGGGGAAGGAGCAGGAGGACCTCAAATTGGAGGTTGAGGAGATGGTGGCAGCCAGCTGTCGCTGAGGATCAGGTTCTTCTGTTGATTTTATGCTGATCCAAGAAATCACTTGAAGGATAAGAATGCTCATGAACTTTTGTGAAACTCAGAAGACGGTGCGTTTCACGACCGTGGCTGCTTCGACCGTGGCTGCTTCACCACGATTGGCGTGGGCTGTCACACGCTTGTAGCTTTGTTCAGCTGAAAGCAGTCAGAATAGCACAAGGGTGACCATGCGCCAATTTTGGTGGAAACATTCAGTGGATGATTATAGATCATTGCTTTCCTTGGCACTGACAACTGTGCCGTACTTTCTTATGCTTCCATCCTGCTCGCAAAATTAAGACAGCTCCAGCTTCCAACTCAAGCTCATCACATGCTCATCACCTAAGCTACAGGCCACTCGTGTCCATTTGCGACGATCAACTCGTCTTGTGTAAATAGACCACCAATATGAGATCCACGAAGATCATTGACAGCAAAATATCCTTGCTCCTCGCTTCATTGATTCAACCATGTCTTCTGCCTCCCGTGCTGTGCCCAGTGCCGGGCCCGTGTGGTCCTTGCTGATACTTGCCCTCTTGGCGGCCATGAGCAGGAATCGAAACAGTGGCGGGGTGCTTCTTAACTGGGCAGTTTTAAAGACTGGAGATGCCCAAAGATGGCCGCGACGGTCTGTGCTTGCTGGGAGAAGCCCAGTTATTTGGTCAAATTTTCCGGATGCATCGAACTTGGGGAGTTCTGTGGGGCAACTTCCATCCTCGGAAAGGCCTCGGACCCTCAGACAACTGGCACAAAGCCAACCCGACCATGGCGCCATGGCAGTGGATGCCACAGAGCTGCTGCGGGCGTTGGTGGAGCGGAGGGGTCAGGTGAACCTGGTGCAGATTGGTGCATGTGATGGGGACTTCGGCTCCTCCAATGATCCCGTTCAAGGATTTCTGATGGAAGAGCCACAGGTCTGCAGGGGATTGTTGGGTTCATCATGGTTTATCATTTTTGGCAGGTTTTTGCTTGAAACACATTTGATGCAGCAGTTGATGCATGGATCCCATGTTTGCATCCCTGCGGTGGGTATCCCTTCGTGCCCTGAAGGTTGCTGCCCTGCTAGTGGAGGCCAGTCCCCGGACTCATGCAACACTCAGACGCAAGGTCTCCGAACTGCACCAAGAGCAGCGGATTAGGACAGTGAGGAGGGCAGGCCCAATACCTTCTGGCAATCTAATATAGAAATGACATGTATTTTCCACCAAAGTTTTAAAATCATTTAAGGAGATTAATTACCTGTTGGGAATGGCGATGGTCTATTACTATGTTAGATGGTGGATGGTTGGCCCTGTTTGAGCCCGATTCTGTTGATCTTTTGGACATGTTTAGAGGGCTTAGTTTAGAAATGCCTGGCTCATGAATAACGTTGGTTGATATTTGGGATAACTCGGTTTAACAATGATCCCCTCACAGTCCGAGCTGATCTTCACACTATAGGACCTGCAACGTGGCTGTTGCGCCCTTTGGGGGAGACGCACCGTTCTACGTGGTTTCGGATCGACTTCAAAAGGATCATCCGCGCAAAGCTTTCCACTGGGCGATGTGCCAACTGAATTCCATGGATAAGGAACATGTGTTGAAGCATCATGTGCATTTGGGCCTTTCGATTGAGGAGTGGGCTGTGTGGGATGTTGCTTCCCAACAGGTCACAAGTCTGGGTGCTAAATATCCATCAACATCCAACGTCACAGTTTCTTTCATGTTTTCAGGTTCATTCTGCTTGGGACAGTGGACTGAAGAATTTGAAGTCTCTTGAGAACGGCCCATTTGGAAACGCACCGGGACACTGGAAACGCGTAGGAGTTCGAAGACTACGTCGAGGAGATCATGGTTGCCTGCAAGACACCAGCAAAGCTACTGGAAGATGCGCAGATTCGACCCAACGAGGTCTCAAAGAGAACATTGTCCGCTGACGTCGGCTGATTTCCAGCAGCGGCCATGAAGAACTTTCATTGATGATCATTGATGGGGATGCATCACCTATGGTAGATGCAGTTTTCGACCAACTGTTGTTTGATGGATCCAGTCTTGATTAAGGCAATACAACTGCCTGAGTGTTGGATTCATCGGTTTCATTGATTGGTTGATTGATTGATTAATTGACTACATGATATGAATTCTCAAATGTCAAAAATAACTTTCATAGACATTTATGTATGCAAATGTGAAGTTATATGTACACATGGCATTTCAGAATCAGGAAACATGGCTGATGTTGGTTGCTTCATCGTAGAAGCATGGATGGAGTATATCCGCTCAGGTGGACGTTCTTGCCATTGATGCTGAAGGTTTGGATGAAGAGATCTTGAAGCTTTTCCTGAGGCTTTGGTGGGGGTGTCCGTACATGGTGGTTTTTTGCAACGAGTATAAGGATTACCCTGCGAAAATCGAATAGTAAATCAGCTGCAAACTGTGGATTGTTCAATGTTGCTATTTTCTGCCTCGAGCTACTGCCAATGGGCATAAATCATGAACTGCCCGTAGTGCTCCAGTGGGGCGGCCGAAAACGGTTGGTCCCCCCAACACGTCAAGGGTCTAGGATCTTTTGGTAAATTTGATTGGTGTTTGTTTTTTTCCGAAAATTGGGTATTATTAGGTATTCCTGATGCGATAAACAACCCCTAAACCCTGAACTACAGGGACTAGGGGCCTAGTTCGTGGGTTTCAGAAGGTCTGGGAAGACATCCATCAGAGCATAGGGATATTTGCACAGATTCACTGCGCATGCTTTCGTAGCACCACCCTGCCCAGGCTGCCAGACTTTGACCCTTCGATCATTTTTTGTGAAGTCACTCATGTTGATCCAGCTGCTTTGCAACACCTGAGCGCAGAGCTTCAACAGCTGCAATATCAGCTTGGCCGTGCTGAAAGTGAAATGACTGAAGATGGTTTGGGAGATTTAGTGGCTTGGAAATGAGACGTGGGAAAAAAGGTTTCTGGGCTGCCTGGAGCCGAAGCTTCTCAACATCCAACACTTGGCTCGTCAACTTGAGTTGCCAATGAGCAAAATAGTTTCGGCATTAAGTTTGCAAATTCATCGTTGATGCTATGATTGCAGGAGCTTGACAGGCAAGTACAAGAGCGATTGAAAATGGTGCAGGACTCAGCGTATAGATCCCATGTTGCCCAAGAATTCTGCAACACAAAAATGATCAAAAAACGTATGGCCAATCCTTGTGCATACAGGATCATTTGCAGATCTTGGTGGTCACTGGTCATCATTGCTATGGTGTCAATTTGGTCATCAATGGGACCATGAGGCGCTCAAGTGCCACATTTTGGTGGCTAACATTAGCCATCATAGTTGCCAATTCATATCCTGGCAGTATCTAACTGCGTTGCAATCCGATCAGATGCTGTCACTATTTCCAAGCCCAACAAATCACATAGGTATTTTTGGTCAAAGCCACCTTGGGACCAATGATGAATGTACATTTGCCCTGCTGGGTTTGCCTTTTTTCCATTGCACCTGTGTTTGTTTTTCTGCGCCAAACCATGTTTTTTTTCGAAAATGCCGGCATGCCGAGACCAAAATTGCAACGGATGGGTGCCTTGGCAGCATTCTTGGAAACTTCTTCATGTTTTTTGCAAGGGCCCTTTACCAAAACTATGCACACGAGGAGTTAGAGGGTGTGCATAGGGTGTCCAAGGCACACTCTTGCGATCTCTTTCGTGCTTTGAAGACGTTGAAGCTTCCAAGGAAGTGGGATTAACTGGAAGTAGCAGGGGTGTTGCCACGGGTCAGTTTTCCAGAGCTGACTGAGTTCCAAGTAGAAAGAGCAGATAGGGCTGTTACATTTTCATAGATGCTAATACGTATGCAGGACAACATTCATTTGCACATATTTGATATGTGTGTTTGTGTAGCCGTCGCTACGCGAGCAAAATCAGCTACACTTTCACCAAGGAAAGCCGAAGAAATTGCCAGAGCGGCAGTGCAGGACATGGAAAGGCTGGTCTGCTGCATTTGTGAGGCTTTGCCCTGCCTGATATTTTCGTAAACCTTGAAAATGTTTGGTTTATACAATAAATTTGCGTCGCGTGTGTTTACATATATTTGTGTTCGTAGCCCGCTGCGATGCAGGTTTTCATTTCATGACTTCTTTTTCCAACGTATCCCTGTGCGAAACTTTAAAGCCAACTATAGCATTCCAGAGGATACAACGGGCTAATTAAAGAGACCAGCAGCAAACAAGACGTGTTGAATTTGCCCATTCTGTACCTGCAAACTGCTGGCATCTGCTGGCAGAAGCCAGGTATTTCCAAAGAACCTCTTGATCGATATGAAGCAAAGTTTGTACCCACCCCCTGCCGATGCAACCTTTTTCGTCTAGCGAACGAGTTCATGCTTCCCATCTGTTGGGAAGCTTTGTTTCCCAAATGCTATGTCAAGCTATTTGACACCATCCGAATCAGATTACAGTTGTCAATAGCGTTGGTGAAAATAATTCAAAGCATCATCACGGATCATCACGGATCATCACGGATCATCATCATCATCATCATCATCATCATCATCATCGTCATCGTCATCGTCATCGTCATCTTCATTATCAGCATCATCATCATGATCATCATCATCATCATCATCATCATCATCATCATCATCGTCACCGTGTACAACTGTACAATCATCATTCGTCATGGAACACCATCAGCAGCAGCCGTTAATCAATCATCATCATTCATTTTCCTTCATGATGATTCGCCCTCATTCACTATCAGCTATTCACTGCCATTCATCATCATTCATCATCATTCATCTTCATTCATCTTCATTCATCATCATTCATCCTCATTCATCACCACCGTTTTATAAATCATCATGATTTATCATCACTTGTCATCAGACATCATGACCATCATCATCGTCATCATGATTTTGATCGTCATCGCCATCATCACTTCGCAAGCTCACACTGCTCACACCCATGGTTCACAACCAACATAAACCCATACATACTGACCCAAATCGACGGATTCCAAGCTTTTGCATGAACATGTCGTTTAGATTTGTGTTATGGATATGTTGCCTGGATATTTACAGATATTTCTTCAGAAATCCATAGAAATCTGGAAATGTCTAAGACCTTGGATTCCCAGCCGCTGGACCCAGCGCTGCCCAGGCAGATCAAGGTCTTGGAATCGATCCAGGCATGCCTTACTGGCATCGATGGCCTAGGAGACTCGCACCACAAAGATCGGCAAATGCAAAGCACAAATGCACACATTGCATATCATTGTTTCAAGTTGTTTGTAGTGTTTTGGTAGTATAGCACACATAACACCATGTTAGTGTAGTAAGTGGAGTATCCACATTGTTTAAGATATGAATTATATGAATTAATGTAGCTGATTGCAATGTAGTCGTTGTATGCCAGGATCTTGAATGATACAAGATACAAGTCACCACATTGAAATTTAGCAATGGGAAATGAGTCTGTGACCATTTTTGACCACCCTTCAGTTCATGCATGCACCTTGACCAGATTGAAAAAACATGGGTACTCAGTGTGCGCGGGTCTAGTCTAGTCAAAATTTGCGCCGTTCTTCAAGCTCAGTGCACTCTTGCCATGGGTCACTATACCCAAGAGCATGATGTTTATTCTTCTTGGGGTCCGATTGGGTCCTGGCTGAAATTTGCACACTCAGATGGGACCGGGTATGCAAAATCATCCTGGTCAGACTCTGTTTGCAGGTTTGTGCCTGTGCAGTATGGCACTTTTTGTAGCCATTTGCTTCCGAGAAAACATGGTTTGTCAACTAGCATCGACAGAGATGCCTGGCAACCAACCAAGGAGAGATATCATAAACGATTGTTTTACCATTAATAAGTCAGAAGACATGTTAGGCTATGTGGGAAAGCGTTTGTTGTAGCAGCTGCCGTTGTAGTATGTTGGCAGGAGCCCAGGAGATCAATCGAAGGATTGCTCACTTGGAACGCTGCACCCTGGCTGAAGTGAGAATCCATCCACTGATTGTGTTGCTTGGATTGCTTGGATGGCTTGTGTTGTGCCGTTGGGTTTGGATGGTTTTATTATGTCTATGCTTTGGTTTCATTTTGCGTTTGCCTCGTGATTCTTTTTTTGTTGATTTTGTTTGGTCGCTGGGTTGGTTGCATGTTTGATTGTACGGGGTTTCTGGGTTTCGTACTTGGTTGGTTCTGCACTGGCTGGTCTATTGGTTGTTTGTTCGCTTGGGTGCTTGGGACGGTTTGTTGCTTGTTTGTTTTGCTTGCTTGTTCAGGTTCAATTCGCTGCTTTGGCTTGGTTTTCATTGATTGTTGGCTTGTTGAGGGGTTGTTTGCTTGCTTGCTTGCTTGCCTGCCTGCCTGCTTGCTTGCTTGCTTGCTTGCTTGCTTGCTTGGTTTCTTGGTTTCTTGGTTTCTCAATTGGTCGTGTTCTGTTGAGTTGTTTTTTACTTGATTTCTGCTTGCATGATAAACTAGTTCGCTGCCGCTGCTGGTGCGCGTTGGTGTCAAACATATTAAGGACAGCAAAATGCCATGTTTTGCGCTGTGGTGGGCTATCTCTGGCTGGTGAATAGGCAATCATCTACCAAGGTCATCCCAGGCACCAAAGGCACGCAGATGCAGTGGCCCACGTAGGCCCTTGTTTTCCTTGGGGCATTGGGCCTCCTTCAGCCTTCTTGGGGCCGTCCTTTTTGGGGCCCCTGTGCACCCTGCTTTGCCATAAGGCAAAACGACAGATCCGGATGAACTGCCTCCAATCCTTGCACCCATGCGGGAGGCCGCGGCCCAAAGGTGTCAAGTCAGCAGCCCTGACAAGTCCACAGGAAGCAGAGGGCACAGTGCCATATATAGTATATTCCCCACCAGAAAGTTGGTGAAGAGATTGTAGATGCAAATTGCACCAATCGGCATGAAATGGCTGTCTCAAATTTCATGATGAGGGTTGAAATGGTTTGAACTTTCCATTTCCATGGGCAACTTGCATTCATTTCTACAAGTGGTCACTGCTCCCAACACCTGGGCGTGACTGCTGGGACCACGTCAAGAATGAAAAGAATGTGAGGTCCGTAACCTAAAGTATCTTAACTATTGTTAACATTTCTTAGCTTGTTTTTCTACACCATCCATGGTCCAGACACTTTTGATGTCGTGGAGTGGCACCTGCAGCAGGCGGTTCTACAGGAGCAGGAGAACTGTGAAGTACTGAGATCCTTGGCTCTGCTGAGTGGGCTGCCATTCAAATGTGTGCGTTCAGAGGGGTCTGTTGTCAATTTCAGGAAGAAAGCCCATTTGAACCCACAATATTCCACAGTGCGAGACATGATGTTTGGACAGCCCCACATGCCGAAATAGTAAGTCACAAATCTGAGCAATGAACAGGCTTTGGACATGCTGAGTTTAAAGATCTATTTGTAGTGTATTTGCATGCAACTATGTTTGCAGTGGGCTGTGAAAAGAAGTGATGTGCCATGATGTCCACCCGGCCAGAGCCCAGGACGCATCAATGACCTGTGCCGCGAGACGGACATGTTCCGGGCGCCTATGCTGCAGAGGGGCAACCAATGGCCGTGGGGGAGCGGGTAGCAGGAGTGACTTTAGCCTGGAGACGGACTGACAGTTACTGTTGATATGTGCGAAGAAGTTGGAAACCTATGATCAGTTTCCAGCACCATGTTATACAATGATTTGGTGTGATTTGGCCGTCATCGATGTTTGCAAGAGTTGTTTGCTTTGATGGGGTCAAGACTTGAAGCAACTAAGCCACTGCAGGGTTGTACGGAAACTGGCTTGGCCTCATTTATGCTACTGAGATGTTTTGACACATGTGGCACGAATCAAGCTTTTCTCAAAAAGGTTGACTACCCCTTCAGTCCGTCGCCGTCCAACCAACGGACAGATGACTAGGCCACCAATCAACTCAGCAGATTTCCATTTTTGGTCAAGTATTTGATTGAACGCGCAATGGCGGATTTTTTGAGGTCAGCCACTCAGCCACTCAGCCACGTGGCTGACTGGCTGCATCAGCCACTCAGCCACTCAGCCACTCAGCCACTCACTCAGCCACTCAGCCACTCAGCCACTCAGCCACTCACTCAGCCACTCAGCCACTCAGCCACTCAGCCACGTGGCTGAGTGGCTGAGTGGCTGAGTGGCTGAGTGAGTGGCTGAGTGGCTGAGTGGCTGACCAGTTTTTGAGAGTCAATGTGTCTAAGAATCTGGGTTACTTTGCTCCTACGTAGAGTTCCGTGATACCTAGCAAACTACTTTTACGAGACGTTAAGAAAACAAAACACCAGCTACATCAGATAGAACTGGCTTTCAGATACAACATAAACATCAAAGTGGCCCAAAGTAGTCTGCTAACACGCTAGACTTTGCTCTACGTAGAGCTCCGTGATACCTAGCAAACTACTTTTACGAGACGTTAAGAAAACAAAACACCAGCTACATCAGATAGAACTGGCTTTCAGATACAACATAAACATCAAAGTGGCCCAAAGTAGTCTGCTAACACGCTAGACTTTGCTCTACGTAGAGCTCCGTGATACCTAGCAAACTACTTTTACGAGACGTTAAGAAAACAAAACACCAGCTACATCAGATAGAACTGGCTTTCAGATACAACATAAACATCAAAGTGGCCCAAAGTAGTCTGCTAACACGCTAGACTTTGCTCTACGTAGAGCTCCGTGATACCTAGCAAACTACTTTTACGAGACGTTAAGAAAACAAAACACCAGCTACATCAGATAGAACTGGCTTTCAGATACAACATAAACATCAAAGTGGCCCAAAGTAGTCTGCTAACACGCTAGACTTTGCTCTACGTAGAGCTCCGTGATACCTAGCAAACTACTTTTACGAGACCTTAAGAAGACAAAACACCAGCTATATCAGATAGAGCTGGCTTTGAAATACAACATAAACAACAAACTGGCCCAAAGTAGTCTGCTAACACGCTAGACTTTGCTCTACGTAGAGCTCCGTGATACCTAGCAAACTACTTTTACGAGACCTTAAGAAGACAAAACACCAGCTATATCAGATAGAACTGGCTTTGAAATACAACATAAACAACAAACTGGCCCAAAGTAGTCTGCTAGCACGCTAGACTTTGCTGTACGTAGAGCTCCGTGATAATTACCTAGCAAACTACTTTTACGAGACCTTAAGAAGACAAAACACCAGCTATATCAGATAGAGCTGGCTTTGAAATACAACATAAACATCAAACTGGCCCAAAGTAGTCTGCTAACACGCTAGACTTTGCTGTACGTAGAGCTCCGTGATGCCTAGCAAACTACTTTTACCAGACCTTAAGAAGACAAAACACCAGCTATATCAGATAGAACTGGCTATCAGATACAACATAAACATCAAACTGGCCCAAAGTAGTCTGCTAACGCGCTAGACTTTGCTCTACGTAGAGCTCCGTGATAATTACCTAGCAAACTACTTTTACGAGACCTTAAGAAGACCAAACACCAGCTATATCAGATAGAGCTGGCTTTGAAATACAACATAAACAACAAACTGGCCCAAAGTAGTCAGCTAACACGCTAGACTTTGCTCTACGTGGACCTCCGTGATACCTAACAAGCTTTTGTTACGAGACCTCAAGAAGACCAAACACCAGCTATATCAGATAGAGCTGGCTTTGAAATATACAACATAAACCCCAAATGGCGCCAGCCATGTGAACCCAAAAGGCAACTCAGCCACTCAGCCACACGCCCCCCCAGCCACTCACTCAGACGAGTGGCTGAGTGTCTGAGTGGCTGAGTGGCTGAGTGACATAAACTTCAAATTTGCCCAACATAGCCTGGTCACAGGCCCCAGATTGTTCTACATGTAGAGTTCCACGATACTGTTTGGCCACTTTGGGGAACCGAAAGAAAACAAAAAACCCGCTATATCAGATAGACTTGGTTTTTAAATAAAACATAGGCTTCAAACCACCTTAACATAGCCTTGTAACAGGTTCCAGGTGGCCGCACATAGAACTCCCCAATGTTTTCTGGCCACTAGTAATGAACAACAAGAGGGCAAAAAACCAGCACTATTGGATAGATCTAGTTTTCAAAACAAGAAAAAATTCAGACATGCCCAACGCAGTCTTATAACAGGCTCCACGTCACCCAAAATATAGTTCCATGATGCTTTCTAGACCACGTTTGGGAACAGAGAGAGAGAGAGCAAAAAACCAGCTATATCAGATAGACCTGCTTTTAAAATATAACAAAAACTTCAATTTGGCCCAATATAATCGGATATCACGCTAGACATCGCCCTACATAGAGCTCCATGATACTTTCTAGGCCACTTTTATGGAACCTCAAGAAGACAAAGCGCCAGCTAAATCTGATACAGCTAACTTTTAAGCCAACATAAGCTCCAAAATGGCGCCAGTCATATGAACCCATGACACCTAATTTAACTTAGGGGTCTAAACCCGACAATTTTTCCAGGCTCACCAAAAAGATCAAACAAAGACGAATAATATTAGCCATCAATGATGGCAAAAAAAGAGATAACTCAATGCTGACTGGTCCTTGTGTTTAGCAAAGCTATGAAAATCTACAAAAAATTGCTCTGCTACTAATGAACTAATAGTCATCTAGTGCTTCAAATAAAGCCATGAGAACATTTGTTTCCAAATTATTCAGATGCTCAGCCACTCAGCCACTCAGCCTCGTGGCTGAGTC
>VSDK01012919.1:361279-377403 GCA_009767595.1 Symbiodinium kawagutii | reverse complement strand
GGCCCCAGCCAGTCAGCCACATGGCTGAGTGGTTGAGTGGCTGGCGCACCCAGTCAGCCACGTGAGTATTTTACTGCATGTTCATACTCAATGTGTGTGGATATGGTTTTTGGATAGATATATCGATTGGTTGATCGATCGATCCATAGATAGATGGAATTAGATACAATTAGAATGAATTAGATAGATAAACGGATACATGAGATAAAAGATAGATATCTTATTTGGCAAGTAGTTTTCTTAAGACAGTAGATATGCCCCATTTTGCTGCAAGTAGTTTTCTTAAGGATTTCCGGCATCTGGGCCGGCAGCCCCTGCCCCAGGGTCACTTCGCCAGTTTCAAGCGGTCCACTGAACCACGTCGACGGCGCCTCAGCATATCACAAAAAGATATGCTGGGACAGCGAGACAGGACCGCAATCCGTGAGGCTTCCAGATGGCTCAGCTGTTTTTTCACCAATTTCTGTGTTTTGTTGGAGACCAGTGCTGTAATGCTTGCATTTCATTGAAGTATTTTTTTGCTTGGGATGGGCACCAACGCATTTGCGTTTGCCAATGCCAAGGCTGTTTAGTTAGCCCTGCTTTGAAGCGTTAGTGGTTGATGGTTGCATCACCATGATCAGGTCCCAAAATGTGAAGACAGATGCGTTTCAGCATCGGTTGTGCAATGTTAGAACCGCTCCAGGTCCAACCCCTGCTGCTTTGCACAGAAACGGCGCCGTCACACACGAGCGTACGCCCTCTGCTCCCGCGAGGAACCGAAAGATGCGGCAGGACTGCAGGGAGTTGAACGTGCTGAGACCCTTGGCCGAACATTTGGGTCAAGTGCCCTGCGCTACACCGAGTGGTGGACAATTGGCAGTTGGGCTTGTGATGAGCGACTGAAGTGACTTAACTTGATTCCTGTTTACCCGAGAAGAATGGTGGGTCTTATCATGTTCGACCCTTTACCCGGTGAGTAAGTATTCTGATAATTTCTGTGGGTACTATGGCTGGATCTCGAGGAAAGCCTGTTTGTCTCAACAGCTCATCAAAAACATGCTCAGTTACAGAAGATGTTTTCGCGTAGAATGTTACTTCTTATAGTTGTTGCTCTTGATCGCGCAGCTTTCGTTTATCATCATGATCCAGTATTTCCCAAACAAGGGGCACTAAACGTCACCCACAGAAATGAACGGAAAGAAGGCAAGGCCAGGGATGTGGGGACCTGGCTGCCACCGGCTGCATGTGGGAAAGAGGCACAATGTCCATCTCCGATTGAAAAGGGGCTCCCTCCTCTAAGACACTCAATAAAACATAGTGAGTGGTGAATTGGCTGCATCCAAATGTCATAGAGGCAAATCATTGCAGAGAACAATCTAGGATCCATGACTGAAACGCAGTCACTCTAAGCGTTTGTCTGAGCATGTCTTAGCAAAACATGTTTTTTCCTTCTGAAGTTCAAATCTGTTAAACGGTATTTGGAGTGTCCTCCAGGGGGTTACCTAGCCACATGAATTTGCGATCATGCATCATGAAACTGGTAAAGTATTTCCAACCCTTTGTTTTTGGTCGTGTGAGGCAGCAAACCCATACAGGGTCCCGGATGGTCCACACGAGAGAAGGCGCTTCTCCAGGCCAAAATAGATTTGAGTTGTTATCAGTTCGGGCTTTGCTTGGCTTCATATAAGTAAGTGCATCAGTTAGGAGATGTTTACCGAATCGTAGGTCGACACTTCGGAACTGGAAGCACCAGTCCAAACGATCAGCCACGACAGCCAAGGAGAACGGGTCAAGATGGCAAGAGCAGAAGCAGGGCTGCCTCCCTGAGCGCCGAAACCACCGTGTGTGGTGCTAAGGTAGCGGAAGGGCTCTGCTGAACACCCAAACGGGTAGCGTGCGATCGTGTGCGGACATCGCCACAGCATCAAAATGGCTGGCAGCTGAATCTACATGTGCAATTGCAAGCAGCTTGGCAATAGGATGTTGTGCCCCAGTCGGATCTATGACTTAGGAGTGTTGATTGGGTGCCATAATCTCAAGGGGTGGTTCAATTGCAAACAGGAGACACTGTACATCACACGACCCACATGACTGTCTATCATGCCACATTGTGGCTCGAAGCTTTGTATATCAACCAAGAGATCAAAATATGGATCAACAGTTCATTTCATTTTGTTTGTGTCCGAAAAGCAGCTCGGGGACTTGTGAAAGTCGGAGGTCATGGCAGGTAAGTCTGGAGCATGAATAGCTTTGCTAAGAGTGTTAGGCAAAGGATGTGTTGCAGGGTGTCTATGCATTTGGGGCATTCGAACTGCACAATTCAGGATGAACCATCCCAAACATCAACCAGAACTTGTATTTGGGCTGTCCATGGATCAACGCGCCCTCAAATCTAAATTCATTACTTTGACAATTTTTGACATGCAAAACATGCATCATTAAGGAGTACCTCCATGTTGGACCTGTTTCCCGCAGGCTGGGAAAATACATGTGCAAACCAGTTGGCGGTACGGTTCCCCAACTGCCAGCTACTTTAACCACAAAACATCGAACAGCGGCGGGCCTGCGCAAAGTCGTGGGCGGTGATGCCCCATGTCCTTTGGAAAGAGTAAGAGGTTACCATCCCTGCAGAGTTGTCTGGGAAACCCAGTGGAGCAATCCTACCCTGCTAGAACAGGACCGGCTTGTCTGCGCTGGCGGCACATTTTTGGGGGAACGGTTTGGATGGAAGCTTGGCATCTCAGCAGAGATGTGTTTTGAGTTGTTTTGATGTACTATGTATTTTTGTGACATCGAGGTTGATGTGTATTGCGTGCGTGTAATGCTTTCAGTAACAACCCACAAGCCGGATGGTTGAATGCCGCTTAGGTGCAGGCGAGTTTCCTGAGAGGGGGAAGCCGGTTCCAGCATGATCGCAGATTTGTTCTGTTGGGTGACCTCCTTCACTCATCTTCACTCATTTTCACTCCCTTTTAGATCCCAGTTTGGATCTCAACTTTTGTTGCATAGATTTCTGAATGTCCTCCGCACTGACCAAGGTGGTGATTCACGTGACACGTGTGCTGAATCAAATATACCAATAGCCGGCATGCTTTGGTGCATGCGGCACGTTTATAGGTCACATCTTTGATTGATTCACCAGAGATCTAACGCATCTAACATTCTAACTAACCGCCGAGAAAAACGGAAAGACTTCCAAGAGCTCCAACTGGTTACACAGCTTTTTTGAAGTGCCATGAAGTAACCACCTGCCAAGGATGGTAGCCCCCACTGGTGCTGACTCTGAGCTACCTAAGGCTGCTCCAATGGAAACCGTTCCACTGGAAATCTCAGCGCGACTACTGGCCGTAGCATCAGCAGACCCGGGTGCAGGGGAGATGGTGACGGTGGCGGGCCATGATGGGTAAAGTAAAGCAAGACTGGCGAGACGTGGCGGTCAAGATTTGCAGCCAGAGAGGGCCAGCGTAGGGGGGAAGATAGCAACAGGTGTCATGTGAGTGACCATCTTTGTGACCTGCCATCGAGTGCAGCAGCGGTTGAAAGAGAGATTTGGTCAAGGCTAGGTAGTGCTGTCACATTTTTTATATAACTTATACAATCCGCACCTGAAACATACCACCTCAGACAATAATGAGAATCAATATATATATAGATCCATGTTCGCAATTGTTGCATGTGCATGCTTTGGGCACCAACAACATTCAACAACCTATCAAATGTATGCTAGTTATTCGCGTTGGTCGCATAGAGCCTTCACATTCATTCTAGCGTCTTTGTCACAGTCTGCTTTTTTCGGCTGCGTCATCACTGCGACGTGGGCATTTGCATCGGTCAAATGAAGGGAACCAATGTTGCAACCAAGATCAACCAAGGATGATATAACGGGGAAGCGGCACACTGGAGGTTCAATGAGTTTGACCGCTCTTCGGTATACCAATCTCGTCCCAAGCTCTGCAGTAGTGATGACCCCCTAGGTAGCTTCGGGGTTTAAACATTTTTTTCTGGAAAAAAGCTTTGCTTTACAGGGTAAAACCTTTGTTTTATAGGTTTGCTTTAGGCCTGATAACTGAGGTTTGTCATGAACTGGCAATTGTGTGCAAAGCAGCTGCGAGCAGGAAACAAACGTTGCTTGAAGAAAACAAAGGTTTTCTGCGCAAAACTCAAGTTTCGCGACCAAAAACAAACCTTTTGAGAAAAATGTGCTTAAAACTCAAAACTCAAAACAAACTTAGCCGGACAGGGTTTGGAAACCCTGGAAGCAAGGTAGATTTGTTTGTTTGTTTCCCCCCAAACCTTTGTTTGAAACTAGTGGCTGCAAAGTTTGTTCCCACAGTACCTTTTCAGGAAACGTTTGTTTTCTTTCCAAAAGCAAACATAACAAACCTTTCTAGCAAAATAGTTTCTTGTTTGTTTTTTGGCTGCCTGGAAATGCTAGGAGGAAAACTAAGGCTTTCCATCCAGAAACTAAAGTTTCCAAACATTTGTTTCCCTCTTGAGAAGCGTTTGTTTTATCCATGTTCTTTCCTGCCATGTGACTGCTGCCTTTTTTCTTGCCATTCTATAATCATGTATGCTTGACCCCTAGCCTTTCCAAAACAAACAAACTTTCCATGGCCCGGCCGACAACATTAGTTTCCGAGCCGTGAAACTTTAGTTTCAAAACCTTTGTTTCTTCTCCCTGGTTGCAAACCCCTGTTGAAAACCTTTGTTTTGCTTTGAAACAATTGTTTTCCCACCAAAAACGTTTTGTTTCCTCCGGAAAACTTAGTTCAAAACGTTTGTTTTTTGGGCCGGAAACAAACCTTTTTTCCCATACGTAGTTTGTTTCTCCCCCTCCCCCCGACCCCCAGATCCAGATGCAGACCCGGATGCGTGTGGAAACTCATGTTTTCTACCAAAATACTGTTTAAAACTTCGGTTTGAAACTTGAATTTAAAACAGGGGGGGTCATCAATACTCAAGCTCTGTTGTTGCCCATGCTTCCCCCTAGGTTTGGCGGCTGCTATTGTTTTTTCCCGTAGTTCCCGATGGTGTTTTTCGCTGATGGTCACAGTCCCGCGCTTCGCGCCAGGTCTGCTGGCTCTGCAAGGACCACCAGGAGAGACGGGGCACAGGGAATCACAGGGAGCAGTTGAGTGAAACGACCAGCAGAAAAGGATGGCAAACATCATTGTGGGAGATTTCGGAAGTTGCTTAACCGAAGGTTGAAGATATGTCATGGTTTTTCCGACAGATTTTTTGATAGCGAACTAAGTCTAGACTTGGCTTTTTGTTTCTCAACGAACTTTTGCACACTCGCGGTTGGGATTTATAGGCTATAGGTGCCATAGCAGTTTGACCCCAAACTTGGCCAACGAGGTTCTATCGATTGCCATGAGTAGGCACCTTGCTCCATTGTGGCACGCTTGCACCTGTGCATTGCCTTGTTGTTTACCATGTTTGCCTTTAGGATTTAGCCTTCATCAGTGAAAGTGGGAGCACCATTTCATCATATTTTGCCATGTGCAATCGGCGAGGGGGGCGCTGGGTCTTCACCACTTGATGCCCAGCATGGCTCAAAGCGCTGCCATGCTTTCCACCCCCTGAGCTCACACTTAGAGCTGTTGGATCAGGCCCGCAAGGAGGGTTTGATGGTTGGCGTCCGGATGCAGCAAAGCGAAGCACCCACAAGGATAGATACCAATATATATCTGATTCAATATGATTGAGTGGGAATCTTGCAGTTGCAAACTGTATGGGAGCCGCGTGTCATGAAAGCATTATTTACCAAAACCACCCAAAGCATTTCCAGGTCGTGACAGATGAACATCCCGCAGTTGCTGAGCAGCTAAGCCTTTTCGGTGACCATTGCTCTTTCCCAAGCCATTTTGCTTGGCAGGTCATGGCAGAGTATTTCACTGAAGAACAAGTCTCGGAGCCTCCCGGCAGATTTGGGCTTGGCAGACAGTTGCGCTGATGAATTGCCAGGAAATTCAAGGGGCAACTTCAAATGAAACATGTCGATCAAGGGCATGCAAGTTGGTTGCCAGGATATGCCAGGATCATGAACATCTTGAAAATTTGTGCTTTAGGAACCATGAAGAAGCTGGTGCTGAAAGTTCTAGATGTGTTTTCTCATGTAGCTTCTCAGATTGCCGAATTTTTCTGACCCACTATTCAGAATGAAGTTTCTTAATCCTGGCTATTGAGGTACAAAGCGGCCTTTGATGACTATGCACCTTGCTCGCAAACTAACGCCCGCATCGCGGCTGGGAATCTGTGACATGAGCAGCTGCTGCTATCTCCAACTTGGCCCAACTAAAGAGAGCCACATCCCTAGGGCCCTAGGGCCCACGCAATTGTTCTTTATTAGATATGATATGAGCTGCTAGTACAGGAAGTTGACATGTTATGTATGTTTCATCCTGTTATGGATTGTTACACCGTTTGTTGTGAAGTTACAATATCCATGTTATACATATCATCTTTACCACTTTACATATCTGTAATATTGACATTTATTGACTATTTCATCAATTTCTATATGCATATTGTCTTTACATATCAGTTTCTTGATTCTTTCCATATACTATTTCAATCTATTTCGATCTATTTCAATCTATTTCATCAATTTCTTGATGAATGGTTTGGGAAGTGCACCACGTGCACCTTGGAAGGACCTGGATGGCGGCGGTTCCATCTCCACCAGTGAGTTGGGCACTGCCATGCGGTGCTTGGGCCAGTGCCCGGCAGACGATGAGTTGGTGCAGTGGATCAACGAGGTCGACAAAGATGGCAACGGCCCCTGGGCATCACTGAGTCGGTTTCATGGCCTGTCACCAAGATAGGTGGAGACTGTGACATGATGGTGATGATGATGGTGATGATGATGATGGTGGTGGTGGTGGTGATGGGTATGCTTTGGATTGCTTTGGTACAATTGAATCGAATTATGTGCAGAACCTTGTGCCAACAGCACTGTGACCACAGAGTGGAGTTGCCCCAGCTGAGGTGAGTTGGACTTCCAGGACTGTCTCCGTCGGACATTTATTCCGATATGTGACATCATGAGGTGTTTTTAATATTTTTTCCGGCCAAGGGTCACACCAGTCGGTGGAAGACGGGCAGCATTTTTCGTTCCACATACCCACAGAAGGTGAACATCCCTTTGATTTGAGGATAAAAGTGGGGTCATAACATCCCGTAGTGAAAAACTGCATCACAGATGTGTTGCAACACTCGCCACTCCAGGTTGACTTGGTCAAAATCCCATGTATGCATTGGCCGGTCGGTTTTCTACCATGTTTTTTTCCACATTTTTCTTCATGGTGATGCTAGAAGATGGCTTGGGGTGACGCCATCGAAGCACTTGCTGGCCGCAACTTCCTCCAGGAGTTCCTGAACCTCATGGCGAAATTGGTGGGCAGAGATCCATATGAAGAGCTCAATGCCTCTTTGCTGAAGACTTCTGTGCCCATCGCTGCCCATGTTACATCATGTTACCTATATTGCAATCAGGGGTTATCACATGTTATCTCAACAAATATCTTTGTTTGCAACCTTGGGACTACAAAAGACTGGACGTGGCTGGCTTCTGAAATCAAACTATATATACACCCTGCCAAGCTTGCCACGCTTGCAGTACTGGCGTGGCAACAAGCTCCACTCGTTCCACACAATGGAAGCTGATCAGCCCCAGGATGCTCTGAAAGTGTTCGATCGGCAGGGAGATGGCTTCATTCTGGTCAAGGATGGCCCGCCCGGTCCGCCGGGCTTGCTTCCACACTGTTGATCCGGCGAAAAGTATCGTTATGAATTATCATTTAAATCTACATAAATCTACCTAAACCATTCGACGGCATTCTCCTCCTTTGGCACCACTCAACTGCCACACTTCTTGCCACACCACGAGGAAATGTCCAGAAAACCTACTGGTTTGTTTGTGGTACAAATCTCTCGGCTGCTAATTGTGGAGCCCTGAGGGCCAGACCATCCCGCGGGCATGCTGAATTCAATCCGCCCATATATCCAAAATTTCATACTGGAAAGATACCGCACCTCTCAGGTTGCATGGTGCACTAGTGATTATTGGGAGGTGACGATGTGTGCCTGAGTGTGTTTGTGCAGGTGTGCGTTTTTGTGCAGGCGCACGTATATTTTGCAAGGTTTCGCACAATGTAAATCTCCAGGTGACTTAGAAGCACAAGCTCCCAGTACCCTCCATCTCCCCCCCGCTGTATCCCAACCAAATTGCTGAAGGAGCTCAAGCACGTCCTCACGCGCATGGGCGACGTGCTCACCGCCGAGGAGGTTCAGACTCGTTATCGTGCTGAACTGGGGATACATTTGTTCAGTAGCCAGAAGCAGTCCATTCTGTGATTGGTTCGCCGCTTTGTATATGATTACCAAGTGATTTACTCCTACTATTACCCGGCCCTGCGAAGATTTTCAACTGATTTCCGATGAAAATCCAGTATGCTGAGAAACCTAGGGTTTTGGCAATTTGATGGTACCTAATGTTTTTCCTGCTTACAAGCTGTGCAACCAACCATTGTGGTTGTGTCAGCTGTTGTGTTTTTTGATAGCCCTTCGCTCTGAACGATGACAGAGAACAATCCATAGCGATCAATAGGGATCCACATGGCATGATTTTGACCGACCCTGTGAGCGACAAAGAAATCTTAAGCCGAGGACTTGGCTTAGTCCATGCTTCAATGGACGAGTGAGGAACGATAACCACTTCGTCATTGTGGAATAGATATATATATATATACCTTATACTTCCATAACCTTAAAATTTCCGGGGTATGACAAGAAAACCCTGGGTTCTCGACCAACATGAGCCAATAACCTGGTTTCTGGATGGAAAACCGGGGTTTCCCGAAAAAGTCGGGTGTGAATAGAAACTATGGCCAAATCTTGATGTAAATGTGTTCCTATCCCAGAACGAGGACAGCAATTATACAATCCAGAACTCCAAGAAATGTTGGATAGAAGGATTCATCCAAAATTCCATTAGGGTTCCGATCCGCGTAAGGGATCGAAATAGTTATATGAGCACTTTGATGTTTTTGTTGAATTTGATGCGGAAAATCCCGGGTATGAGTTCAAACCCGTGACAAACCCATGATTTCCCAGACAAAACCCTGGGTTTCGGGTTGAATACCCTGGGTATTGCAACAAAAAACCTGGTTTTATTGGAAACCCGAGTTTTACGCAAACCCGTGACCAACCCGTGACATACCCATGATTTACCCGTGATAACCCATGATTTAAAACATGGGTTTGGAGGTCCCGGAACCAGCTCGAATTTATCATTGTTTGATCATTTTTTTGTTATGATGTTTGTCTCGGATGTTGGAAAGACGTGTTGCATATTAGATGAAATTCAAAAGTAAACTAATTTCTTGTACTCAGGGATGAGGATCTCACGTAGATAGAGGCATGCAGGTGTTCTGCGAACTTTGAGCTGGAAAATGATACACGGGTGATGATCAGGAAACCCTTGTTTTTTGACAAACCCTGGTTTTTGATTTGAAACCCTGGGTATTGCACTAGACCCTGGAAAAATGAAGGGTTTGGATGTATAGGGTATATATATACATTTCTGATAGAAGTCACATGGATTCACGTCAGACAAACCATTTTTCATTTTTGTGCTTTGTTTAGTTTAGACATGGGCTCGACATGACAGCGGATGACCTTCCGTCCAGGTTGATGAATGGCTGGTTGCAGCGGAAATTACTCCTGAAGGAGCCATCAACATTGAATCTGGACTCAAAGTTTCAGTTGGAATGGCTCTGGATGGTGCTGAATGGTTTGATACAAGACTCAAGGGCACGTGATGATGCTGAGCATTGCAGAGAGTCGAACTGGTTCATGACAGTTGGTTATCTTGGGTGATATCCACTGCTTGTCCACCACAAATGAGACTGCTTGGCCCGTCCAGTCGTAGGGGCCGTCCCCCATAGTTTGCCCACACCTAGAACCACACAATCTCAGCAAAAATGTCAGAAGCTCTTGCCGCCCCATACCCTAGACGGCGCTTTCCAATGCAATACATTCGCGGATGCCATATTCATTACATTTCATTACCGTTCATTACCCAGATCTATTATGATCTATTCACTTGTCCTCACTTGTGTTGCACTGAGATGCCCTGAGCCTTGGTTCGAGGACCGGTTCCTGGAACAATACTTTGGATTTCTGAAGAAGAACTGAGCCACGCTCTCCACTGCCCTGAGCCAAGCTGGTGTGTAGATAGAACGGTAGCATGGTGTAGCACCTGTGACTCAGACCCCGAACTCTGTTCTCAAAGTGAAGCAATGCGTGGAAATATGGCTGTTCCCAAGTGCTGATGGGAAGGTTCGGTTGAAAGATTGTCAACGGTTTTTGTTTGGCGGGCTCACTTAGAGGTTGCACCCTGCGCTACCCCGTGCATAATGCTGATGCGCACAGAATTCACAGATCACCAGCAATTATATCAGCAGCGCTGATGCAAAGGCATATCACGAAATGTGAAGTCTTGCACTGTCGGCTGCTATTCAGCGTTCAGTTCTTTGTCTTGTTCCCTCAGATTTCCTTTTTCTCAAACATTACCTTCCTATACCTTCCTTTGATTTGATGTTTGTGCATAGGTGGCATACCATGATGGATCATGATTGTAGTTTCATGCACTGTGTGCAAAGAGATCGTGCGCTGTAATTCGTTCTCCTCACAGATGGGGAGCACTGCACCGCGTAGCCAGATTGAATCAGTTTCACAAACTGCGAAAAAGGTGCCAGGTGAGTTCAGGTGAGTTCAGGTGAGCAGTGATCCATGGTGAATTTCCGCGTTTTGCAATGCATGCGACAACTGCCGCGTGGCACAGGAGTGACACCAGTAATGCCGTGCGCGTGACCTCTCGGCAACCACAGCGACAAGAACTGACGCAACCACCTGTCGTGCATGTGCCTGGGAGATCTTGAGAGATCCTGGGAGATGGGTACTCTCAAGCGTGGGGTGATCAGGTTGGGTCCTGATTTGTTGTCTTAATCAAATCTTAATCAATCTGGGTGGATCATGGTGGATCTATTTCGATCTTTGTGAAGGGCCCAAGGATGTCCAAGGCCAATCCATTTTGGAAGTCATGAAAGTGCAACAATTTGGTTGCTCTTTGGGAGTCACCTCATATCCTTCGATGGCTCACCGGACAGATGGTCCAAAGTTTTTTGGTTTCCATCGAGGTGTTTCTGCTCCTAATTTTGCGTTGGGTGCGAGATGGTGCGACTGCGATGCTTTGTTTGACCATGGTTCACACCTTATTCCTTAATTTCATGGGTTCATCATTTTGTTTTGTCCCACTGAAGTATTCTTTGTTCATGCCACGGGTGCACACAAGGCGTTGTGCACATCACCTGTCGCAGTTCTCATGCCTGGTGGCTAAGTCCCCGGTTGTATCCCTTCAACACTGGAAGTTCCTTGACTCACCTTGTTCATCGTGTTGTCTGTTGAATTCAACATGTTTGGACCTTGTTTGTTCGTTGGCCCCAGTCTTCCACAAAGAATCTCCCCACTTTCTCAACGCTTCCCTGCTCCCGCCTTGTCGCCAAGCTTTGGAATCGGCTGGAAGAGAAGAGCTTTATGCAATGGGAAGACCGATGGTGCACACGAGTGACAGAGAAACCTGGAGAGCAGTGGCAGGCGGATGGATCCGGTGGGGTAAGACGTGATGAATCACAATTGAACTTTGGTATCGTGGCATCTTGTGCATGTGCCTTGCAGGTTTGAGTCAAACCAACGTGTTTGCATCATACGTCTGACATACGCAGTAATGTTTGGGAAGCTCGGGCATCACCAGTGTTCCCAGAGTAGCATGCGTCATCAGTCAAGACCAGGAAATCAGAGAGATTATGAGCCACATGGCAAAGCACCCAGAAGCAAAGAAACATCAATCAAATCAAATAGGTAATAGGGGTATGTTAGTTTGAACATGCAATTGCCAGCCAATTTTTCGGTGGTAAGTAACAGCTAGCAAAAGGATACAGAGGTGTGACTCAACTGAATGCAAAACCTTGAAGAGTTGCAAACAATGATTTTTGGTAATTTTGACATGGTCGGTGGACGCGATGTGAACACACACACGACAGGGCGGGGATATCAACCACATCCCTGCTTGCATGTTGGAATCTGTGTTGGTCGCAGGTTCTTTCAGGTTTTTCAGCCTGAGGAAGATGATACATGCTCGTATACACAAAAATTAGCAGTTGCCAGCAAAGCGGGAGCCTGTAATGGCACAGGGACGGATCATTGACCATGAATGTGCAGGATCAATCAGGCAGATTGACACATCAGGGCATGTCGTTTTCTGTAAAATATGGCACGCTCCATGGAGCCCCCATGCTGAGGCCATCTGAGATTTTCAAGCCAGTGCCATTGGCTCATTCATCCAATCTCATACGCCATGGCACTGAGGACTGAGACCGCTGGGCCAAGCTGCAGTTTACCCATAGCCCTGGTGGATGTTTTGCAGGGCATCTGGCGAGATTCGGTAGCGCGTGCCCCGCTTGCAGGGAGGAGCTGGGAGAGTTTCATATGTTTTGTTCAGGTGTTTTCTTAATTTTTCTTTCATATGTTTGTTGTGCTTTTTCGGGGGGCAAATCTCAGATCTGGATCAAGGTGTCTAAGACTTCCCACCAGACATGCTCTGGACGTCAGAATCCCTTTCTTTGTCTGAACCCCGCAAACTTGTGGATTATCTTTTTTGCTAGGGGACACATGTTGTGTAAATCACAGGAGAAACAGCAAAACATCCCTCGCGTAAGATTTGCGTAAGCAATGTTGCCGCACAGGACCCCGCGCAAGCAAAACACACAGTCGCTAAGCAGTGCGCAAGCATGCGCGTAAGCATTTCCTTATGACCTTGAAATCTCACAGAATTTCGGCATGGCTCATTTGAGTATTGCAACACCTTGCAACACATCCCTCAAAACAATGAATTTTCCAAGCTCACTGCAGCAGCTTTGTTGAGATTTGGCTGATGTAAGATCTGAATCAATTTGGATGAGTCAAAAGATGTCAAAAGATGTGAGAAGATGTCAAAAGTACTCTCCTGGTTTTGTCCGTTGCTCAGCAGAGACCCTCAGGTGGTCGGCGGTTTGTTTGCATTGTGGAGACCTGCCACGATTGCCAAGATCATCGGCGGACGAGACTGGGCAAAGGATTGAGCCACGACACTCTGAGGCGCCACCTGAAAGGTGCACCCCAGAGGATGTTGGATTGGCAATCGCTTAAGGTTTACTTACCGTAAGTAATTTGCTGCTGCGTTCCAGATTCGATCAAAGAATCCGTCTTTTGCTGACCTTTTTGGGTTCCACAAACCACTGTCGTATTTGGATATTTGGTCGCATATGGTCGCATGATTTTGCCAAAGGATCCCAGTGGGACTAAGGACAAAGCACAAGCCGGAGAAGTACCAGGCATACACCGGAGGTGTACCTTGACAGATCTGGGAGGTCATAGTTTGATATAGTTTGCTCCCCTAAGCAGCTCAAAAATCTTCAGATTATATCACACGCCTAGTTTCATCAACATAGAAATCTCGTGAATTCTCATCACTCCAAACTTGATTTCTTCATGTCAAGTTATCATAAGTTATCCAATGTTATCCCTCAGTTTTTGCCTGCGACATCCTGTGACATGATGTAGGAGATAGGTTCCATTGCGTTTAGGTTTTCAAAGATCACTTCATGTCACCTGCTGGTGCGATGTGGACTGAGGGAAGCCACAGCTTGTCCCGAGGTCATCGATTTGGTCGCTTCAGAACTGTCTTTCATGTCAGTGGAGCAGATGTTTCTCAGCACGGGGCAGAGATGGGCAAATGTTGGCAAGATCATATGGGCACTGAGTAGTACTGGAGATTTGTGGTGCTCAATTCCTTGCTGCACATGGATAATGACTCGGTCTCTCATTTTATACTTACCCATGACATGCGGACAAAGATGGCCAAGAAGTTGAAACCAGTGTCCATAGCTTTGCATAACCCATCTCCAGAGCCATTGAATGGCCAACTCTGACTAAGTCACCAGATTTGGATCTCTCCGCGTCAGCATCAACAGGACTCCATTTCCCTGCAAAGCCAGCGATCCACCCATGAATACTGGACTTGTTTACTAGGAAGCCAAGGCTTTTCTGGTGTCCATCATTACGTCGGGATGCACGTTTGGTCACAGGGAAGGAGGCTGCATCCCAGTGCCCTAGGCATTTGAGTCGGCACTACTGGGCTAAGCGAGTGCCGCGGCGCTTGGGTGCTTTCGAGGTCTATGTTTTGTCACCTGATGGTGTCATGGCATAACAGAAGCCCGCTCGAGGCTCGTGTGAAACAAGTGTCCAAACAAGGTAGGCCAACCACGGGTGGTAAGATGTGTTAGGCACTCTTTGCATGGGTAAACCAGTGGGTGGGATTCTGAATTGTGCAAGCCCCCTGATTAGTTTCAAGTTTTGAACTTGATGGATGAATAGAGAAGCATTCACAAGCGCATACTTGTTTCCCTTCAAGCATGACTCTTTGGCAACCCCTAATCTGGGTTGATGTGTGTTGATGTGGCCACCTTGTTTGGACCTCCAGAATTTCCTCGAAACAAACATATCATCAAACAGATGGATACCCCATGGCCTAGCGCAACTGAGGTCCTCTGAATGACAAAGCCTGCGTGCAGCTTGGCTCAACCACAGTTTCCCAACCGAGGCCGTGAAAGCGCAACAATTCCCAGAGAGTTTGCACTAGACACGGCTGTAGGGCGTGCTTAGTGTTACCTTATTATTTATTGGTTTACTTTGTTGTTCTCCAATCCGGTTTTGAATTTGTATTTGATGAAGACAGTACACTTGACATGATGCAATTGATATATGTTGACATGCACATGCACATGGGCTTTCACAGCTTGTTATTGTGGTTCATGCTGTATGTCATGCTTGGTGGTTTCCCACTTTTACTTAGTGCCCTGCACTTAGAATTCTTCCAACGAAGTTCCATCTGCAAGCCGTTCTAAATTGTTTGAAACGTTTGCACGTGTTTATGCCTTATTACGGTCATTTCTAAAACCAACACACCTGCGATGTGCAGAGCATCATAACGTTACGCCGTGCTCTAGGATCTCCCTGGCTCACTCCAAGCTGACCACTTTGAATTGGCCCAACCTGGGGCTGCTGAAGAATCGCTTGGTGAATGCTTTGCCAGGCCCATCCACCAGCCAAATCCAGTCAAATCCAGTCAATAGGTTCTGAAAAGAGAGTAGAAGAATGCAGAAGATGCTGAAGCAGATGCTGAAGCAGATCATATGCTGAAAGGATTCCAATTGATCATCGCAACCTTTCAGCAGAATTGCTGGAGCCATGGGGCGATCAATCGATCACTGGCGCAGGTATAGTTCAGCGGATTATAATGCTTCGCTCGTAGCTAAGCTGCAGTTAAATCGAAGCCCTTGAACCGCTGGGTAAATCTTGGCATCGGAAATGATAAGCATTCCTTGTGCTGGTCGCCAGTCCTTTCCATATTGTAGGCCATGTCCCCGAAATGGAGTTCATTGAGTTGCCTCAAGTGTTGTTGCTCCAATTCGAGAGTTGTTTTCCGCAATCATCCTATTTCCATCTATTTCCTTGCCACCTGTCTTTGAGTGACAGTTTCTTGTTCCCCTGAGATCCTCTAAGGCATAGCTGGAACGTGCCACAAGGGCAGTCTGTGATGCAAGAGGCTAAAGCCTGGGGTTTGTCCACATGGGATGCCCTTGATGGCATGGCTGCGCCCAGGCATGCATGTAGTTGGTTGTTCAAAGTGTTGTCAGGTCAAGAACTTACAGATTGAGGATGCTCTGTTGTGACGTTAGACTAGGCAAGGGCCGTTCTATCTGGGCTAGCTATCATTTGGACGTGATTGTGTAAAGTTGTCGCCACTGAGAGCTAAGCAAGAGACAATTCCTGCATCAAAAAATCGCTGCAATTCATTCTTGCAACCTCTGCCAGTGACAGATGTCCTCGATGTCTAAGGATCAGGTCTCAAGCGCGAATCGCGTGCTCGAAAAGGGGCAGCACCTTGGTATAGATTCTCTCGTTGTCATTGTCGATCTGCGGGCCTGGACTTTGACCGTGTACCCCGATTTAGGCTAGACTTCTTAGAGTGGACATTC